>JASPKZ010010272.1:4597500-5197500 GCA_030220185.1 Diploptera punctata
AATATAGGCTAGAAAACAAACCAAAAAATTTAAACATCATCTATTGTAGGAAATAGGGAAGTCACCATCATCTATATTTGTTGCTATTATATGGAATTTGGTTTTACACTACCGCTCAAGGTCATGCAGTAAAGGACATAAATAAGTTTGGTCTGTATTTTTCTTACCTCATATAGTTATTTCTTTTAGACATATGTTTCAAAGCATGTTTGCTCCATCTTCAGTTTGTAAAGAGCAAACTTGCTTTGAAACTTATGTCTAAAACAAACAACAATATGAGGTAAGAAGAATATAGGCCAAACTTTTTTTTTTCTATTCAATGCCACCACGTCATTTCGGCATTCTGATATGGCATGGCATTATTGTAACCCACTTCTGAGGTTGGGGCACCTGGAAGGCGGAGTTATGCTGTCCTGATGATATATGATAGGTGATGATATTGATAATGATGCGCCAGGAAAGGCCTTAATCCCAAATTTAATGAATATGTTAATGATGATGATAATAACCGGATGATGTCCAGGGACTGTTTTGGCCAAGTTTCCTGACATTTGTCTTACAGGTGAGGAAACCCCCCCCCCCAAAAAAACCCATCACCCAGGAAACTTGTCACGACCAGGGATCAAACCCAGGGCCGCTGCAAGACAAGCCAGAATGCTACCTTGAGACCGCAGCGGTGGTAAAACCTTAAAATGTTACTTCCTATTGTATTTTCAAATGAAAAGAGATACATTTATAAAATTGGCAGCTTTCATTCATTCAACTGTCAAACTAGCTCAGGTGAAACTGGCAGAAGAATCAAAATGCCTAGTTCATCTCTCGCAGATTCAACATAATTTCCATTATCCTTATCACTTTCAACACATTTCACACTTCATTCTAGTTGATGAAGCGATCCATAGCTTCATCTACAATTACCTCCTATTTCCCAATAAAATCATTCTTTTTCTACATGCTCATGCATCAGCTCAGTCTTCTACTTTAATTTCATTTTTGCCTCGAGAAATTTTTAAATCTAATATTCCTTTTAGCCAATAGTCATTATATTTAATTTGCCAAAACATTTAGAAATATGAATTTCAAGGCAAGTGAAAATACATTAAAATAAATACACTTTCGGTCTTACTAATAAAAATCTCTAATACAGGCTTTCATCAGTTGTTTAATTATACAATATATAAGCCTTATGTAGATCACGTATAATTTCCTTACTAATAAACGTAGTGCCGGAGCTATATAACAAAACAGCAGTTATACACAGTACGTCACATATTCGTCATCATAATGACGTCAGAACAATATTACTCGCAGTTTGTAACAGAAATAAAACATCAACAACTAGTGATTAATTGTGTAAGAAATGAATATGGATAAGAATTAATAGAGATTCCCTAATTTAGGGGGTACGGAAAAAATAAGTGTGTTTTAATTTATATACATTTCCCTTGACATAGCATCAAATAAACGTAGAATTGGTTTCACAGATAACGTGCTGCCATCTAACGTCAAGAATTTCGACCAATTCTTGGAAACTAATAAAAGCTTTTCCCATTACTTATGAATTATATGCAGTGTTTTAAGATGCGTTAGAAAACGTTCAAAATAGTAGGAAATGTTACCGACAACAAAATATCATTTCAAGCGAAAAAAAAATTACTATAGTTTGACCGGGAATCGAACCTAAGACCGAACGCATCGTAGTCAGAAACTCTAACCACAAGACTACCAAGTTAACATACAGCGTGATGCAATAATAGTACCTCTATACTTAAATACATTTTTATATCGGTGTGTGCGTTATGTATTAAAGATGCAGGAAAGTTTTCTTAAAATAATATTATGAAGCATTTAAACTACATTCAGGTTAAATCTGGTCTACAGCAATTATTGTAGAACATATCCTTTTGTCATTCAATGTTCAATTTTAAAATATTTTTAGGCCTAATCGAGAATGAGTGTAACATAAGGCATTTTATGATGCCTTTATTTTCCTACCCAGAGCTTTATTAATATTATTTATGTCCTGTGCATCCATCAAACAGTCGTTAAAGTGTTGCATTTTGGGTTAAATTTAAGGAAACTTTCTTCAATATCATAAGAAAACAACCAGTTGATCTTGAAGTCCGACATTTTGTCTAGTTATACAATCCTTAAACAAGGCTGGAGGCATGTATAACGATTCCCATGTAAATTTGTACACCTCTTCTACACTGAACAGCTAATACAGTGTTTATTAGTAAGAATTTTCAACTGAGATGTGTATAAACCTTGTATGAAAGTTATATATGGATTATTAGTAAGAGGGTTTTAGTATTGAAATTTTATAGAAAAAAAATCACTATGAGGTTTAATTTAAAATTTTAACAACAGTCGACAATAAATTACTGAAGATGAAGCTGCCAAGGCTTTGAAAACGTGTTCTAATTAGAAGACTGGATATGAGGTGAGGTATGAAGTATTTTAATTTAATCTTACACTTTTAGTAATTTATTAGTCCCTTAATTTATTTTTAATTTTATTTTATTTGTGAAAGTTGTAAAATTATACATTAATAATAATGAGATACAAATGCCCTACTAATTGTCTCCAAGACATACTGGTGAAAAATAAAATTGAAATAAACACAAAATAATTACGAGGATCACTCAAAAAGTTTTTAGACCTGACTGTACTGTTTACAATAGAAAGATAACAGTGCCAGAAGCGTGTCGGGAGGTCCTTTGTTAGTCAGCTGACGTAGTTTCCGCTCACCCGCACCCCTCATCCCTTAGCAGCTGTTGGTCAAATGATAGGGGGGTGAAAGTAACTCTCAGTCTGCGGCATGGGATCACAGTGAGAAAATTCTCGCGCAATGATTTTCTATAATTTTAAAAGTGCCTTAAACCAGGCACAACCACTTGAAATACTTACAAGGCTTTTGGGACCTTGCACCTTCCCGCGCCACAATGTTCTATTGGTTTGATGAGTTTAAGAGGGGTAAGAGAAGAGTGGGCAACCGTCGACGGCAGTGACTGAGCAAAACATCAATGCTGATGGTTCGAGAAGATGCCTGAGTGACTTATAAAGACCTTGAGGCATCCCTAAGGATTGAATTGGGGAGTGCTGAAAAAATTCTGTACCGCTATCATAGGATAAGCAAGATGTCATCTCGATGGGGGCCAGAGAGTCTCACTGAAGATCAATAGATTACTCAAGTGGAATGGTGCCGTGAAATGCTTAAGAGATTCAACAATGGGAACTCTCACAGTATTTCTGAGATCATTACAGGTGACGAGACCTGGATTTACCAATATGATCCAGAAACAAAGTATCAGTCGTTGGTATGGATCTTTCCTGATGACGATCGACCTGTCAAAGTGAAAAGAGCAAAAAGTGTTGGGAAGAAATTGGTGCTCACTTTCTTTGCTACAGGTGGTCATGTAGCAACAATGCCACCTGAGCATCAAAGGACAGTGTCTGCACAGTGGTTCACCAAAGTTGCCCTCCCATAGGTATTCTAAAAATTGCGAGAAAAGCGCCCAAGAGTTGGACTGAAGGGCATCAGGTTGCACCACAACAATGCCTCTGCCCACACTGTCCATTTGACAATGTATTTTCTGAGGGGGACCCATGTGCAGCTGTTGACCCATCCTCCTTACAGTCTGGACCTGGCATCCTGTGACTTATTTTCGTTCCCTATGGTGAAAGCCCGACAGCGTGGGAAGCAGTTTTTAATACCTGAGGATGCAGTTGCAGCATACCAAGGGGAGCTCTGTGCACTGGAGGATGAAAGTGACTGGTGCCAGTGCTTCTAATCATGGTTCAGGACGACGCGACGATGCATAGATGCTCAGGGAGAGTACTTTGAGAAAATGTAATGGTAAGATTTCAATTATAGTACTTAAACTGATATATATCTAAAATTTTCTGAGTGACCCTCGTATATTTTTATTACAGAAAATGAAACATATAATTACTATTGGGCTAGTTCATATTGTATGTGACAGAGCTCGTCGGGCATGAAAGGAATATGGAAGAAATATGGGGTGGAGGTTGAGTGACACTATTCAAAGAGAGAAAAATTAGGAATTATAATGCAGCATGCATTACAAAAACATTGACTAACCCATATCATACCACTTTACAATGGAGTAGCTAATTCAGAATCACAGAGAAAAATGTTTTTCAAACGACAATAGAGTGTTATGAAGAACTGTATCCATTAACCTAAAAGTACCACTACACTCATCCCCACTGACAAACCACCCCTCCATTTCTCCGAGCTTCATGTCCGATGAGCTTTGTCACATACAATACAAATTATTTAGTGTTCTAACGAATACTTTAGAAAATGCAAAATGAATACCAGTATAGATCATATTTGAAGAGAAAAATTATACACTCAGACCGGGACTTGAACCCGGGACCCTTGGTTCTCTAGACCAAGTGCTCTACCATCTGAGCTACCTGAGCAAGTACCGATCAAAATGCAAATTTTTCTCTATATACTTTGTAATTCCCGCCCACCAAATGCTATGAAGCCTTTGCTTCTATCTTTTGCAAATGGCGGCTCCTTTATTAAGGAGACATATTTGGGAATTTTACATCACATTATAAATGCCAGTACGGCTTTTTTCGATGTTTTTATTATTAATTTCATACATCTCAATGATGGATAAATCATATTTGAAGAGAAAAATTATACACTCAGACCGGGACTTGAACCCGGGACCCTTGGTTCTCTAGACCAAGTGCTCTACCATCTGAGCTACCTGAGCAAGTACCGATCTAAACGCAAATTTTTCTCTATATACTTTGTAATTCCCGCCCACCAAATGCTATGAAGCCTTTGCTTCTATCTTTTGCAAATGGCGGCTCCTTTATTAAGGAGACATATTTGGGAATTTTACATTACATTATAAATGCCAGTACGGCTTTTTTCGATGTTTTTATTATTAATTTCATACATCTGAATGATGGATAAATCATATTTGAAGAGAAAAATTATACGCTCAGACCGGGACTTGAACCCGGGACCCTTGGTTCTCTAGACCAAGTGCTCTACCATCTGAGCTACCTGAGCAAGTACCGATCTAAACTTGCTCAGGTAGCTCAGATGGTAGAGCACAAATTAATCAAAGCTACAATAATTGTCATTTAGTTAGATTAGCTAAAAGTTTAAAAAAATATAGGAAATCATAATTTCAATATGGCATTAGTTAAGGACACTTGAAGTAGCAATTTACTATAATTTATTTCACGCTAATAAGTAGGCATTGTCAGATTACTATGAAAGATCTGGATTTTACAAGATAATTCCATAACACAATACTCAAAAAAATTAGAGGAACACATGTTTAAATCAGTGCACTGCTGTGGTCTCGAGGTAGCGTGCTGCCTTGTCACACAGTGGGCCCTGGTTCGATCCCCGGTCAGGGCAGTTTTTCTGGGTGAGGTTTTTATCGGGGTTTTTCCTCACCTCTAAGACAAATGTCAGGAAAACTTTAAGGCCCAAACAGTCCTCGAAATCATATGGCCATTATCATCATCATCATCATCATCCTTCACCGGTGTGGAAAGCAACGGGAAGCTACCACACCTACAATTCCCTAGTAAAGCTTCAAGCATAGCATGAAAATGCTATGATTGCAGTGAAAGATCTGCCCTTGGGCAGAATTACTATGGATGGATGTTTAAATCAAAACCACAAAATAAATATTGAAACAATTTAATTTTTTATCTTTTGTAATTATGAATTGAAGATATATGTAAAATTAGAATAGACATTCAAACAATATTTTTTAGTACAGGATTAGAAATACGAACAAATTATCATTTGTAACAGGAAACAAAGTGGAAATTTCAGATTTATTATTTTAGGAATCAATGTTTCCATTATTATTTCAAACACTCAGTAGTTTTGTGGGTCCTCCATGACCTTTAATGACTGCATTACACCTACGAGGCATGTTTCGCACACTTCTTCTTACAGAATCTTGTGAGATTCTATCCCATTCCTCAGTGAGTGCATTTGAAAGTTCTTCCAGGTTCTGTGGCACAGGAGGATGCTTACAAACAAGTTTTTTCCAGCTTATCCCACATAATGCCCGATCGGATTGAGATCCAGACTGCATCCAGGCCAGTCCATCTCCTGAATTTGGCATTCTTCTCTGGTAGCTTGTGCTGCATGATATGTAGAATTATCTTGCATTAGAAGAAAATTAGAGTCTATACTGTAAGCAAAGGGTACGACATGTTGAAGGATAATGTCATTAAGTAAACATCAGCATTCATGCACTGTGGGACGACAACAAGCTCTGTCCAACACTCAATAGTAATCCCAGCCAAAACCATAACCGAACCACCTCCAATAACAGTAACTGGATCAAAACGTTTACCAGATGTCTCCATACACGTGTATGACTATCAGAACCCGTTAAATGAAATCTGTGAATAGAACACCCTTCCACTGGCAGAGCTGCCAGTTGACATGAATCTGAGCAAATTTCAGCCGGGCTTCTTTGTGCTGATGTGTTAAACAAGGGGCTTTAAAGGGGATTCTAGATCTCAACCTTGCATTTATCATTCTATTTCTTACAGTCTGATCAGAAATTACCATCCCAGTTGCTGTATGTAAATCATTTTGTAGATCTCTGGCTGTAGATGTTCGTCTGTGCAAAGCTAGGATGAGAAATCTATCCTCTACCCCTGTAAGTGTTCTTCTTATGGCCTTGCCCGGGCCACCTCTTGTATCCACATATTTCTCTATATCACCTCCACAGCCAATGGATGACAAAAGGGCTGACATCAAGAATCCTAGAGATATGGTGAATGGAAAGCCATCTTCAATCAATGAAATTGCTCGTTCAACTTATGTTTTATTCAGATGTCTCATTGCTCTGTATTAGCTTCAGAGAATACAAAATAACAATCTCCTACCATAGATTATTCTTCAAACCTGTCCTTAAAAAAATAACTCAATGAGCATTCACTTTGGCTTCAGCAACTCTTGGAACTTCACTAACTTATTCATAGGAAAATTAATAAAACCCAGAAGATCTTCAATCTGGTTTTACACAATACTTCAAATCAAAAACATCTGACTCTCGGAAATTAAATTGTTTCAATATTTATTTTGTGGCTTTGGTTTAAACATATGTTCCTCTAATTTTTTTGAGTAGTATAATTATTTCACTCATTTTCTATATTTGCTCACTTGAATAGTGTTATCAAGCCAAGACAGAAGTAAATACAGTTTTCACATGTTAATTAAACAGCAAGCTCATACCATTTTTTTTGAGCATGAAAAATAGTCTCATGGACAAAAATTAGAGACAAACATCCTTTTATTTTTCATACACTAACAACAACAAAAAAATATTATGATCACATCTATAATGTTGAGACAATGACTCCTCATGGAAAACAAAGAGGAAGTCATTATTGTAATGCTGATTTATATAAGCATGTATTAAATTTATCTTACAGAATATCACAACTGAGAACATACGACAAATGTAATTATGTGACCAGAATATTAAAACATCACACTTCCATTCTTTATTTCTTCTTCGTATGCCTAATTCCATGTACTGGTACTAAATTTCTACTAAATTAGATAAAAATCAAAATGGAAAACAAGTTTCTAGTTCAAATAATAATATATGAATCTTTGAACAGAAAAGAAGTGATTAAATACTATATATGTATTTCTAATTAATAGTGAGTGGAGAACATTTTTAATGACTCACCTCATATAATTTCTTTGAAATTTGAAATGATATGAGGTGAGTCGTTAAAAATATGTACTCCACTCACTATTAATGATATAACCTCATAATGTTTACTTCTCAATATTAATTTAAATTTAACTATATATATATATATATATATATATATTGATACTTCTTGGACAACATATTTCTGATGGGTCTAAGTGTATTTTCTTATGGTTAAATGACAAATTAAAAAAAAATGGCTGCATGTGATAACCTAACAATGGATAGTTCATACTAATTCGTTGAAAGATTAAAGATAATACGCTTAGACTCATCAGATAGATTATTTTCATTTGATGTAATCCCTAGAGAAAACACTCTAGAAATTTTAGATAAATTACTGAATAAAAACAAAATAGACGAAGTGTAATGGAATATAAAATCTTTACCAGATTATGCATTGATCAAATGCATAATGGAAAATTCTACAAAGATCAGGTATTTCTATGGGGAACTCCCCTGTCCTCATTTTTAGCTTATCTATTAATAGGAAGTTTTGAACATAAGATAATTAATGGACACCCAATTGTTAAATTCTAGTATAGATAAATGTTGATATATTTGCTATTGTGACAAACAAATAGATGCTGCCTTAAAATTGTTGAACATTCAAAGTCAAACTATAAGGTTTACTATGGAAAATAAAATCAACAGACAAATACCATTTTTATATCTAAATTTAATAAGAAGTGAAGAAAATGAGATAGAATTTTGAATATACAGAAAGAAGACACTCAGAGATAACTATATTAAAGCTTCTGACTTTAATCATATTACTCACAAAGAGGCAGTTTTCAATATTCTGACTTATAGATTAGTAAACATACCCATGAACAGAGAAAATTATGAAAAAGAAAAAGCATAAATAATTAACATAGCAATACAGAATGGGTTTGATGAAAGCACGATACACAAGAAAATAAATAAGTTCAAAAGACAAAAATTAATGAAAGTACACTTATAAAAGAAAAAGAAAATATAAAATTCAAGAAATTTACATATCAAATGAAGCACCACAAGTTTTAAAAAAATGTAAAAAGTTCAACATAAGATATGGCACCGAAAAAAAGGCTTCAACCTCAACAGATTAATGAAATCGAACAAAAATGAGAAAATGGAAGAAAACAAATATAAATTTGAAAACCAGATTGAAGGAACACCTTAGGAATGTCAAAAATGGAGAAGTAGAAAAATCTGCAACAGCTGCTCACACTTGGTCAGAAAAACATCAAATTGAAAAAAAAGCTAAGTTATATAACAGATAGAAAAACCCAGAGAGTTCATGGTTTGAGAAAAAATCCACATTCAAAAAACAAGAAGGAGAAATTAATGAATTTTGAAATTTTGGAGAATGTAATTTGATTTGAAGGTTCATCAGTGGCTACAATGTGGAAAGAGATATTGACTCCAAAATAAATAAATTTCAGACGGTGTGTGGAACAATACAGAGAACATTCAAAAATAAAATTAGAAAAGAAACCAAGATAAGAATGTATAATGTTATGGCGGTTCCCACAATATTGTATGGATGTGAAACTTGGGCTCCAGTGAAAAGACAGAAGGATAGAATACAGACGGCAGAGATGCGGTTCCTAAGACAAGTAAAAGGATGTACAAGACTTGATAGAATAAGAAATGAGGATATAAGAGAAGAATTGAAAGTACAGCCTTTATTGGATAAAGTCACGAATTACAGACAGAAATGGATTGATCACATGGATGGAATGAGTAAGGAGAGATATCCATTGTTAGCCAGAAATTATCAAGCAAGAGGAAGGCGTGATGTTGGAAGACCTAGAAGATGTTGGGCTGATGCAATATGAAGTCGGAACAGGCAATTGCCTAATCCCTGGAGTGATGATGATGATGATGAGGTTCATCAGTCTATCAAGAGATGGAGGAATAAAGTAGTGCATCAACATGAGAGAACAACAATCGTGAAAATACTGAAGATGAAACCAATATGGTTCCAAAACTGTTCTAAATAGAAGATGGAGAATAAGGTGAGGTGATACAATTTTTTCTTAAATTTAATGTTATGTTAATACTTCCTTGAGGTGATTTTCCTCTCCATGAATAATAACATGTTTAAATAATATATGCTAAAAAGTTGACAAATACAAGGTTAGTAACTTCCTAAAATAAAACATTAGGTTTTTAAGTTTAAGACATGTTTATTATTTTAGTTTTTAACATATTCCTACAAGTTAGCTATATTAATGTACTCGTAATTAATAGCTATCTTTTAATGTAATGTACTGCTGATATAGCATATTTAAATTACTTCCCACTCAACTTTCCATTCAATTTTCAGGTAATTCTCATAATATTTGAAGAGGAAAATTTTCACCTAGACCGAGACTCGAACCCGGGACCTTTGGCTTGCCAGGCCAAATGCTCTACCAACTGAACTACCGAGGCGAGTTACGATCTAGACGCAAATTTTTCTCTTATATACGTTGTAATTCCCTCTCACCAAATGCTTTTGAAACCATTGTTTCTATCTTTGCAAATGGCGGCTTCTTAGTTAAGAAGACATTTATTGGGAATTTAACATTACTTTATAAAGCTAGTAAGGCTTCTAATGATGTTTTTATTATTAATTTAACATTTCTCAATGAAAGATAAATTATATTTGAAGAGAAAAATTGGTAGAGCATTTGGCCCGGCAAGCCAAAGGTCCCGGGTTCGTGTCTCGGTCTAGGCAAAAATTTTTCTCTTCAAATATAATTTATCTTTCATTGAGAAATGTTAAATTAATAATAAAAACATCATTAGAAGCCTTACTAGCTTTATAAAGTAATGATAAATTCTCAATAAATGTCTTCTTAACTAAGAAGCCGCCATTTGCAAAGATAGAAACAATGATTTTAAAAGCATTTGGTGAGAGGGAATTGCAATGTATATAAGAGAAAAATTTGCGTCTAGATCGTAACTCGCCTCGGTAGCTCAGTTGGTAGAGCATTTGGCCTGGCAAACCAAAGGTCCCGGGTTCGAGTTTCGGTCTAGGCAAAAATTTTTCTCTTCAAATATAATTTATCTTTCATTGAGAAATGTTAAATTAATAATAAAAACTCATAATACTCATAATTTAAAAAAAGAACTGCATATATTTAAATATTATTACTGTATATCTCGGCAGATAAGACGACCTTCAGATAAGACGAGGTATATATTTTTGTCAAAGTTTTATAGTTTTAGCATATATCTGTCCTATAAGACAACCCCCAAACTATCAATGGCCTATGAATTTAGTTTAGATCAGTGATCATTACTAGCTTACTGTATTGCATATACAAAATTACCACATTCGTAATTTTACAAATTAAATTTTATGTTATATATTGTTAATATTTTAACCCCTCATTATGATAAATAAATACAATTTATTTTCATTAATTAAATAAAAATAAAACTTAGTTTTATTTGATTTTCATATTTATTAAGACATATTCAGTGACAGCTGTTTCGGTACACTATACCTTCTTCAGACATGTTAACAAATTATGAATTGTGTTATTATAGTACATGTCAACTGATCTAAGCAACAATACAACAATATGTATTCACGTAGACTATCATGGCCGGAGTTGCTATGATGATCTTGAAGAGGATTTTTCGGGCTGTAGGCCGTAGTTGTGAGGCTTGTAGTTCCCCAACGTCAATACAACAATAATTTATTTAAATTTTTTAATTTAACAAAGGCGATTCATAAATGAAGTTGAGAATTTAACAGTTTATTACTATTTTTCAATTTATTTATTTCTACAGCCTCCAAAAGGTCCAACTTCTTACCCTTATCACAAACATGTAAAATTTCAAAATTTGGATCGAAACAATGATTAAATTGGAATAGGTGGTTAGCATATTTTGAATATTCTAAATTTCTGTTATATGCTCTCATGTGTTCCTTTATCTGAGAGATAAAAGATCTACCTGTTTGTCCTATATAGACATTGTCACATGTACCACACTTCAATTTATATACACCTGATAATTTTTATTTTTTTTTTATTTTGGTTTTATTGTTTTTTAATGTATTTTACTTTCATTCAACCAGCAACACTGCTATACTTTCGATAAGTTGTACTAGCACGAGAGGTGAGACCTGTTGCATGGAAGACGTTAGAGGAGAAAGAAGATTGTTATAAGGAAGAAAGACTTGCCGCGTGAGAAATTTCTTGTTACGATACTATCAACCCCAAAGATATAAGTTATCTGCATATTTAAATGTTATACAGTGCCCTTTGCAGCATGCATAGTAATAATAACACTATATTAATAATTAAAAGAAACAATGCAATATAAGCAGGAATGTCCATGTTTATAAACTACACAAAACAGACTGCAAAAGAATTGAATAATCGGATGTTTTCAGGACTGGTTTGATAGTAGCTGTACTCACGGGGATTCACTAAATCTCTAACAGTTCCTCCCCCCCACATGTCAACTGATCGGTTTGTCACTGCTCATCATTACGTCAGTCGCAATCAGTGGTTGCATTATTATCTCACGTAACTGAGAGCACTAGAAATCGCTTAGCACAGAACAATACTAAAATTAATAATACCTCATAGTGAGAATTCTTAAAATATGTAATACTAAAATTGTTGTTATACTGGGTGGTTTAACTTCAATGCTACAACCTTTAGACGTCTCTGAATAAACCATTCAAAGATCACATGCATGAACAATGGAATAACTGGATGATGAGTGGCAAAAAGTCATATACGAAAGGTGGAGCTATGCGGGCTGCATCACTTGATGTGTTGTGTGATTTCGTAATCAAATCATGGGAAAAAGTGAAAGTGGAAACAGTGATCAAATCCTTTAAAAAGTGTGGGATTTCTAATGCTATGAATGGCACTGAGGACGATTTGTTATGGGATACTGATGATGAAGTGGAAATTGACTCGCTAGATACAGAATGGGACCCATATGACGAGCTTCTCAACAATGAAGGCAAGGATGTACTTAAGGAGTTATTTGCCAATGATGATGATGATGATGAATGTGAGGATTTTAAATACATTGATGAGTTATTTTTTCATTTTATAATGGTTTTAATTTATATAAATTTCAATCTAATTTTTTTGTATCTGTCCTATAAGACAACCCTGGATTTTGTTTTTTTATGGTACAACTATCGTCTTATCTGCCGAGATATACGGTATGTAAGTAGCATGCTCTGGAGTTAACAATAAAGTTATTCTACTTCTTGCTTCCCAATACTTGGATGTCATATTATATTAAACCTCATAGTTTAATAAAACTTTTACAATGGGAATTAACTCTATGAGGTAATTAATAATTTATATAAATGAGAAAAAAATAACTTTAGCTCACAATAACAACTTATGAATAAGCTCAGTAGTCAGAGCATAGCATGGAAAGCTGAAGGTTCGGGGTTCGATTCCCGGTTCAGGCAAACATTTTTCTCTTAACCACTGATTACAATAATTTAATTGTGTTCATTAATTTACTTATTTCTATCATAGTAATAGCTTCAGCTTCTCAATATTAATTTAATAAGTATTCTGTTGTTTGCAATTTCAAACAGTCATTTGCCCTAATCAGTCCTTTATTAAAGAGATAATTAGAAATATCACTTGCTGAAATCAAATAAAAACAGCAATATGTGCCTGTATATTGAAACTTACAGCGAGAGTGGATCTTTTGTAATGCTCTTTCTTCTTCCATATGTCTTGACACTGGATGCCCTTATTTCACCCCGAGATTGTAAGACATGTTTCTTTGTTTCATTCCATTCATTTTCACTAAAACTGCTTATGTCAGGTTTCATCTCACCTTCATTAGAATAGAGTGCAAATGTTTTACTATCCTCCACGGACTCGTTATAAAATGGCATTTGAGTAGTCTGACCTGAGTAACCTGATGTAAATTCAGAAAAATATTTTTCTGCATATTCTGTGTTTACTTCTTCCGATAATTCCTCTTTTATAATCACTGTTGGTTCTACTTTTATTTTATCTACTGATATAAGTTGAATGTCTGTATCATCCACATTATCACCGTCTTTTGGTTTCAAAGTAATTATATATGAGTCAGACTTATTTGTATTTGTAGAGGTTTTGGGTCTTGTCTTTTGAGATGATTGTACATATTCATAAGGTGACGACATGCTTGTTGCAGCTGTCTCTTTTGGCGAAGCTTCTGGAAAATGTGATCTTTGTATATGGGTATTGAGTTTATCTCGTGTTTCAACATATCCATTACAATGTGGACATGTGAAGGGACAAATGTATGTCTGGAGGTCGCCTCCCTGAAAAATAATTACAAATTATTTTTCTTTTCTAAATAAAATAATTACATATGTAATTACTAACATAAGAAGGTCACTCCAAAAGTAATGCACATTTATTTATAAATTACATTTTCATCCTACAGCTTTCCTGTTTTCAGTGTGTAGATACATGCTTTAGTAACAACATTTCATTTTTCCACATAATCCCCATCCTTTTCAAGTGTCTTATGCACCTTGGAACTACGGCATGTATACCCGCATGGTAAAATTCTCGACCAGCATGCTTGAGGCACAGATTGGCAGCTTTCACGAGGGAGTCATCTTCAAACTTGTTCCACGAAGGAATTCCTTCAGTTTACCAGGCCAGAACTGTAAGGTGGGTGTTTCAATGCTGTTTATCAAAGTTTTCTGATCTCTTTCATGGTTTGGTGACTGACATATGGCTGTGCATTGTTGTGCAACAGCAAAACATCCTGCTTTTCCTGAGTGTGGTCTAAGTTTCTTCTCCTATTCCAAAGTAGAGTGGCAATTCTTTCACTGTGATGCATTTGTCAGCCAAAACCATGTTGTTAACTCTCTGCACATTGTCAGGAGTTCGTACAGTGTGGGGTCCGCTGCTGTGAGGATTATCCCGAATATTGGCGTGCCCTCTTACATCATGTAATCTGCTTGCCCACCGACTACCTGCATTGCAATCGACAGCAGCATCTCCATACACCTTTTTCAACCTCTTGTGGATGTTTCCCACTGTCTCATTCTCACAACGGAGGAATTCTAAAACACATTGTTTCTGACGAATGTCAAGTGCAGCAGCAATTTTGAAAACATGCTATGACAGTGCCACTCACAGAAGCGGGTTGAAATACATTTGAACACAAGCAGGAAGGATGTATCTATGAACTCCATACATTGCAAAGATATAGAATGAAAAATAACTTAAGAAAAAAATAGTGTGCATTACTTTTGGAGTGACCCTCATACCTTTCTTAAACAAAACATTACAAACTAATATAGAATAGTAATAATGTTTTATTTATTCTGGCAGAGTTAAGGCCATACAGCTTCCTCTTCCACTCAACCAACACTTACATACAACTACATATTTGGTACATAAATTATATATACATTACACCAGTTATAATAAATTAAAAAGACATTAAAAATTGCAGTGCAAATTTCATGTTCGTATAACATTTGATATGCTAAACATAATCATCATCATCTTATCATGTCTTTTCAGAAGGTCGATTCCAAATATGCCTCCAACCATCTATATCTTCCCATACTTTCCTTCTTTTTAGTTCTATCCAGTCATATCCTCTTTCTTGTAAACTTCTTTTACCAGGTTAATCCATCATCTTTGTTGTCGTTTCCCTTGTATCTTGAGATTTTGCAGTCTTCATGAGTGTCTTTCCTTTTCCATTCTTTTTAAATATCCAAACCATTTTAGTCTATTTTTTCTATGTCTGTTGTTAATTTTTCTACAATTACATTCTCCCTGATTTTGTCGTTCCTTATTCTATCTCTCCTTATTTTATGTACCATTCCATGTAAGAATTTCATTTCTGTACCTTGGATTTCTGTTCAATTCCTTCTTTGTATATGTCCAAGTCTTAGCTGCATATGTTAGAACTGGTTTGAAATGAGATTGATATATTTTACTCTTGATGGGTACATCTTTATTCCAGATTAATTATTTTGTTAAATTACAGATTTTTAAACTTTTCTCTATTCTTTTACTGATTTCAGTCTATATTTTCCCATTTGCATTTATCATAGTTCCTAAATATGTAAATTTTTCCATTTTTTGTAGATTTATGCCAGATAATTTAATGTTCCGATCATCGTTCTGGTTTCTACACATTTTCATGACTGCTATTTTCTCAATATTTATCTTTAAATTCTAACTTTCTTCTGCAACTGTTTTCGAATATTCAAGTCTGTGTTCTATACTATTTTTTTTAATCTCCCCAAAAAGTGAAGTGTAAACTTCTCCCAAATTTGATCATGCTATATTTCATAGGAACTTTCTTGACAAGTCATCCGTCTTATTCCAAAACTTTAGCAACATTCCTGCTGTGAAATCAATAGATGATTAACTTCTGTAACAGTACAAACTTTGAGAAAATGCTGAAAACATCAGTAAAAGACATTATGGATCACTGTAAACACATACTTTTTACCAATTCATAAATTTATTTTAGTGTACATCTATGGAAATGTCCAATTTTTAAAAATATTGTTGATCTAAGAAAATAGCCAGATTGGACCTGATAGATTTTCATTGTATCCTATATTTAAGTATCTTGTACACAAAGATCTGTATGACCAATTGAATTGAACCTGAATAGACTTATTTAGATTTTCATCAAAATTAAATGGAAAGTAACACTATGAGGTATTTTTCAATTCATAATGAGTTAGAGAAAATAATGTTTTTATATCTCACCTCATAAAATTCCATGTTTCACAATACTGGTTTCAAAGGTCATTTCACCTTCATCTTCAGGCAAAATTTCAACAGTTGGAGTTTGACTGAAGATGAAGGTGAAATGACTTTTGAAACCGGTATCGTGAAAACACGGAATTTTATGAGGTGAGATATCTTCTTCTTCATCCAACCAAGTCGTAGGTTTATAAGCCTGTTACAATCTCACTGATGAATTTTGTATCCAGCGTTTCTTTGAACGGCCCAGATATCTCTTCCCTGTTGCACAATAACGAAGCTTAATTTTGGTAACTCTATCTGAACTCATTTGTCGCAAATGATTCATCCAGTAGTTCTGGTATCTATGTAGTATTCAATGACCGGTTCTAAACGTAGTTCCTTCAAGATATCATCAATGTGTTTGTGATCCCATTTGGTATATCCTGCTGTATATCTCATGAATCTCATTTCACTAGAAATTATCCTGCTCTCTTCTCCTTTCCTCAAAGTCCATGCCTCACTGCCGTAGCAAAGTGCAGGTCTTGCTAAGGTTTTGTATAACCATACTCTGGTATCTCTCTGGACTAGTGAAGGTTTCATTACTGAATTTATTATTCCCATGGTTTTATTAAAATTAATAATTTTATTAGCAATGTCTATAAAAACATTTTCTCAAACTCATTTTAAATGATTGAGACTTTATTCATAGTTAAATATGAGAAATAACATTATGAGGTTCTTAATTCAATGAATGAATGAATCTATCAATCAATCAATTGATCATTTATCTTACTTAATAGTTTATTTATTCCATTTAAGAAAACATAAACTATGAGGTAAGATAAGAAATGACCCATTCATTCATATTTAGACTTATTTAGACTGAGTCGTAAAAGTGTAACTATTCATTAATTACTTAGAATGATTTACTTCAGTAATGCAATGAATATCAACACACATCCTATGAAAACACAAATGCATGCACACTGTGCATTATTTCCTAAATAATCCTCATAATTAAAAATAGTGAGAATGTAAATTTTAAAGATTCCTTAATTTTTTATTGAAATATATCATAAACATACTGTATACCACACTCCATAATTTGGATAGTACAAAAAATGTTAATTGAAGGTACATTAAATACTAATAAAATTGAAAGGTTTAGGAAGGGGAAAAAAGTTAAGGCAGTTTCTTGATATTCAAAATATTCTTTGCTCACTCATATACTAATAATGTCCTAATTATTATTCTGTTTTTGCGGAAGTAAGTTGAATTTACCAGGGAGGCCTTGGTATCCATTAACAATGGCATGTAATTGCTCAACTTACATCCCGGGAAGGAAAATAATTTATTTAATTAATAATGTAAAAATGTTACCTACTTAAAATTTTATTGAGTAATACAATAGAATAATTTTATTGTATCACACTTCATAATTCAAATTTATAGTGATTGAACAGTCGTTACAATTATTAACATTAACCATAACATATATTTAATTTTAGGAAGTTACATTTTGAGGTTATTTTAATTATATTATTTTTGGTCTGGACATCTTACCTCAATATTAATGTTGATTTGTAAGATGTCCACAAGAACAAATCAACATTAATATTGAGGTAAGATGTCCACAAGAACAAATCAACATTAATATTGAGGTAAGATGTCCAAAAGAACAAATCAACATTAATATTGAGATAAGATGTCCACAAGAACAAATCAACATTAATATTGAGGTAAGATGTCCAGACCAAAAATAATATAACCATAACATATGTTTGATATTCATTAGTATTTTTATTTATTTCAATATAAGAATCAAATGAATCATGAATTCTTCTTACCTCATACACTATTAATTTGATTCTTATTAAGAGAATCTTATAATATAAAAATTCCCAAATTTATTATATTAATTTCAATATGTTTAATTTACACCAGTCCTTAAATATTCTGTATACTTTTTCATATCTATTTTTCAACTTTGCTGGTAATATAAAATGAACCGTATAATTTACCGCTTCCTCTACATCACAATTAATCACATCTGTAATTAATATGTAGTCTGAAACTGTTATTTAAAATATTTGCCACTAATTCAGACAACAATAAACAATTGCAGTTCTTTTTATCAGCATTCCCTTCCATCCAAAGTAATTCTGCCCTAGGGCAAGTCTTTCACTGCAATCATAGCATTTTCATGCTATGCTTTGTAGCTTTACTAGGGAATTATAGGTGTGGTAGCTTCCTGTTGCTTTCCACACTGGTGAAGGATGATGATAAGAATGATAATGATGGCCGGATGATTTTCGGGGACCGTTGGGCCCTAAGCTTCCTGACATCTATCTTACAGGTGAGGAAAACCCCGAAAAAACCTCACCCAGGAAACTTGTTCCGACCGGGGATTGAACCTGGGCCCGCTGCATGACAAGGCAGCATGCTACCTCGAGACCACAGCGGTGGACTAGCATTCCTTTGCTATCAAACAATTGAGCTCTTCAAACCAGATATAAATTCACATGATATATAAAAAATTAAACATGATTATTAGTATAGGAGTGAACAAAATTATATATGCAATTAGGGAAGTAAGTACATTACTAGTCTCAAACTTATTTGCTAGCCCGAGCTTTAGCAAAGGCTCAAACATGTCCTCAACTGGTAATGTACTACTTACTTCTCTTGTTGCATACATAACTATTCTCTGCACATTGATTCTTTGATCCTCTACATTCAGTAATTCAGCAGATTTTGTGCCTATCCATTTTACTAAACACTGAAGCATCATAGGAGCTAACAAATTATATCAGAAATAGGATTTAAAAAATTACAGCCTAAATCTCATCAGTAATGAAGATACAATTCGTACTCACCCCATTACAAATGCCATAATGTTGCTTCATCTCATCCACTGTTAAGGCCAAGTAGTTGCAATTTTTGAATAAACACTTCACATAGCCTTTTGATTCAATAGCAATGCTCCATGACATTCTATGTACTTTACAGAAACTGCGTCGTTTTGGCAACAGCCTCAAATTTGATTTCATCACATCACTGTAATATAACTAAGATTTCAAATACTAATTTCATGAACAGTAATATCCAAGACACACATTAAACTATCACATATACCTTCTAGGTTTTGGAAATTAATTGAACAATAATCATGATGGCAGACAGCTGTGCTCACATCAAAAGATAGAAAATATATCCAAGTTTGCACTTATAATAGCCTCTTATGTACATAAATAGAAATGTCACATTAATAATGAAAATATAAGATTTATTGATGAACAGAGAGTTTTCTGTATCTTATTTCTCTAACTGTGAGTAAGGAAAGGAAGATCAACATAGAGATAATATTTTCATATTGCTGCAGATATTGGTGAAGAAGAGAGTACAACTTGCAGACACATATTGGTTCATAGATTTTAAAAAGGCTTTTGATAGTGTACACTGAGAAAAACTGTGATCATAATGAAAGAATGAGGCTATCCTAGAATTTGGTAAAGGTATTGAAAAGTTTATATGAGGAAACAAAAATAGTTTTAAATTTTAAGACAGAGAAATCAGAAGAAATTTTAACTAATAAAGGAGTCAGACAAGGGTGCCCAATGTCACCAACACTTTTTAATATATTTACATTAATTATATAATTCAAAATTGGAGACAAAAAAATTGATGCAGGTATAAAAGTAGCCCAAAGAAAAATTTTAAATGTATTATTGTATGCTGATGACGCAGTAATAATACAAGAAAAGAAGATGACCTGCAACATTCCGTACACCACCTTAATCAAATATGCAAACATTATAATACTGAAATATCAAAAGGGAAGACAAAAATAATGGCAAACTGAGGGAAATGCCAATAAAGTGCAAACTGAGGGAAATGCCAATAAAGTCAAAAATAGTAATTGATGATAAAGTATTTGAACATATAATATAAAATTTATAATAAGGAAATTTTCTACAGGATCGTAACAGGCCTTGGCCTAATACTCGGAAGGAAGAAGGAGTATTTGAACAAGTCTCCTCCTTCAATTATTTAGGATGTGAAATTAATAACGAGAAGGATAAAGACAGATAAAAATCAATGAGATTTCAAACAATTTGTGGAACAATACACAATACCTTTAAGATATGTATGGTTAAAATGTAATTTTTTTTATTTTGTGGCTCCTTTTTTGAGAAATCGACGGTTAGATAAAACAATGGATAACATTGAAGCACTGTTCAAGGTCACAATATTTTAAATATACTTATATATAAAGTGTGTTTCATGAGACCAAACAGTGGATTTCACCTTATTTGAGTTAATTAAATACAATTGTATCATCCGACCTCATATTCTTCTTCTTCTTCTTAGACGAGTTTCAAAACCTTCTTTGGTTCCATTCTTAGTGTTTTCATGATCATTGTTGTCTTGCATTTTCCCTGGGAATTTGATTTGATTTCGGTATTCTTCAGTCTACAAATAGAGGGAGCAGGAAGCAGTAATTCAAGACAACATAACAACAGTTGTGAAATTACTGAGGACAGAACCAAATAATGTCCAGAAATTGGTCTAAAAAAGAAGAATATGAGATGAGGTGATAAAATTTTACTTAAATAAATAATACCTCATAGTGTTAATTCCTAGAAAAGTTAAATGGAATGACACGTTTACATTCTGACATCTCTTATCCCCCTACCATTAACAAGACTCGTAGTAAATAAAAATTTGAACTTGAAAGAATACATACTATCTGTAAAGTTGTTGAGGAGGGTAATGGCTGAAGTAGGCTAAATGAAATACAGTTTCCAACATTTGGACAAAAAAAAGTGTTTGATCCATTTAAAAAAAACAACATTTGACATCATAACTTAAAGTAAAATAAACAAGAACATATACCATGGATCTCTGCATAGAGACATTTCATCATGTCTGCAGAATCCAGTTTATGTTAATGTTCATAGTTTTCAGATACTAAGATAAAACATGATTCGTGAACCATTCTATATTGGAACGTCAAATCCCAGTTCAAGGATCCTTTGAATGGCAAGAAAGCGGAGGACCGTATAATTGTAATTAAAATCCATAAGTTTAGGATGAATAAATATATGTATTTTATAAAAACAGATAAAACTGTACTTCACTACATAATTATAATTTAATTATTTTCCCGTAAGCTTTTTAATCAGATCACTTGAAAACTATTACACTGAAAATATCAAATTTATATTTTATCATGACGGAAGTCACGGAGATGGGTACGATGTTACTCTTTTAATGTTTTCCCACGTCTGACGACACAAAGGAATTACTGCAAATATAAACCCTGATGCAATAATTCTAGAAAATTCTTAGCTAAATTTGTATAAGTAAAGTTGGTAGCTCTGAGACTTTCAGACTACCTCCAATCCAAAATACATAAGCATCCAATAGGAACATTAGCATGATTAATAAGAGCCTCCCATATGAGAGAGACAGAAAATAAGTACCAAACTTGAATTAAATGCTGAAGTCAGTAAAGATTACGTAATGTTGGGGAATAACCCTTTTCACAAGTACTAGAAGCAGGTGTTCATGCAACTTCATTTTGAGATCGTTCTATGGAATGTTAATAACATCTTGGGTGACTACTTGACACCTTGAATTGCGTGCAAAAATGAACTATATGAATACTTATATGGAAATAAAGTTCAAGTATTATATCAAATTATTATTATTAGGATGAGGTGGCGATAAGAATTCTTCCATATATATTATTCAATATGTCAATGTCAAGTAGCTTTGTTATACTTGTAATTATTTTTTTAGCAATGTGACATAGGCTCAATCAATATTTTTATTATTAATTTAACACTTTTCACTGAAGGATAAATTATATTTGAAGAGAAAAATTTTTGCCCAGACCGAGACTCAAACCCGGGACCTTTAGCTTTCTAGGCCAATGCTCTACCAACTGTAATTCTGGGAATTACAACGTATATAAGAGAAAATTTTACGTCTAGATTGGAACTCGCCCCAGTAGCTCAGTTGGTAGAGCATTGGCCCAGAAAGCCAAAGGTCCTGGGTTCGAGTCTCGATCTAGGCAAAAAATTTTCTCTTCAAATATAATAGGCTCAGTCAGCTAAACTTTTTGAAGTTTGGTATCCGAGCAGTCCAAAAAAGTCTGATGAAATGAAGAGTTACACAATTAATAACTTAGGGAAAAAAAAGTCAAAGTAAAGTGATCCCACTACAGGCCATAGGATCCCTTGGGCTAGTAGAAGGTTAAGGCTCTGACTTGGCATGAGATGTCAACCCTGGATGACGCCACCTTTACTTCCAGAATAAGCATCTGGTACTCATTTCCATTAAAGACCAAGTCGACACCAGGGCCATGGCACTGCCAGAAGATCTAGGCCAGTTTAAAAATCCTGACCCCACCAAGACTCGATCCCGACCTTCCGGCTTGTAGCTTATTGCCTTAACCAACTACGCTATGGAATATCTTATGGATAAAAGATATTTCTGGTGATGTGGAACAGCATTTTAATGAAATAGTTTGCTTTTATAAAATTAAATTCTTATGGGAGGGGTAAAAGTACATAGACATTATGACAGATTTATTATAAATACCTGGACCAAGTAGGAGTTCTAGGAGCTATCTAGAAAGTTGTTTAATGAGAGAACAAAAAGACAGAAAGTGAAAATATTATTAGAGAACAGTAGTGTAGGTGAGATCTCTTTCACTGCAGATTCCACATTTAAGAACTGAAGGAAAGACAGACAGTTTAGAAATTGATTAAGAACCGACAACAGTGTCTTCTTAAAGATTCACAAAAATTAAAATGTTGTGATAATCTAATGCTCAAAACAATCCAATTTCATATTTATAGTAATGACAAGGCATTAATGATGCAAAAGTTTCAGGCTAACAGTACAAAGTTGTTATATATCAGGCAAAAGATACACTGCTGTGTTTATCTGCCACACTACAAGATTCATAATTCAAAACAATTATGGTATCCATAAAAAAGTAATTAACTAATTACAGTGAGAGAAACATGCAGAAATAATATTGCAAGACCTTTTAAATTACACCATTAGTATATCATTAGATCTCGGATTTTTAGGTTCTAAAAATCTTATTTTAGGTGCCTAAAATAAGTTCTGGTCACATGCAAAAAAAATCAGATGTTTCATACCTCTCCTCATATTAATCTTCTAAGTAGATCGCGATTTCAAGACCATAGGGGTCCCATCTTCAAGTACCATCAGTCGTCAAGATGCTACTGAAGATGGGACCACTATGGTCTTGAAATTGTAAACTACTTAGAAGATTAATATGACGAGAGGTATGAAACATTTGATTTTATCTTAAATTAAACCTCATAGTGATTTATTCCTTTAAAAGTTCAATCTAAAAATATATTTTAGGCAGATTCAGGTTTACTAATTTTAGTATACAATTATCAATTGAAAATATATTATTAAATAATATAATTTGATTTACTGATAAAATCTGAAATTTATAAAATTATATTAAATATAGTATATTATAAAATAATTATTAAATACTTACTTTTATCCTTGGTTTAGTTTATTTACAATCATGAACACAGAAAAATAATAGGCCTACGTGTAATATTAAATCTGCAGATCTAAGTACATACTTTAGAGGGAAATGTGAAACAAAATTAACTCACCTGTTTGTTGCAAGGTCACAAAATATAATTTTTGTATCTGATGTGAAATGTGGAAACTTGTGTATTCACTGTTTAATTAAAGACGACTTGCTCAGCATGATGCAATGTTCTTACAGAATGAAATGAGTTTTATTTCCAGCCGGTCAATATACAGCATCCCATCTAAGTACATACTTTAGAGGGAAATGTGAAACAAAATTAACTCACCTGTTTGTTGCAAGGTCACAAAATATAATTTTTGTATCTGATGTGAAATGTGGAAACTTGTGTATTCACTGTTTAATTAAAGACGACTTGCTCAGCATGATGCAATGTTCTTACAGAATGAAATGAGTTTTATTTCCAGCCGGTCAATATACAGCATCCCATCTAAGTACATACTTTAGAGGGAAACGTGAAACAAAATTAACTCACCTGTTTGTTGCAAGGTCACAAAATATAATTTTTGTATCTGATGTGAAATGTGGAAACTTGTGTATTCACTGTTTAATTAAAGACGACTTGCTCAGCATGATGCAATGTTCTTACAGAATGAAATGAGTTTTATTTCCAGCCGGTCAATATACAGCACCCCACCAAGTGACACACTAGGGGGTATGTTCAGAGAATTTGGGAGATAAATCCCATGCATCTGGTTTTCAGAAAGGCCTTCCAGGGCACATTAATTGTTTTACAGATTCTCACTTAAAATTCAGATTTTGTTTGAAAAGTATTTTAAGAACATACTGCTTAAGATAATGAAAATGAATATGTAAACATTTTGGTTTATCGGAATGAAATAGACTTTTTATTCGATTTAGTGATTTAATTATAGGAATTTCAGGAATATAAGCAAAAATAAGTTGTCATTAATTTAGGCATTTTTAGGCACTATAGGACCACCATTTTTGATCTCATAAATATATGAAACGTGTAAATATAATTTTAAGAGAAAAATTATAAACTCAGACTGGTGCTCAAACCCAGGACCTTTTGAACTCTAGTCGAATGCTCTACCGAGTGAGATGTATCCATCATTGAGATGTATGAAAAGAATAATAAAAACATTGTGTAAATATAACTTTAGGAATAAAATAGATTTTTGCCTAAAATCCAAGGTCTACTATCATCATCATATCTGTTCAATATGATGTATAAAATATTTTTTTTTTGGGAGGAATGATATCAGATCTTTTAATAAAATTTATAAGTGGAAATGAGATGTAAAACAATTTATTTTTAATTAGAGAACAGCAACATGAAGATGAAAATATGTTCATAGTTTTACTAGTCCTTCTACAATTTCATAATAATGAAGATAATAAAAACAGATTATATGGTAAAATCCCCAAACTTCATGTACAGGATAATACAGATCTGTGAAGATCCTCTTTATAAAAGAATCGACAGAATTAGGCTAATAAGAGAAAAAGTCGCTGGAACCTACAGTGATTGCACTCGAGAGGAACAAATACAAATTCAACAACTATCTAATAACCATGATTTTTGGGAAGGTATATAACAGAATAAGACATCCCAGAAATGTTTATTTGCAGTGCCTTCCCCAAAATATGAAGGAGGAATCTGGAGCTGTATGTAGCAATGAAGCGAAACTTAATGCATACTCTTTCAGTATTTTCACATTACATGCCTGGATTGTTTCTTCCAAAATGTTTTCCTTCATATGTGTTATAGGCTAGACAAATAAAAAATGCAATTTAGAAAGAAAAGTGATGAATTAAAATGCTAAAAAAAATTAAATGATTTTAAATGCTCCCATATTCTCACTCTCTTTTGTAAAGTGGCTATTTTGGAGATAGAGATAAATCAATTTTAAGCAAATGGCTGTTCAGAGTCATGGCCAGTAAAAAGACTAAAGGGCTACAATTGTCTTTGAGTAATTCTGGAATTATTTTAGGGTTTTGTGCAATCTGTATCCATTTAGAATCATTATTTTCTAGTACAATCTAGTGGGCATACTTAAAATTTGTTTTCCCTTTTATGGTATGTTTACTTGATTCATGTGAGAATTTTGTAATAGTATTTTAAATTATTATGAGTTATGTGTTTTGACTCACCTCATATTTTTTCCCTCTGCAGACTATAGTTTGTCGCATTTATGCAATATTGTCAATGCATCATAACTGTTGTATTTGTGGTCGTTGATCCTGTAGGTTGAATTCAACCTGCAGGACATACAACAGTTATGATGCATCAACAATGGTGACAATACTAAAGTCTGCAGAAAATAAAAAAAATGAGGTGAGTCAAAATACATAACTCATAATAATTAAAAGAAACCTCATAGTGTTATTTGCTACAAATATTAAAAAAAAATAGTATTTTTGTTTGATTTCAATTCCTTTCATTTGCAAACATATCAGTTTTTTTTATATCATACACTACACAATGAGGTGAAATCAACTATAGAGTTATGTTTTTTCATAGTTAAATATGGGAAATAACATTATGAAGTTCTTAATTCATAAATTAATGAGTAATTTTTAACATCTTACTTACTTACTTACTTACTCACTGGCACTATCGAACCCGTAGGTTCATGGCCGCACGGACATAAGCTCTCCATACATCCCTATCCTGAGCTAATGCTTTCCAATCATTCCCTGTATAATCTACTTCCCTCAAATCATAGTTAATGTTGTTCTCCCACCTCATTCTTGGTCTACCAACTGGGCGTTTTCCTTCTGGCTTTCCTACAAGAAGTTTCCATGCACGTCTTTCATTCCCCATACGCGAAACATGTCCTGCCCATCTTACCTCGTATTTTATGTCTCTTTAAATACAGGAACTAGTTTTCAAGAGAAGGATCTCTCTCATTTTCATAATGTCTTTTCAGTCATAATGTCGGTTGGAAATGAGAGAGATCCTTCTCTTGAAAACTAGTTCCTGTGTTTAAAGAAACATAAAATATGAGGTAAGATGTTAAAAATAACTCATTAATTTACGAGTTATGTTTTTATCAATTTGTTGAATGGACTTTTTTTATTTTCTATGATTTGGGATATGATCTTATTGCTTGAATTGCTGTTTGAAATTTTTTTGTGTGTTTTTGCAGCCAAGAAAATATATTTTGCAGATACTTTCAACAGCTTCCACTTCTCTGTTAAACTTCAAGATGTTTCTTTAAACACTTCTAACATCCTGCTTATACCTTCAGCATTGTCAGAAAAAAAAATGTATGTGTATCCATTCTTGCATTGGATGTTTTAAGTTTAATGTTTCCAGTGTAAGAGAAACATAAATATATAATAAAAAATAATACTGACTTACTTTTCCGACTTTGCTGCAATTTGCTGCAATGTTTTCCTGTGAAAACCATCACCTGGGTGTGACTTGATCATGTGAGTGACAAGATCAAATGGTGTTCCAAGTCGATGCATGCAAACAGGACAAGCATTTACTGCAACAGATGTCTTCTGTAAAACCAATAAAAGAGACTATAGGCTTCACAAATTCTCTAATTAAGACTCTCTTAATTTCTTCCCTCTTTACATGAAATGGTCTTGAGACCAAATGTTTAACTATTCCCAACATATCTACTAATGGATGAAATACCAACTTTGTATGCATTCCAGCAGCGCAATTAACATTAGCAAATGTGAATATTCCCCAAATCCATTACCATCCCAAATACTAGTAGTGAACATCAGTTTTCATTACTTTTAAATATATATATATATATATATATATATATTAAAGAACTAAAATTATGGAAATTAGATTAAAATTGTACAATATTCCACATCCTGCACTTTTAATGCTATATACTATTACAACCAATTACCTCAATGGCTTATGAAACTTAAAGGATCCATGCTGCATTTATATTAAATTAATGTTGGGAAGTAAACATTATGAGGTATAATCATTAAAATTCATCGGAGAACATTTTATTTAAACAACTCACCTCATAGGATTCATGCTTCCATGATATCGCAATTTCAAACACAGTCGTGTTCATCTTCAGCCATAACTCTGACTGACGAAATTCTTCGGCCGTCAACTGTTTTATTGTCGCCATCTTCAGTGCTGCAATCTATGGTTGAATTTATGAACCTCGAAATCAAAGTAATTTCGTTAGGGATATCAAAATTCATTGATTTATCTTTGTTTTTCTGAATGTATATTTTTTCCCAAATTGTCAATTCCAAAGGTTTCTCTACTTGTTTTAAAAGTTTAGCTTCTCTTCCAATTTTACGATGTTCTAATAAACTATGTACAACAATTACAGATTTTTCAATTTCACAATTTTTAATATTTCTGAAATGTTCTTTTGTCCGAATTTCCAAATTCCTTTTTGTTTTTCCTATATAAACTTTATTGCAATCTTCACAACTTATTTCTGAAATCTGGAATTTATCAAATAAGTTGTGAAGATTGCAATAAAGTTTATATAGGAAAAACAAAAAGGAATTTGGAAATTCGGACAAAAGAACATTTCAGAAATATTAAAAATTGTGAAATTGAAAAATCTGTAATTGCTGTACATAGTTTATTAGAACATCGTAAAATTGGAAGTGAAGCTAAACTTTTAAAACAAGTAGAGAAACCTTTGGAATTGACAGTTTGGGAAAAAATATACATTCAGAAAACAAAGATTAGATCAATGAATTTTGATATCCCTAACGAAATTACTTTGATTTCGAGGTTCATAAATTCAACCATAGATGGCAGCACTGAAGATGGAGACAATAGAACAGTTGACGGCCGAAGAATTTCGTCAGTCAGAGTTATGGCTGAAGATGAACACGACTGTGTTTGAAATCGCGATATCATGGAAGCATGAATCCTATGAGGTGAGTTGTTAAACAAAATGTTCTCCGATGAATTTTAATGCTGCATTTGTTAAGATCTTACATTAATCTCTACACTCATGATCAACTGAATCCAGATCATTCTTAAACATATTATCAATAACAAATTTGCTACATTTTTATTGGGGAAAAAAAATGCCACTTGGTAGGTTAGTTGGTTAAGGCAATATGCTACAAACCAGAAAGTTGGGGTTTCGAGTAATGGTAGGGTTGGATTTTTAAACAAACCTAAACCTTCTGGCGATATTATGGCCCTGGAGTCAACTTGGCCTCTAACAGAAATGAGAACCATGTTCTGAGGATAAAGGTGGCCGTCATGTAGGGCTGACATCTCATACAAATTGTCTGGAAAGGTAGGAGCCTCAACCTCCAACCATCCCAAATGTCTCATAATGCTTATAGCAGCTTCACTTAACATTTTAAAATCAAGAAATATGAGGTGAGTCAAAATAACAAACTCATTAATAATTACATAGAAAATTTAATGAGTTCAAGTATACATTTCCATTACAATCTATTAAAAATCATATCTAAGTAAAGACTAAAATTAATAAGTAGAATGGTCATATTTGCAGAGAAAAATTATACATCCAGACTGGGACTCGAACTCAGGACTTTTGGCTTTCCGGGCCAATGCTCTACTGACTGAGCTACTGGGGCGAGTTCCAATCTGAATGCAAATATTTCTCTTATATACATGAAATGAATAATAAAAACATTAAAGTAGAATGGTTTTGAATACTCACCCCATCACATTCTTGGTAGTGGTTAATCATATCCGTTTGACTGAGGCTGATGTAGTTGCAAGACATCATTGGGCAGTTAATATATCCAATATGTTCTAAAGCCTGCAGCCAGTGCTCAGCAAATCGAGGTAAATATCGCTTTGTCTGGTTCCTCCACCTGTACCATAACTACATGTTTCTCAATCCAAAATTTTATAAACCAACAACCCCCATTAACCACCAATAGACCAACCTAAAATTCTTTATAGAAATGATGTTCAGAAATAGGTTGATACAAGATGTAAATTAAAGTATATTTTTGATAAATAAGAAAAACTTAGAAAATATTTTTACAAAATTAAATTTAGCAACATATTGTACACAGTTGCTCAAAAAACCATTCTGCTTGAAATATAAAGTCTTATGTCTACTGCACTGTGAATTCTGGGAAGATATTAAAAAAATATCAAATGAATCATTAATTCTTACCTCATACATCTACGTTTTTTACACAGAACCACGGTATCGGGAAACATGATTCCCATCCTCAGCTGTTGTCACGACTGTCGATACTTCATTATGCCGGACATTTTGTAAAATGAAGAATCGGCAGTTGTGATAACAGCTGAGGATGGGAATGATGTTTCCCAATACCGTGGTTCTGTGTTAAAGAACATAGATGTATGAGGTAAGAAACATTCTCAATTCAATTGATTTTTATTAAGAAATCAATACTAGTAAAGTTAATATCAAATTCCGTTGAGGTGAAGTCATATGATGAAAGTTAAAAATTAAAAAATATATTGTATATTTATATACAATATTTTAACAAAGTTGAGGATGATGGCACCTACCAACAGGTACAATTTAATTTTTAACTTTTATTAAGAAAGCCTCATATGTAAAAATGACTAACTTTATTATATGAAATTAAAAAAAGAGACTACAGCACAATTAAAAATGTATATTTGAAGACCTTCCTCAAATAATGATGTAACCAACAATTTTGTGTGCAACATTCTTATCAGTATATCAACTAATTTCTGATTAAATTGGAGAAGATTACATAAATAGCAGTGAATATTGCATTCATTTTTACATCTTAAAATCACCTTTGCAGACATTTAAGGTTATATCTTTTTTCAAGATAGCCCATAAAGTCTTGGTAATATATTGTAAATATTTCATTCTCCTTTTCAATGTACAAATAAACCAACTGCAACATACTCTTTAAGTTTGAATTCTTAAATTTGAAAACACATTAAAGTGAAACTTATGCAGTTTGCAAGATGTAAAGATAACAAATGGCAAGATCTGAAAATAATATTTATGTGCCTCTTTTTTCTTTCGGGAGCTCCCTGATGCCTCATTCGGCTGATCTAAAATATGAACTCCATACCACGACTATGGCAAACTATAAAAATTGAAAAGTCATAGTCTAAGAGAGTTTATTTTTTCAATCTCCCTAATAAGGTAATTAAGTTGTTGTTCTCTTTTGTATTATTCATTTCTATTCAAAGTTTATTCTTTCTTTATATTAATTATTCAGAAACCTTTGTTTAAAATATAATTAAAATATAAGAAGACATTTAACTGAAAAAAAAATCCATACAGTTGTTGATAGAACCAATTGTAATGGCATATTTTAAGGCAGTAACTTCCATGAACTAATATGTTAAAAGAAGTGCTGTGGACTTGAATGCATGCAATAGTATATTAAGATGCAAGGTTGGGAAGTGGTTTTTATAGAAGTGAGGAAATGTTTAAAAACCAAGCTTCTGTAAAACACTTCACAAACATGCATTGTACATTATTTTTTGCACAATGGTGTTTTCAAAATAATAAATAATAGTAAAATAGTAACATCTTTGTTGAAAATATTTGCATTCATTATAAACAACTGTCCATCGCTGTGGTCTTGAGGTAGCGTGCTGCCTTGTCACGCAGCGGGCCCAGGTTCGATCCCTGGTCGGGGCAGTTTTTCTGGGTGAGGTTTTTCCTCACCTGTAAGACAAATGTCAGGAAAACTTTAAGGCCCATACGGTCCCCAAAATCATATGGCCATCATCATCATCCTTATCATCATCATCATCATCCTTCACCGGTGTGGAAAGCAACGGGAAGCTACCACACCTACAATTCCCTAGTAAAGCTGCAAGCACAGCATGAAAATGCTATGATTGCAGTGAAGGACCTGCCTTTGGGCAGAATTACTATGGATGGATGGATAAACAACTGACTAAAGTTAACAGCATAAGCAATGTATTAACTTAGACTTTCACGGCCGGAGTTGCTATGATTATTAGTTGAGACTACAGCAGGCCATGACACCAATCAGTGATAAAATGGCAGCAAGTACATATTTATTGTTTTATATTGTTTCAAATAGGGTTCAGTTCATTTAAAATGCAGTGATTTGTTTTGTATAATGTATATTAACACTACCTTCTGAATATATTTTTGTATATACATTGTACGTAGTATACATAAAGAGCAGTGGTTTTACTTCCCACACAAGGTTTGTAATATGTAATATTACAGTATAGTTATTTAGGTTGGCAACCTCGAAATGTAGGAAGTTGAACTTTTAATCATGGTCGCCATTGCTGTAAGTACGACAAAATGCACTATCGTGAAAAAACATTTTATGTAATGATTCATTAACTTACACTTGCATGGAATTTGAACCAGAAGCCTCTGCTGACTCCGAACTGGTTTCATCAGCAGTTGTTGCAGCATTGTCCATTTTCACTAGCTGCAAAATTATATCACTATATTATTCAATGCTTATTTATGATGTAGGAGCTAGAAACCAACTTTGATGAGTTAAGAAAATCTTTCAAAGTATTAGGGATTGGAGAATCATACTTTGATTCCCTATAAGTCATTGTTATGTATATGAAAACTCATAATACTCTCACTTTTCATGCAGAAAGTGACCAGATTTTTTTTTTTTCCTGTTTGTGAGTTTGTATTTTAGTTTATGGCTCAAAAGGGGATTCTATGCCACCAGTACTACCTACACACATTCAAATAACTGAAAAACACACAACATTAACTTATTTTAGAAACCTCAGGTATTTAGTACTACTCTTTAAGTAATACAAGACTTCAGTTTCAAAAGAGATACAAGAAGATTCTTTTAACTCGCCAATCAAACTATAAGCTTACCATTTTATTATTTTGTGTTTGGATGTTATATATGGTCCTCTGACTTTTGTACTTATTTTCTACTTAATTGTTTGTGAAATTTATTAACCCAGGATTCCATATGTATTCTTACAGCCATTACTGTATCTAATCTAAAAATTTGCATATTTTCCATGGTTGTGTTTTTGCAGAGTGTTTAGCACTACCAAAGATAATAATTACATAATTGCATCACAGAAATGAAAATTTATTTACACAGCTAATAACTAATGCACAGTAATTTAAAGTAAGTTATCTACGTAGAAAACAAGTGTAATGGAAATAACAATAGTTGCAGTTTCAGGTGATCACATAACAAGGAAAAATAAAATAAAAATTTAACTTCAGTCATATTCTGGGGGAGGGGGGAGTTCACACTACAAACTTCAAATTTGTATCCAGAACAAACTGGTTTTGCACATTTTGAGCACACGGTTTTCATTTCTTTTATGTCCCTACTTTGAGGAAACATCTTCCTTGTTTTTTGGGATTTGACTTAAACTTCAGATGATTGGCTGATGGCACTGATTTCCTCTTGTCATTGCATTGCAGAACTTTTTCAATCACATTTTTAGAAAATTCATTGTTATTATCAAAAAGAAAATTTAAGTTTTGTGTGATATTAAGGTGTCCACCGCTGTGGTCTCGAGGTAGCATGCTGTCTTGTCATGCAGTGGGCCCGGGTTCGATCCCCGGTCGGGGCAGTTTTTCTGGGTGAGGTTTTTATCGGGGTTTTTCCTCACCTGTAAGACAAATGTCAGGAAAACTTTAAGGCCTGAACGGTCCCCGAAATCATATGGCCATCGTTATCATCATCATCCTTATCATTATTATCATCATCCTTATCATTATTATCATCATCATCATCATCCTTCACCAGTGTGGAAAGCAACAGGAAGCTACCACATCTTCATTTCCCTAGTAAAGCTGCAAGCATAGCATGAAAATGCTATGATTGCAGTGAAGGATCTGCCTTCGGGCAGAATTACTATGGATGGATGATATTAAGATATCACCTTGAAATTTGGACTGAGAAGCTACATGAAATGTACCTGATGTATAATTTTTTTAAGAAAATTAAAAAATGTATTTCTTTAAAAACTCAAATTGTGAAAATTTTGAACAGTAAATTTTGAAAACATCCGCAATGATATCATATTATATATCAAATGAAAGTATTATTCATAAGCTTTAAAATGTCACCTTCATCATGACTGTAGTTATCATGGTTCTCTGGTAAATTTTTATTTAAATATATGGTAGATAGCAAATTTTGAGATTTTTTTTTACTTTTGTAAATTCAGCAAGTTAAAAATGAGTGGTCCAAAAATTCTGAAAATATTTTAAAACATCTTATGCACAGATATAAAAGAACAAAAAATTGACCAAATTTACTACATTAAGATTTTATATATTAGCGTATTTACCCTTCTCTATTTACTTACCTTTGAATTTTCTACTTCATTTTGTAATTTTAACTTTTTAGAAAATTGTTTTCCGACAGCAACTTTCAATGCCTGTGAAGACTTTAATGAAATGCCTGCAAAACCACTTTTATTCTCTATTTGATCTGAAGACTGAGGAATAACTTTTGACATCTCAATAGTAAAGTTACTATTTTGTGCAGTGCTGCTTTCTTTATTTTCATGAACAATAACGGGTTTTCCATTCTTTACTTTGGTAACTAGACCCAAATCATTAAGCTGCGAAGGAGACAGAATGAAAACATTGAAACTTTTTGATGAATGAAGTGCAGATATGTTCTTCTCACTCAATGTTACTGTGTTCAGCTTCTGTTTCCCTCTAGAAACACCTGGATCATCCTCATTTCCTGCCGGAGCAGACATTTTGAGTAACTGTGGTGTCCAATTACAATTTGGTATTTGATTTATCTACCCATGTTGATATTTTCTGAAAATGATGAAATTACGTAAAATATAGCACTCAATATAATCCTCAATATAAAACAGCTATGCTACCTGTATATAATGCCAAAATATAATCTCATCTAGAAAATAAATTAAATTGAAACAGATTGTTCTAGTCATTTCACACGGAATCATAACACTGATTTAACAATTTTAAATTAGTAACTTACAAAATAAAATTTTGATAATTACATAGATTGACACTAACTGCAAGAAACTCTGCCCATGTCACATATAACCAACTTAATAAACCAACATATGCTCTTAACAGTAAAATGAGGGTCCAAACATCTATTATGCTTATATTATATTAAATGGATTAAAATAAAAAAGTTCATAAATTGGATTTGAAGTTCAAAGTAAGCAAGCTCCCACAGAGATCCCAGCACAGGTTAGCTTTATAAGACAAGAATGCAAAATATACAGTGTCCCATTCAAACCTCCCACATTTTAATTAATCGTAACTCTCAAAGTATGCTGAATTATGAAATGAGGTTGGTATTAAAAGAAAGAGAAACTCAAAGAAGTTTTTGTTTTCATTGATGCAGTTAATTTATCTGTTGCATGTTGAACAATAATGACATAAAACAAAATGGCGAGCACAAGCTGTTTTCTGCTATGCAGAGATGAAGTCAATTACAGTGCAAATAAATTACCGGAGAGAATATGGAGGAAATGCACCCGATGGGAAGACCATTAAGGCATGGCTTGAGAAGTTTCTGGCGATTGGAAGCATATAAAAATAATCAGGAGGTGCTCGTACACATGTTTAAAAAAAAATGATTGAAGAAATGGTGCACATATAGAGGTGTTTTAATGTGTGGCAATGAAAATTCTTTGAGTTTCTGTTTCGTTTAATACTGGCCTCATTTCATAATTCTGCATACTTTGTTAGTTAAATGATTAATTAAAATGTGGGAGGCTTGAATGGGACACCCTGTATTATGAAAGATTGCCCTGTTTCTGAAAATAATGAAGGAGAATGGAATAAACCTGCTAACATTTTAAAACCATCTGCAAAAGAAAGCCTAGGCACAAAAAGAAGATGGTTTAAAAAAAGGCATAGGACACTGGGATGAAGAAATAGTGCAGATTATCAAAAATAAAAAAGGAGCATATCACAAGTACTTACCAAGGAAATCAGAAGACAAAATCATTTATGAGGGTCACTAGATAAGTTTTGAGACACGACAGTGTGGCGACAGGAATGCAATAAACTAATATACCACTCGAAAGCCCAACCCTTGAACGTCAAAACCATAGCAGGTAGAAATTATTTCTTTCAGTTGTCTCTGAGCAGCACCCTTATGAAGTAGTCTGTGTGTGGTGAAATAAAAAGTGTCCTATGGAGAGGGAGCATTTTCGTGCTAAGATTTTATATCATTTTAAGTGCAGTTTAAATGAGTCACAAACACTTGAATAACTCACATGAGCATTTCTGGACCTTGCTCCTTCATGTGCAATAGTTTTCCGCTGGTTTGCTGAATTTAAGAAGTGGAGAACATCCCTTAAAGATGAAGGGAGAAGTGGGAGGCCAACAACTGTATTGACAGAAGAAAACATCTCCACAGTGGAGACTCTGATTAAGGAGGATCCGCGACTGATCTGTAAGGACATCGAGTGGGCCCTAGGGATTAGTTCGCTGAGTGTTTCCATCATCCTGCATATTTTTCAGGTTTTTACGTATTTTTACTTTATTTTTTCAGCCTCCCGCCTCACATATTAAAGAACATTTCTCCCATATTTCATTCCAATATAATATTCTGTGGTTGAAGTACATTTTTTACAATTTTTAACAATTTAATTTGGATTATCAAAATATTCTGACCGATAGATCAAACTGTACATTGGCATCATAGCTTTGTTCCAAAGCAGTAATGAACTTAATACGCAGCACATTAGTGTCAATGCCAACATTAAATTAGTTTTTATGTTGGTATTAGGTTCTAGAACTGCCGCATGAATAAACTTAAGTTGTTTAAGCTAGAGACCGGAAGTTGAAGATACAGAAATGATAATGTTCCTCAAACTTTCTTTTGCTTTTGTGTTTATGTGTTTTCTCTCCTGTACCAGTTACGATATGTCCATTATAGTAATTACACTATGCGCAGTGAAAGTGATAAGGAATACCATACAACACCATCAAAGAAGAAACCTCATTATATGTGTTTATCTTTCAAACTTGGAGAAAAATTATTTTTGGACTGGCCCAGTGAAAAAAAAAAAATTTAATTCCTATCCTTCTATTATTTAATACTTTCCCATTCCCGATTCATAATCAAGAAACAATAAACTTACTTCCCATAAATATAAAGCTTATTATATTTGAAGATAAACTTTTTTCGCCCAGACCGAGATTCGAACCCGGGACCTTTGGGTTTCTAGGCCAATGCTCTACCATCTGAGCTATCGGGGCGAGTTCCGATTTACAAGCAAACTTTTTTCTCTAATATACCTTGTAATTCCCAGCACCAAATACTATGAAGTCAATGCTTCTATCTTTGCAAATGGCGGCTTCTTAGTTAAGAAGACATTTATCGAGAATTTAAACACTACTTTATAAAGCCAGTAGGGCTTGAATTGATGTTTTCATTATTAATTTAACCTTCTCACTGAAGGATAAATTATATTTGAAGAGAAAAAAATTCGCCAAGACCGAGACTCCAACCAGGGACCTTTGGCTTTCTAGGCCAATGCTATACCATCTGAGCTATCGGGCGGAGTTCCAATCTAGACGGAAATTTTTCTCTTATATATGCTGTAATTCCCAGTACCAAATGCTACGAATCCTTTGCTTCTATCTTTGAAAATGACGGCTTCTTAGTTAAGAAGGATTTATCGGGAATTTAAACATTACTTTATTAAGCCAGTAGGGTTTCAATTGATGCTTTTATTATTAATTTAACACTTCTCAATGAAGGATAGATTATATTTGAAGAGAAAAATTCTTTTGCCCAGTTCGAGACTCGAACCCAGGACCTTTGGCTTTCTAGGCCAATGCTGTACCATCTGAGCTATCGGCTCGAGTTTCGATCTAGACACAATTTTTTCTCTTATATAAGTTGTAATTCCCAGCACCAATTGTCATGCAGCGGGCCCGGGTTCGATCCCCGGTCGGGGCAGTTTTTCTGGGTGAGATTTTTATCAGGGTTTTTTCTCACCTGTAAGACAAATGTCAGGAAAACTTTAAGGCCCAAACGGTCCCCAAAATCATATGACCATCATCATCATTCTTACCATTACCATCATCCTTCACCGGTGTGGAAAGCAACGGGAAGTTACCACACCTACAATTCCCTAGTAAAGATGCAAGCATAGCATGAAAATGCTATGATTGCAGTGAAGGACCTGCCTTCGGGTAGAATTACTATGGATGGATGGAAATGCTATGAACCTTGGGCTTTGTAGACCAATGCTCTACCATCTGAGCTATCAGGGAGAGTTCCAGAGTAGACGCAATTTTTTCTCTTATATATATTGTAATTCCCAGCACCAAATGCTATGAACCATTTGCTTCTATCTTTGCAAATGGCGGCTTCTTAGTTAAGAAGACATTTATCGGGAATTTAAACACTACTTTATAAAGCCACTGGGGCTTCAATTGACGTTTTTATTATTAATTTTACACTTCTCGCTGAAGGATAAAATATATTTGACGAGAAAAAAAATTCGCTTAGACTGAGACTCGAACCGGGACCTTTGATTTTCTAGGAAAATGCTCTACCCTCTGAGCTATCGGGAGAGTTCCGATCTAGACGCAAATTTTTCTCTTAAGGTAAGGTACGTACACACTTGCGCGCCGCTAGCGCGCACCATGTTCGTCAGATTTGTACGGGGTTTTAAGGTGCACGCGCGCCGCGCACATGCGGCGCACCACGATCCACTCATTGTCGGTTTTTTCCATGAACACTTTGATGGTTCGCTGTTTAGATTTGGACGGGTACTTGAGAGGTTCGTTGTTTTCGGCGCGCACCTTATTATTATTTGAGTATGGAGTGGTCAGAGGGAAACATGTTAAAAAAAACTTATTAATCTTTATAGAAACAAACAATTATTGTGGGGATCCTCAACATAAGGATCATTTCAAAAAATCATTGGAAAGAGATGCCTGGAGGGAAATAGGAGATAAAATGGATATATCTCTGGATACATACAGGAAGAAGATAATTACTTTACTTTTTTCCTACCGGCGAGAGAAAAGTAAAATATTGTTATATTGTTGACACATAACTTAGTATTGTTGGGTTGACGATACAATAAATAGTGAAGATCGTCAGGTCAGTGTGCACGTTGATGTCTATCGATATTTTTTACTCTAAGGAATAAAAAAAAATGATTTCACAATATTGTTATACTGTTATACAGCATGCCTGTTTTTTTTTTCAATGTTATGTGTTTTTTTTTTCGTGTGATACTAAACACGTTCATTTCATAATGTTATGTATGAAGTATCACAAAACAATAGAATATATAAACACATACCAGTAATAAGCGTATTGTGTAAGATGACCAGACGTTCCGATTTTGGCGGGACAGTCCCAATTTTTAACAATTTGTCCCGCGTCCCGCGAAATTTAAAAAAAATCCCGATTTTTGGGAAAGAATGCACGACAAGCTAGGGAACGGCGGGAGAACGGAAAGGGAATATACGGTTTTCGGCGCCCATGTAGCTATTTCGCCAGGATATGAATTTTATATTATTTTTGTTAATTTTATAATGTTAAACTTTAATAATAACAAATCATTGTTGAGAACTGCTTATCGAAGTTTACATTGTTGATCCAACCACCATTGTTTGGTAAATAAAGTGTGGACACAAAAAAATCGCAATTGAGTGTTGAGACTTTGAAAGTTATTTTGTGTGTGAAATATAATTTAACAAATTCTTGTGAAAAAAAATCATGACCTTTTAAACAACGACAGCAATCTACTTAAAAAATTCACTCAAATGAGAAATATGCCAAAGAATAAAATAATACTGGTAGCATACATAATTTTGTAATGTATTACATTTGTAAATTGTACTTATGTTGATATTAAAATTAATATATTATAATATTTTTGCGTTCTATAAACATTTTTGTTGCTCCATAAAGTGTCTTTTACATTTTTATAATTTATAGAATCAAATAAGACCAACATATTTTTTTCATATTTCATAATATGTTGGCGAAATGTTCATATTTTAGTAAACATTTAATATTCATTCATATTTTTCAATTTTTTAAAAATAAAATTTCAATTATTGGTTAAAAACATTTTTGAAGTGATTGTAGTTTTGAAATTATTTGACAATGTAATATGGTATACAGGTAAGAATTCCTCAGAATCCCATCCAGAAGAAAAAAAAAATAGTTTTGATAAAAGAAAATAATTGAATAAGGAGACTTGGAATGACCATGTGTAGGCATTTGTCTCTGCAAAATGTCTACTGAAGGTTTGTGGGTTTCCTATGGATCACAGGAGGTTCGTTGAAATTAATAATTTCGACGAACATAACACGAGCAGCGTGCGCGCCACGCATATGTGTACGTACCTTTATATACGCTGTAATTCCCAGCACAAAATGCTATGAAGCCTTTGCTTCTATCTTTGTAAATGGCGGCTTCTTACAACGTATATAAGAGAAAATTTTGCCTCTAGATTGGAACTCGCCTCGATAGCTCAGATGGTAGAACATTGGCCTAGAAATGCAAAAAGGTCCAGGGTTCGAGTCTCGGTCAGAGCGAAAATATGTTCTCTTCATATATAATCTATCCTTCAGTGAGAAGTGTTAAATGAATAATAAGAACATCAATTGAAGCCCTATTGGCTTTATAAAGCAGTATTTAAATTCCCGATAAATGTCTTCTTAACTAAGAAGCCGCCATTTGCAAAGATAGAAGCAAATGGTTCATAGCATTTGGAGCTGGGAATTACAATGTACATAAGAGAGAAAATTGCGTTTACTCTGGAATTCTCCCTGATAGCTCAGATGGTAGAGCATTGGTCTACAAAGCCCAAGGTTCCGGGTTCGAGTCTCGGTCTGGTCGATTTTTTTTATTCTTCAAATATAATTTATCCTTCAGTGAGAAGTGTTAAATTAATAACATCAAATGAATCTCCTACTGGCTTTATAAAGTAGTGTTTAAATTCCCGATAAATGTCTTCTTAACTAAGAAGCTGTCATTTGCAAACATAAAAGCAAAGGCCTTCATAGCGTTTGGTGTTGTGAATTACAACGTATATGAGAGAAAAATTTGCGGTCAGATCGGAAATGGCGCCGACAGCTCAGATGGTAGAGCAGTGGTCTAGAAAGCCTAAGGTACCGGGTTCGAGTCTCGGTCTGGGCGATTTTTTTTTTTCTTCAAATATAATTTATCCTTCAGTGAGAACTGTTAAATTAATAATAACAACATCAACTGAAGCCCTACTAGCTTTGTAAAGTAGTGTTTAAATTTCCTCTTAACTAAGAAGCCGCCATTTGCAAAGATAGAAGGAAAGGCTTCATAGCGTTTAGTGTTGGGGATTACAATTTATATGAGAGAAAGATTTGAGTTAGATCTGAAATCGCCCTGATAGCTCAGATGGTAAGGCATTGATCCAGAAAGCCTAAGGTCCCGGGTTCGAGTTTCGGTCTGGGCCAAAACTTTTTCTCTTCAAATATAATGTATCCTTCAGTGAGAAGTGTTAAATGAATAATAAGAACATCAATTGAAGCCCTATTGGCTTTATAAAGTAGTGTTTAAATTCCCGATAAATGTCTTCTTAACTAAGAAGCCGCCATTTGCAGATATAGAAGCAAATATTTCATAGTATTTGGTGCTGGGAATTACAATGTATATCAGAAACAAATTTGCGTCTAGATAGGAACTCGCGCCGATAGCTCGATGGTAGAGCATTGGTCTACAAATCCGAAGGTTCCGGGTTCGAGTCTCGGTCTAAGCGATTTTTTTTTCCTTCAAATATAATTTATCGTTCAGTGAGAAGTTTTGAATTAATAATAAAAACATCAAATGAAGCCCTACTGGCTTTATAAAGTACTGTTTAAATTCCCGATAAATGTCTTCTTAACTAAGAAGCTGCCATTTGCAAAGATAAAAGCAAAGGCTTCATTGCGTTTGGTGTTGGGAATTACAATGTATATGAGAGAAAAATTTGCGTCTAGATCGGAACTCGCGCCGATAGCTGAGATGGTAGAGCATTGGTCTAGAAAGCCTAAGGTACCGGGTTCGAGTCTCGGTTTGGGCGAAATTTTCTTTTTCTTTTCAAATATAATTTATCCTTCAGTGAGAAGTGTTAAATTAATAATGACGTCAATTGAAGCCCTACTGGTTTTATAAAGTAGTGTTTAAATTCCCGATAAATGTCTTCTTAACTAAGAAGACGCCATTTGCAAAGATAGAAGGAAAGGCTTCATAGCATTAGGTGCTGGGAATTACAATGAATATTAGAGAAAAATTTGCGTCTGGATCTGAACTAGCGCCGATAGCTCAGATGGTAGAGCACTGGTCTAGAAAGCCTAAGGTACCGAGTTCGAGTCTCGGTCTGGACGAAATTTGTTTTTTTTTTTCTCTCTTCAAATATAGTTTATCTTTCAGTGAGAAATGTTAAATTAATAATGACAACATCAATTGAAGCCATACTGGTTTTATAAAGTAGTGTTTAAATTCTCGATAAATGTCTTAACTAAGAAGCTGCCATTTGCAGAGATAGAAGCAAATGCTTCATAGCATTTGGTGCTGAGAATTACAATATATATAAAAAAAACAAATTTGCGTCTAGATCGGAACTCGCGCCAATAGTCTCGGTCTGGCGATTTTTTTTTTTTTTTCCTCTTCAAATATAATTTATCCTTCAGTCAGAAGTGTTAAATTAATGATATAAACATCAATTGAAGCCCTACAGGCTTTATAAAGTAGTGTTTAAATTCCGGATCAATTTCTTAACTAAGAAGCCGCCATTTGCAAAGATAGAAGCAAATGTTTCATAGCATTTGGTGCTGGGATTTACAACGTATACAAGAGAAAAAATTGCATCTAGTTCGGACCTCGCCCTGATAGCTCAGTTGGTAGAGCATTGACCTAGAAAGCTTTATCCTTCAGTGAGAAGTGTTAAATTAATAATAAAAACATCAATAAAGCCTATTATTTCATGTGTAGGAAGGAATTTAGCATTACACATGGAGGGAACAATGACTGCCTACAACATGAATCTACAGCAGGTAATTAAAAAGTTCATATATTTGGCAGAGTGTAGTATGAAGTTATATTTTATTGGGCCATTTCATCCAGCATGTTTCTACATTAAACTGAAATAAAACATGATCCAGATTTTGAGACAGTATAATAATTATAATTTTTTTTTAAATCATAAGTCTTAAAAGAAAGGAGCAATTACAAAATCTTCACCTTCTTCAACAAGCCTACAAGTTCAGCAAGAACAACTGATGACAAATCTTTGGCTGTAGAAGATGAATAATCAGACAGCCGAAGGCAGTGTTCAATAAGTTACACAGTTCCAAATGCAAAGGGCAATTTGAAGGTGTGTAAAAACACATTCATGGCAATCTTTGATATCAGCCTTCAAAGGATAAGGACGCTATCAAGAGAAAATGTAAGTACACTCACAAGCTCTATGAAGCATTCAAAATATTCGGAAAATGAAGTCCCGCGCCGTAGCCGAGCGGTTAAGGTAGGAAGCCTTGGCGTAGAGCTACGGGACTTGCGCTGGTTCGAGTCTCCATGGGGGAAGAAATTTTCTCATGGTATTTCGGCCAGTATGGGACCGGTGCCCACCCAGCATCGTGAGGCAATTGGGTAGCTACAATAAGTAGCGGCTCCAGGTTGAGGAACCAGCTATAACGGCTGGGGGACTCGACATGCTAACCACATGTCACCCCTACACTGGCTGTTGATCATCTACCTCTGTGATTGACACATGTGGATGTGAAGGGCCAGCAGCCAGCTGGTAAAAGGGCAACCGCTGAAAAGTGGAAAGACCCTCAATCGGAATCGGAAAATGAAGTCACTTATAATTTTTACCAAGCTGTATTTTTTAAGGATTTTCCAAACTTATTTCAAAGGCTGTGTGTTGAATAGATTAATTTTGAGGTAAAATATATTTAAATAAACACTTTCACTGAACTACAATAATTTATAACTCTTGTAAATAATAACAAAATATAAATATATCATTTCTTCATTATTGATGTTACACTCAGTAAATTTCTAGTTCAATTCCAAATGCATTGTCTTCAAGACAATGGACCCCCGCCAACAGGTCTGTCGCCTGCCATTACTAGATGCAGAGTGAATTCCCTCACATCATATCATGGTACATGACTTTGATTCCACAAAAAACCATATTGAACCAGATTTAGTTTCCAGAACATTCTATGAATATATATTCATGTATTGGCATCACTGAACCTTCATGACAGGTAGGAGTAATCAGAAATCCCCAATAAGAAATAAAGAAATTATCCATTGGACCAATAACAATTTATGGTGTGCATCAATATGGATGACAGACTTAAAGTTACCAAATTAACTTATATGCGAGCTACCCCTATTTCATAAGCTGCATAGTCTTTGCATCAGCCATAATAATGCTGATCTTAACAGTTTTGTAGTGTGCGCACATGATAAATCGAGACATGTTCACAAACTACCCAAGCACTGCAAGTGCATTTCAAATTATAAAAAATAACTTTTAATAATTACGAGTTTGGTATTGAATTTACCAAACAATGCCATCAGTAACACATTGCCAGACAATGATAGCCGTACTATGACAATAGACTTACAGAAAGTGTTTTCTCTGCCAAGACTTACCCATAGCACCATGTACTGCTCCCGTCAACTTGCTTGTTACAATTTCGGAATCCATAAGGCTGATATTGCAGATGGAATTATGTATGTGTTATGAAGGCCAGACAGAAAGAGGAGGGAACCAGATGGCTTATTTCACATTACAGGCATTAAATATGGGGCTTCACAAGCAGAATCTGTGCATACAGAGCTGCGCTGGCCAATTAAAAAACCTGATTCTTTTGTTTCTATACATGTTCCTGGTGACAAATGGTTTCTTTCATACCATTAATGACAAACTTTTTCCCGGACACTCATTTTCTTCATCAGATCATGACTTTACACTTATTGAGAGACATAAGTAGCAAACTGTGGAGAATTTAAATACTGCTATTATTATTGCAAGACCCTCACAACCCTTCAAAGTGTTGGACGTGGGAAATTAAAACTTTTTTTTTATTTCGACCATTTCTCATCGAAGTACAATGACATCCAAACTAGGTATCAGCAAAGCTACATGGCAGCGAATCATTAAAGACAATACAGGAGTAGTTTTTCTTACAAAAGAAAATACAGCGATACTGCATGTTGGGAAAAATACTGTGTGATGAAAGGAGGTATCACTGAGAATCACATAAAACTCCAACACTTCCAAGCTTGAATGATGAGATATTTTTCAGTGAATTAAAAAAGAGAGACTTAAGCAAAATGCTTGATTTTATGAACGAGGAAACCAAACAATATTTTTCAAGAATTCTGTCAGTCTATGTGCCTACTGGTGATGATGATGAACAAGAAATTAGATCTTTTAAATAATACTGCTACTGGACTTAGATCTTTTCAAACTTTTTCAACTTGTTTTTTGAAACATTGTTAATTGTTTTCACATTGTCCTTATGTGACATATATTATTCATGTTTCCCTGGTTTCTTTTGTTTTTTTTAATATAAAGGTTTGTATCATCAGTGATCCGCAGATGTAATTTTCATTTTTTCCAAAAATAACTTTTTCTTGGCACATAGATTACATTGCCTCGCCACTTGAAATGGGTATAAGTAAACACTTAAGGGTCACTCATTTTTAAGTGGCAACTATGAATTCCGTCCCAAGAGATGGATTCAAAATACACAAGTGTTCACCACATGTTTTATTGAATTTTAGATCAGAACATTATTTTTCCTTCCCTGTCCACTTCATTCCGTGAAGATTATATGTAGTTAAAGTGTGTTGTGTGCATCTTGTTTTTAAAATCAATATAATTTTTTTTTTCAAAATCAACAATTTTGCTGTAAGTCCTCCAACTACAATTTATTTTTATGAGTTATTTAAGTGTCTTCATGCAAGGCACTCTGTCATTTATTCAAAAGTTCTAATTTGTAAGTCCCTAAAAGAAATGGTGTAAGTTTGTTTCTGATGGTGGTAATATTGGAAGAGGGAGAAGACAACAAGTAAGTAGTGCAACAATGTCATAAGAATGTTGCATGGTGTAGAGTAGTGAGCCATATTCTACAGTTCACCCCATAAAGTTTCATTAACCCATCCACCGCTGTGGTCTTGGGGTATGCATGCTGCCTTGTCACACAGCAGGTCCGGGTTCAATCCCCGGTCGGGACAGTTTTCTGGGTGAGGTTTTTATCGGTGTTTTTCCTCACCTATAAGACAAATGTCAGGAAACTTTTCCAAACGGTCCCTGAACATTATATGGCTATTGCAATCATTATTCATATTCATCTTAGATTAAGGACTCTCCTGGTGCACCACTATCATCATCATCAACCATCATGTGTTAACACATTCAGTACCAGGCACTGAGCAGGGCATTTAAACCCACAGGCCAGCCATTTAAATACCCCAGCTACCCTTTTTGTGGCACTTCAGAAAATGGACCATTATTCACAAACTATTAGTCCTAGAAAATTCAAATTTTGTACATACCTAAAGGAGATATCCTAGTAGGATTTGATGGTGTGATATCTCATAAAACAGGCTCCAGGGTGCCGAGAAACGCCACATTTCATGCAATACCACACTGTTGCACTCACTTTTTGATACGACTAGCATCTTAAATTTTTATTAGAGTACAAATATAGCCTGAATTTGACTCACATACCATTCTCACTAAAATACCCTATTTTGTAATTTTCTCCGGATTGTATACTCGAAATCTCAGACGTCCTCGCCAAGCTAACATACCTTCATCCAGTGCAATTTTATTTTGTGGAGTGTACACCCTTGAAAATTTATCACTGAGTCTCTCTAATATAGGCCTAATTTTGTACAGTCTGTCGGTACTATTTTCATAGATGCTACTGTCACTGAAATGCAAGAAAGAAATATTTAAAAATCGCGTTCGGGACATTGTTTTTGAAAATATGGGCATTTGAAAGCAAGGATCTACAGACCAATACATTTTTATATCTGGATTTTGCACTATGCCTATGATGAACATCAGTCCTAAAAACTTTTTCTTTTCCGGGATGTCGACAAATCTCCATGTCTGCATTATTGAGTTTTTTGTGAATGGACGCAGTGCAGCACTAATCACTTAATTTGCATAAAGATTTGTTTGGTCACATACGTATTCGAAAAACTCTTAATTGAAAAATATATTGACATGACATAATATCAATTTCATTTTCGATTTCAATGTTCACCCTGGGTTCGTTGTGAATGGTAAAACAGGCGGACAATAACTTGGGTGATTGACATCAATCACGACACATGGTATCGGCGTATCTTTTTCAGGAAGTGGAAGTTCATCTTCACTTTCATTTTGTGAATCTTCTAATTCAGGAATCAGTTCATTATTACCCGTTCAAGGAGTAAGCGCAGTTGTTGACGGAGGGCACTGCAGTCGTGTTTATGTAGGAATAGAACACGTGACACTGCTATCTATGAGTGCTGAGGGGAACGGGACGTGGGAAGCTGACAGTGAACACTGCCTTAGATGACGTCACGTGTAGCAACAAAGAGAGCTTCTCAATTCTTCCGCCTGCACAGATATTTTGAACGACTAATACCTGAATCATCATTATACAAAATATTCACTAATTCTTCTTCAGTGAGATATTTTTCTTTCGCCATTGGTTTCACTCACGCACAAACAGCGCGATAATGAGAAAGATATACGACTGCATTGGAGCCTGGAGGCAAGTTTGGGTGAATGAATTCCACGTGTTATTTGTTTTAAAAATAAAAGGGGATTCACCTAGGTTAAACGTGTCAAACAGGAATAGAAAATGTACATTTACATGCCATCTATGATCTCAAGACATACTAAGCCAATACAAAATTTAGGCGCCGAATTTAAATGTGGTTTGTTTGCGCCCGCTCTAAAACAAGTTAACTGACCGACGGCCGCTTACACGATAGTCTCTTTAAACGCCTTAACTGGTTTACGGTACTGAATGTGTTAAAGGGGCAATATAACCCCGCCTTCCAGGCGTCCCAACCTCAGAAGTTGGTTACAATTATGCCAATGCCAGGAGAGAGCACCAGAAATGTCCAAAAAAAAAAAAGGACAACCTGGGGCATTAAAAAAAGTTTGATTAACCTTTCAGTAAGGAGGTGATAGAATGTTACTCATCTGGGGGAGGTGTGGTGGTAACAACATCCCAGAAGAATGGCATTTCTTTTATAAATTGTGACTTCAAAACTGCACAGAATTTACAAATATGGATTACTTTATGGGCCTAGAACTAGAGTTTCAGTGTTATAAATGTTCTAAAAATTAAAAGAATCACTGAAATTATGTAAAAATTTTTATTATTTTATCAATTTGTAGTCCTGCGCTGTAGCCGAGTGGTTAAGTTAGAAAGCCTTTGCACAGAGCTACCGGACTTGCGCTGGTTCGAGTCTCCATGGGGGAAAGACATTTTCTCATGGTATTTCGGCCAGTATACGACCGGTGCCCACCCAGTATCATGAGGCATTTGGGTGCTACAATAAGTAGCAGTTCCAGGTTGAGGAAACCAGCTACAATGGCTGGGGGACTCGACATGCTGACCACATGTCACCCCTACAATGGCTAGATGATCATCTACCTCTGTGATTGACACATGTGGATGTGAGGCTAGTAGCCGGCTGGTAACCTAGTAAGGGCCTTCTAGGCCTGTCGTACCATGGAATTAATATCAATTCGTAATTAAGATTTATTTAGTCTTCTGTTTGATGATAAAATATGTAAACACTAAAAGTGAAAGATACAGTAAGCTACAGAGAAACATATTTTAATAAAGGAAATGATCATGTTAGTATATGGAGATGGGAAATTTCAGGGCAATTTTATTAACTTTCAAAGGAAAATACTGCCACATGTGCAGGTAGTTGGTCATCAAGAAACAGGAAAAAAATTTACAATGCATTCAGATATAGCATTCAAAATTATAATCAAATTTATAGTTATAATTCTTTACAGAAGAACATATTTATGTGTTATTAGTTCTCTCAATAGACACATTATAAGGGATTCTTGGGAGGGGGAAAAAAAAAAAATATATAGGCCTATATGGTAGAGTGGGCCTACAAGAACTTCCATTAATTACCATTATCTACCACATATAGACCTAATTAATTTTATGAATTTGGACTGCTACATCAAAGATACTGAAATACCTGTAGAAATTGGTTTGTAAAGAAGTATTGCTCCCTGAAGTAGGGAGGTGGGTTGGCACCATTAATAAAGAGAGAAGGTGCGCCTGAATAGGCATTAGGAATATTTTAACTTTTTGATCTTGCTAAGTTCGGAGATAGGTTTTTCTCTTTTTCCACACTTCAGGATGTGGTATCTTTCACATTATTTCTTGCACAGATCACATACACAACTTTCACAAGGCACATGGTATTTTTTTGTTTTTGCACAATTCGTGGTGGAAAACATGGATTGCTAATTTTATGATAATATGTCTCTGGGATTGGTTTTCCTTGGTCCAGGTCTGTCCAGCATCGCGCTTGAGCTATAAAAATCCTCATGGATCTCCTCCTCTTTGTCATCCTTCCTTCTATCAGTTCGTTGTATGGGCCGGTGAATGGTAGCAGAGATTGCAGTCTAATGTCTTCCAAGAAAAAGGTCTCTTTGGCGAGTTCATAAACTGGTCGGGATTTGGTGTTTGTCCCTATGCCCAAAGCTTTCTTGAGATATCTTACTTTTACTTGTTCTAGCCTGATGAGGTAGTTTTTCTTCAGTCTCTCCCATAACAATTCTATTCCATATATTGCAATTGGTACAATTTTTGCTTGAAACAGAGTCATGGCTGTATCAAGTGCTAGTAGTTGCAAGTTCTTTATATCATACATGGCTTTGATAGCAGCAGCTACCCTGTCTTGTATGTGTATCCTGAATGATGAGGTTGTCAGTTGTAATATAACTCCCAGATACTTAAAGTTGTTTACTGTTGTTAATGGGGTTCCATTTAGCATTAGGCCATCATTCTGTGGCAATCTTCCTCCTTTGCAGAAAACCATCTGCACAGTTTTTGTTTTGTTGACGTCAAATTTGTTGTCATTAGTCTATTTTTCCAATCTTGTGAGTGCTACCTATAATTCTCCCTTGTCCGGAGATCCCAATACCATGACGTCTGCGTACATGAACATATTTGTTTGTGGTAGATCCATTACTATTTTTAGTTATGTCGGCGGTGGCGATGTTTAATAGTAGGGGACTGATAGGATCTCCCTGTAGTACCCCGTTTGTCTGCGTTATGTATGCCGATGAAGTTATTCTGTCTTCAATTTGGACCAGGTATGAAAAAAATGTTTGCGATTATTCCGTTAATCTGGAGAATTTTAGTGTTTGCGTTTTCAAGTTTTTCTATTAATATTTGCCTATTCATCATGTCAAAAGCTTTCCTGTAGTCTATGAAGACTGCGTAGTATTTTCTTTTCTGTGTTCGTGTAGTGGCTTTGATGTATGTCAACAGATTTTCTACAGCTTGGATCATGTTTCTTCCTTGACAGAAGCCAAATTGGCATTCCGGGATCAGGTTTTCATTGATTTTCGTTAATTATTAGTAATTCTGTGGTGATTTTGAATACATTATTCTCCAGTACCTATTTGGGTCGTTGGTATCCTCCTTTACTTTATATACGGTTCTTATAATAGAAGTCCTCTTGGCCACTGGGATAGATTGTGTGTTTAAATATGTATTGAAGATATCTGTCCAGACGTCTATTAGATCTTCCAGTGAGGTTTTTATGTGCTCTGTGTAGATTCTATCTGGTCCTGCTGCTTTGTTGTTTTTCATGCTATTCACTGCTGCTCGGACTTCTTAGTTATCAAGCAGTTTGCTGATATACTGTCTTCGGCGGGGGAGTATTTAGTGCTGTATTTGAGTTTTGGGTATTTAGAATTTTTGAGAAGTGGTTTTCCTATCTGTTCATTGTGATTCCCCCATGTATGGTATGGGTATCTTTTTCAACGCGAGGAAGGAGTCCTTCCAGGCATTTTCTGCTATCCTCTGGGCTTCTTTTTCCATGTAGTCAGTTTGTTTGTTTTTAAGGAGTAATTTGTATGTTTTTCTTTTCTTTGAGTACGATTCGTAGTCCATCCGGGATTTAGAAGTTTTGGCTTTGTAGAGCATGTTTAAAGTCTCCTTTCTTAGAATGTAACACTCTTTGTGAAACCATGCTTGAGCTTTCCTTCTGGGTATGGTGATTTTTTCCCTGTGTAGAACCTCGAGGGTTGCACTGAGTGCTAGGTTTGTCCTGCCTCTTTGTGCGAACATTCTCGCCTCTTGAATATCTTCTTTTCTGTCTCTGATTTTTTCTAAGTTCAACTTTCCAGATATGATGGGTTGTTTCTCTTTTTTATGTGGTTTCCATGTTGGCACCATTAGCACACAACTTTAATAATTTTTTTAAAATAAACAATATTTGTGTGAACCGTAATTACAAAGTCATAAATTACAGACGTTAACAAAAAGGCACTCAAAAGTACAAAACAGAAAATTATGCACTTTTTTCAAAGAAGGATGAAAGTTTAAGCTTGGGTGGTATAGCCACACCACTAAAGGTTTAAAAGCTGAACTATAGTTTAGAATATAGTATGGAAAATCAAGTGGATGTTAATCTAAAGTCAAATCAAATTTTTTACATTTGTTAAGTATCTGTGTGAAATCTCTCAATCATTTCTTCTAAGTTCTACAGAACTCTAATTCACATGTGCAAGGCCTCATCAACACATGGCAAAACTATCTGTGCTACCAGTATGACCAATTGCACAATAAGAAATTACACTAGGCTAACTACTTTTTTATTTTGTTAGGTTAAAAAGGGGTAAGTTAATTTATACCAAATTAGTTTATACTTTATTGAAATAATATGTAAATTATTTACTTTATTAGGTTACAAATTATGTTGTTTTTATTATTGATTTAACATTTCTCACTGAAAGATAAATTATATTTGAAGAGAAAAATTTTCGTCTAGACCGAGACTCGAACTCGGGACCCTTGGCTTTCCGGGCCAAGTGATCTACCAACTGAGCTACCGAGGCGAGTCACGATTTAGACGCAAATTTTTCTCTTATATACGTTGTAATTCCCTCTCTCAAATAGGCGAAAATTTTTCTCTTCAAATATATACAAATTATGTGTTAGTGTACATCCTTTTTTTAAAGCATGTTTGGGAATTTATCACGAAGGCTGATCATACCAACAAGCACATATAGTCCTGTCATCTATGGAGTAAGTTCATAACCCTTGTATAAATTTATAATTGAAATTCAATATTTTATAATGAAAATGTAATGTTTTAAGTAAACTACATAAACTAAGAAGTATAAATGGAATTAAACCCATGAGCACTTCTATTCTGCAGGACTTAGAAAAATTCATGGCGAGGAATAAAGCTAGTTTGAGTTTCAGTGTGGGGCTCAACTGCACTTCCACTAGCGCCTGATTTTTCAATTATATTGTTGTAAACTATAGTTCTTCTTCTGTATTTACTAAACTATTTAATATTTTAAAATTTTTCTAAGTCCCATGCAGACACCACGCACATGCGCCAACAAACGAGAAGCAGTTTACTCTATGGAATATTGTGATGCAGCCAACATTATACATGCTATTTAATAAACCTAAAAGCTAACCTAACGCAATTTAAGTACTCTAACCTGTGAAAGACCAACCTAAAAGCTAAACCTAATGCAATTTAAGCACTCTAACCTGTAAAATAATGCAACACCCAAATTAAATAGTAAGTTCTCTCTGAGGTACATAACCTATGTTGGCTGCACTGTTGTTGTATAGAATATTCTTTAAAATCAATATGGCTGCCAGGTCTTTATGTTACGTATATAGTTAAATATCATAGAAAAATATGTTCAAATAATCATTAGAAGAAATGTAAAATTTGTTGTAAATGGAGGGAAATAATTTGAAAATAAAACCCTGTTCGCGCATGCGTGTGGTGTCTGCCTCGGACTTAGAAAAATTTCTCACTGCACTTAAAGGAAACATGAGCAGACAATATTATGACACTGTTAGACAATATTGTGATGCTAACTGCTATTTTCTCCACAGAGTATATTACTTAGTCTATGATTTTTCTATCGGTATTTTGGGTTATCGCTGGTTGGATCAGCGTTAGGGAGTGATAAGTGTACACCCATTCATTTTTAATAAACGTTTGGTAATTTTAACATTATTAATATATTTTTTAACATAGATTTGGGGATTTATTGCAAATATTGGTCATTTAAATTCATAGCGACGGATAGTAATTGAGGATGATAATCGATATGTGGTTCGACTGTGGGTTATCGCTAGCTCTATAAACTCTGGTGCATGCAGTTGTTCTATAGGACTTTGAAAATATTTCACGCTAGTTTAAGTACAGTTTTTCCAAGTGTGGTTTCTCAAGTGTTCGAAACCAAGGTCAGGGTTACTGACTGGTTGGTTAGGCATGGAATCACACAGTAGCTATTCTATTTAATGATACTCTCTAACAGCTCAGGTTATTAACGACGTAATTCAATTCTGGGCATGAAAGTACCAACAAATTTTGTTCAGTATCTTATTGAAAATCCGCTGGTTTGAACCAACTAATTGACACTTATGGAGTAGACAGTCATTATAAAAGTTACATATGTGAAATGTTATCAGTCGTTCACTATTGCCGTAAGGGAAGGTGAAATTGCAATAATAACTGGAATTATAAACAATTTATTACACTTCAAATTTTTTTATAACGTCAAATACGTAAAAGCACCACATGCAAATATGTTAGACATATAAAATTACAAAGGAACAAAATTCAAAAAAATCTTTAGATTAAAAACTAAAAATAATACAATAACATAAGGTCATCAAATTATCAGTAATTAAATAGCAGCGATCAAATTAATAAGAAATTAGAAATATAACCTACGCTATACATAAATGAAACAAACATTTCAACCGTTGCAACGAATACGTACATTAATAAAGATATGTTGTATAAATTGCAAACACCTACTTTTCACTTTCCATACTTAGAAGCATAAATAATTCATATCCACTTCTATCTCACAATGTGTCATATGTAACATTAACACGAAAGACGAAATAGTTACATCGCCATTTTGGATACAGATTATAGAATTTAAATCATAGAACAAATTCCTCACAACCAGCGACAACAAATTAAAGCATTAGAGCAGAGACAATCCACGCACAGGGATTAGATAATCCCAGATCCACGCATTAGAGCACCAGCGAAAACACATTAAATAATAATGATGAAGTGCGCACTATGTGCATAATGTAAAAACATTAAACTCAAGGTCAAAGTGAAAAGCCCTGCGACCTGCTATTAAAATAACAGGTGGTGAGCATTTCTTCGGCCCACTGGCTAGTGAGCCTCGGGCATAGATCAAAAGATCCCAGCCTCGGGTTCCAAGACAGAGTCCACTGCCCCGGCAAGTTGAGTAATTAGTATTGATGATATGTGATGTGATGAAAGCTGATGACCAGCAGCAGCGATGTCCCCGACTCCGTTCCTGATAATTTATTTAATTTAATTGTGATATTTTTTGTGGATGTTTTCTTTTAATTTAATTATTTTTTACGTCGGTGAGCAGCTTTCTTAAGTCAAATAACTACGCGATTTGTCGAGGAGCGCGGCAGAAGCTGTAGCTTCAAATTGAAATGAAATCCTCCAATCATCTACTTTACCCGGTCGATATGAAATTAATTAATTTACTGGCGGGTTCTAGGGGACTATTCTGGTATTCATCTTAACACTAAGGGAACCATAGAAACCTTAGTAGAGTAGCTTGTTTAATAATATAATTTTGCTATTTAATGTTTCTAAAGAGATTATAAATTTAATATTTTGAGAATAATTTAGTGAAATTGCCCCATAAAATTTAGAATAGTTTAGGAATATGTTAATTTACAGATGGGAATTAAAGGACTTACTCCGACATTTGTCTTAACGCCAAGGGAACCCATCTAAACCTTGGCAGAATAGGGTTGAATTTAATAAATTGGTCAGGGAATTAAACTCTTGAGTTAGCGCTGCTATCTATCTTATGCAGTGGGAATAGTTGAGTGCGGCCAGCGATATCACACAACTATAGAGAACCGAGGCTACAAACATCCCTTTTGGGTGGCTAATAGAATTTATTATACACCTGCAGGTTGTAAGGCATTGCCTTTTAGCCCCGCTAATTTTGAAAAATGGGCCGAAAAAGTAATTGTTAAATGTGTGAATTGGTGTTAATAACCATAGATGTATTTCGGAATGGAGAGCAGCTGTTGTAATCGATGTTGTATGGGTGTTAGCAGAGATAACCGGTTACCGCTGGATGTGAGCCAGAGATAATCCACACCAGAGCTCGCCACACATTGTGCACTATTCACATTTTATTATAAATACAAAAACAGCGATATCCACTATTGACAAGGAAAAAATTTGCCATCGAGTGGGCGCATTCAGTGTAGCAAAAATGCAGCGCAGATATCAGAAATTCATTGAATGCACTACTGCTGCAGCGGAAGCGCCAAATTCAATTCGTTTATAGGCTTGTTAACCCATTGGAGACACGTTTAAAGTGCCTAGCATGTTCACTGGGAACCCATTTAAATCTCCGCGCCGCTACTCCGCTGCGCTGGACTTTAAATACACATACTCTGTTCTATCACTTATGATTTCAGATATTTTGTTTACCCCTGAATTTCTTTTAGTATCTTGTACTTTTACGAATAGCAAAGGAATGTGGCCTACCTGCTACCCTCTTTTGTGCATTGTAAACCGTTATGTTTTGTTATTTTCAAGGCTGTGAAAGTTGACAAACAATTCAGAAACCATCTTTTTGTAAAAGTTCTCGGACATTGCCTTGAAAGTAAACACAAATCATATGTTCAAACAAGACCGAAAAAAATAACAAACGCAATATAATACTGTACATAATAAAAATAAATATATGAAATAAAATAAGCATAGACCTATACATTATAAAATCAGGAAAAGTTCTTCGTATATTCTTTAATTATCATAGTTATATATCGACCTGTAAATTATAAAATACTATAGATAAAAACTGGACGAAACTCACCTAATATTTCTACCATCAGTAGCATGCACGGTTACGTTGTCACTGTATATTATTTCATCGTCCGAATCTTCGTTCCATAATAATTCACTACAATCACTGTCACATAATATTTCATCCACTACTTCACTTAGTTTCTCAAAAGCAATACGTTCTCTCCTATTTACGCACATATTGCAAGAAAAAAATTAATTTTAAAACTATGAATTTTAACAAATAAGCACTGAATTTATATTCACTTATATTTTACCGTAATAAATGCCTACAACTATAGTCTACTATTCTATAAATAATAACTAAAATAAACTATACAATACACTAGGCCTATACATATTTACTTTACATAAACAAACAACACATTTTACTGATGGTGAACCGAAAATGTAAACCACTAAAGAAACCTAACGTCTTACAGTGTTATAACACAACAACGAGTCTACCTCGTTGTGGGGCTGTTTGGACTTTCTACCTGCTCACGAGGGAGACTCGTTAAAAGTCTCCAATGGGTTAACTGAATGCAGGCTTTCACGGCCGGTAAATCATAATGTTGAGTGATTCCTGGCTATGTGGCCGTGGTCCATTACTGGTGTTCCTACTAGACGTTTCTCTCTCATCTGCGGAGGGCATCTTCAGTGGCAAGTACTTCTAGGTGTTGTTTCCTGGTCGGAGGCTCGACTGTGAATAGGCTTATTAGTTGGATGGCGTTTGTATCAACCGGCCATAGGCTACTATGTAAGTTTCGAGAAAAATATGTTTAAAGTTTTGCTTACATTTTGAAGTCTAGCAAGAGCTATTTAATTAATTCTGACATGATAACCACTTGTATGATAATATTGTATATACTGATTTGTACTGTATGAGTAAAAACAATTTTGTTTATATTTATTTTAAAGGTCAATATTTCAATACTGCACTTAGATGTAATGAGAATGATGTTATAATCGTTTGCATCAACCAGTTAAGCGCTGCAAGAGGGCGTTTACACTGTTCAAGCATATTAGTATGGGATATTTTATTATGTATCAATCAGCCAAGCGTCAAGATAATGCATATACACTATTGATGTAGAATATTGTATTATAATATTAGTAGTGTTTGTATGCACAATACACTTATTATTAATATGGGTTTATATAATATATTGTTTTGTAATACTGCATACATATTACATTATGAAATGTGCATGTTAAATGAATAATATTTTCTAAATAAATCAGATTGATTTATACAATTACAGTACATACAAGAAAAAAAAAATTCAAAAACACAGACATGCTGTAATAATTCTGTGAAATTAATTTTTTTATTCCTTAGAATAAAAAATATTGATAGACATCCATCAACTTGCACACTAAATTTTTATTTTGAACTATGTTTTTAAAAGGCATATACTGTACATGAATAACATGCTTATGTAACTGTAAACAATATTTAAAATAATTGGAACAACAGTAAATAATACAAATAATTTTTGTAATATTTTTAATATGTATTAAAATTATCATAGAATAAATTTAGAAAAAAATATATACACATTTTATTTCACAAAAAAATAGGAGAACAAATTTTATTAACTCATGAAGAGAGGATCTCGTAACTCCATCGTCTTTTACAATGACCTCTGAAATGACAAGCACCTGATTTTTTATCTTTATGTTTATAAAATAGGAGTATATGGACTTCATGTATGACAAATATGATTCACATAATGAATAAAACACGTACATACCTACAGTGAGTCAGAAGATATCTTTACATTTTCAGGGCAGTTCTTATAAACCATATCTAAAATTTTCTGAGCTCTGGATGTCATTATAACATTAAAAAGTTACACTGAATTGACAATCTTCTCTATTTATCTTCTTCTTCTTCTTCCTTCCAAATATTAGGCCAAGGCCTGTTATGATCTATAGAAAATTTTCCCTCCAGTGTTTCATAGGACGGCCCAGTGATCTTCGTCCTCTTGGTATATAATTATAAACAGCTTTGGGGATCCGATTTGAATTCATTCTTTCAAGATGTGTTTCCAATTTAGTTGGTACTGTTTAATATATTCTCTATTTACCGTAGCGCCAAACCAACAATACTCGGTTATGCATCAGCAATATAAGAGTGGGAACATTTGGCGCTAAGCTGCATGATGCAAACTTTATATGAGTATTTATGAAGATCTAGTTTCATAGCCGTTTGTTGCAAAACACAGAATCTCTGATAGGACTGATGGCATTTACATTTTTCTTTAATAATAAGGCTATATTTAAAGATTTGGCGCTAAAAGTGTGCGTACACTTACTTCATGAGCCAGTGCAACAAATGACATCAATATAAATTTTTTAATGGCACTTAGCTGGTTGATGCATGACATCATCCAATTATTACTCATTAACGATTTATGAGGTAAGATGAAACCAGGTTGACCTTATTTATTATTACTCACTATTTATGCAATGAAACAGAAATTAATCACATTAATAAAAGGAATAAACAGGATTCACAATTTATTTTAATGGATGATATTTATGAAAATATGAAATAGAATATTTAAAATAAAACATTTTAAGTTGTTGTTGTTATCAAATGCTAGGCCTTGGCAATGAAGCCACTAGCGTTCTTGCTCTCCAATATTTCTCTATGGTGGATCTAACAGGTAATACTTCACAGGTTTGTAGATGTTCTTCACTTATTTCCTTATTTATATCTTTGTTGCATAGAGGACAATTTGGATTTGTGTAAATTCCTATTTTATATAAATGTTTGGTCAAATAGTCACGTTCTGTAAGCAGTCTGAATATTGCTACTGCAGTTTTAAGTGGAATTTCTGGAATAATATCTGGTTTCTTTATTAAAATATTGCATTTTTTTGTCTTTGGTTTTATTATATAGGTTTTGGTTTTTGTTTGATTTTATATTTGTTTTTAATTAGTCATTTTATGGATGTAAAAGGTGAGCTTTTAGTTGTATTCTGAATTAAATTGGAGCCTTTTTGGCAAGAAAATCAGCAGTGTCATTCCCAGCAATTCCACAATGTGCAAATCTTTCAGATAAATTTTCCGGAGTTAAGCTGTAACTTTTTTGTTATTATTAAAATATCATGCAGCTCCATGACGCAAGGGGTTAGATGCTCGCCTTGCACCGCTGGGGTCTTTAGATTGAGTCTCAATCACTACACATGGGTTTCGTGGTGTATGAAACAGAGCTTGGGGTGAGCATTTCTCCTATTTTCCTCTGCCATAAATTTCATTTCACTATTTCTACATACTCATTCATTTCGTTCATCAAGCATGGTCAGCCAGCATCTTACTGTTTACAAACCTCTATAACTATAATGGCTTCATCTCATCTCATCTCTCGATCCAACCTTGAGTTGGATATGAGTTGATATTATTTTATTATATTAAAATATCACTCCTGTAAATTCCCTATGTGTATATAATTCAATCTTTTGCTTTTTTTTTTTTTGTTCTGCTTTGGGTGACAATTAATTGCGGACAAACACTGGCATGGTAGATTTCAAACATCTAGGTTTATCCATAAAAGTTAAAAAAAATACACAGATTTTCTAAAAACCATCTGGACAATGAAATGACGGAGAGTAGACCAGATATAAGTAACAAACATTAATTTAGCAGTTATATGTAAATTTGGTTTTTCGTTTCCATTGATTTTTTTTTACTTAAGCCTAATTAACTGTGACCTTCCCATAACTCAATTCATGAACCACCACTGATGGAGTGTCTCCTCATATGGCTACTCTCTTATAATATATAGGCTCTCTAGTCATATCCATATTTCCAAGCTTTGTGGAATGTTAGGAAAGTTTCTGTCTATTTGTGGTTCATTTCTGCTGTACCTACCTTTATTTCTTAGCATGGGTGTGGAATCACATCAAACTAGCTCAAGACATGTATTGATTTGGCTCAGACCTATCAATATAGTCTGATGTAAAAGTTTAGAAAGTTTAATTTTGAAATTATAAAATGTACTAAAATAAGAAATATATCAAACATGATTTTGTAAATAGTGTCATACCTTACTGTGAAGTGAAAAGAAAGTGTTGTATATTAAAGTAATATTGTTTAGTAAATTGTTAGTATTACTATATTATTTCATCACGTTCTGCTGGTGATGTGAAGCCAGCAGTGATCCTCCAACTTGTTTCAAGATTATCATTTTGTCATCTAAATTAATATCCTGTAAGATTTGACACAGAAATTCAACCTGACTTGAAATGAACAATGGCAGTTTTCAACAGACCTTGTTGAAGTTGGAAGAGTCTAGTATTGTTATGTTATAATTAGAGTCTGGATGTTAGGCACTTAAAAAATTCAAAATAGGTAGGCAAAAAGGCACTAAAAATCATTAATATAGGCATTAAAAATTCAAAATAGGCTCTTACAAAAAATGGACTACAACATAACTTTTTAGTCTTACGTTAAGAATATAAACATATGCTATCAATAGCATGCAAAGATATCAGAGATGTTTTTGAAATTTGTTTTGCCTTTTTTACAAAGAGCAGAACCGTCACTTGAGAATATTTCCGCACCAAATTATTTCACGAAATTGGTCAGTTTGTCTTTTACTGTTGTCCGCTCTTTAGGTATCTTAAAAAAAACTGTTCCAAAAGTTAAAAAAAAAAGACATACACTTGCTGCACCACTTTGTCTTTGAAGCACCTGTCTGTGAATGAGGACTGCAGACTGAATTCAGTGTTACCAACATCAAAAATAATATTTCCGGTTTCAGCACCAGGCATGAGATGGAGAAAGAAAGCTCGAGTCATCTACCTTCTTTGACACTCAGCAATGTTTGTATTGAAAAGAAGCAAATAACTTTTCTCCAAGCCTTAGAGCCGGAGCATAATACAATGGGACATAGCTTAGGATTATTTGGCTTAACGAGAACACATGAAGTGGAAAAATACAATATTTACCTAACGGGAGTGCATTGAGGGGGAAACCATGTACCTGCTAGGTTATTGGGTTATTGCCACCCTTATCCTAATATATTCTAAGGGAATTTATAAAAAAGAACACTTGAAAACTTCCATGAAATGATTTGTGCCATGAAGTTTGTCCATTTCAATTGATTTCATTGAAATATTAAGTTAATTTCGAGAAAAAATTGCAAATAGGCATTTATAGGCATTATAAGCTGAAATAGGCATTTATAGGCAAAATAAATTTCATGGAAAACAACTCTAGGGTCATTGGTATCAACTTATATGAAGTCACTTTTACAGTATCTACAATAAATAACTATAGGCATTTTCCCTAACATCCGGTCTCTAGTTATAATCCTCAGATGAGGAATCTGCTATGCAGTGACTAAATTAAACAATCCTCAGTCAGTTGGTCAGTTGATAGAGGAACAATCAACCATACAGTATTTAATAAGAAAACAGTGGTACCAATTAGTGGTATTCAAAAACAATAAATTGAGTTCAGGTAGAATTTAATATTCAATGGCTTTATAAAAATTAAAGTATTAAGAAAAGACATATCAGATTTGATACTTACATGATTAAATTACATCTATATGTATAATGGCATAACCCAATGTTGAGCCATAACCTCTCCTTTGTTAGGAGTTGCTAAACCAATTTATTTACTTTGCCCATAGATGTCATGAATTACATGCAGTCAGCATACCGACTCAATGAGACATCTAGCAGGCAACTAAGCATTACTAGGATGTTCTTCTTCTGATGGTGCTACAGCCCATAGCAGGCCTGGGCCTTCTTGATGCAAGACCCCAATGCAGTTCCTATAGTTCAGGTTTTGTTGACAATCTTCCTTCGCTGAGTCCACCCATCTTTTCTTAGGTTTTTCTACTGGCCGCTTCCCAAACATCTCCTCCATCATCAGTTTCTTAGGTATGCATTCTTTATCCATTCTTTGAACTTGTCTGGCCTATTGCATCTTTTTTTTTTTTTTTTTTTAATTTCACGAAGGTTGATATATCAGGTTCCTTAAAAAAGGTCATACTTACTTACTTACTCACTGGCACTATCGAACCCGTAGGTTCATGGCCGCACGGACATAAGCTCTCCATACATCCCTATCCTGAGCTAATGCTTTCCAATCATTCCCTGTATAATCTACTTCCCTCAAATCATAGTTAATGTTGTTCTCCCACCTCATTCTTGGTCTACCAACTGGGCGTTTTCCTTCTGGCTTTCCTACAAGAAGTTTCCATGCACGTCTTTCATTCCCCATACGCGCAACATGTCCTGCCCATCGCAGTCTACGGGACTTAACTGTTCTTATTATATCTGGCTTCCTATAAAGACCATGTAGTTCATTGTTAAGTAGTCTTCTCCATTCACCTGTCTGTTCATCTCTCTTTGGTCCAAAAATTTTCCTAAGAACTTTATTCTCAAATACTCGTAATCTCCTTTCCTCCTTAAAGTAAGAGTCCATGTTTCGCACCCATATAATATAACTGGTAGAATAATAGTTTTATATATTTTCAGCTTAACGTTTTTTTGAAAGGAGTTGGGACATCAAAAGTCTCTGCAATGCACAATAGCATGCATTTCCAGAATTGAGCCTATGTTTAATTCTTTCTGCATCTCATTCCTATTTGTGATTATTGTTCCTAGGTATTTGAATTCAGCCAATTCCTCAAAATTTCCCTCATTTGTCATTAGCTGTCCATTTCCATTATATAAATGTATTTCTACGTGTGACCATATATTTAGTTTTACTGATATTTACTTCCAGTCCTAATTTCTTAGTGTTACTCAATAGTGTGTGCGTGTTTGGCCTTTAGTATCTCCTCGCTATCGGCCAGTAGTACTACATCATCAGCATAAACTAACAGCTTATTAATACCATTCAGTTGTAAGCCTTCCTCATTCTCTAAAGATTTAATGGCATGCTCTAGTACAAAATTAAATAGTAGAGGAGATAGTGCATCTCCTTGCTTCAACCCATTCTGGATTTCAAAAGTGTCTGAAAACTGTTTGCCTACACGCACCCTACTCGTTGAGCCATTTAGACACATTCGTATAAGTCTAACTAACTTTTTAGGAATTCCGAACTCCAGCAGGATACTATATAACTTCTCCCTCTTAATTGAATCATATGCTTTTTGGAAGTCTACGTATAGTTGATGTACAGTACCATTATATTCCCATTTCTTTTCTAAAATCTGTCTTATACTAAAAATCTGATCTGTTGTAGACCTGTTTCTTCTAAATGCACATTGATGATCTCCTAGAATGTCATCAATATAGGGAGTAAGTCTGCTTACTAATATATGTTAGAATTTTGTACGAAGTTGAAAGTAATGAGATGCCCCTATAGTTGTTGCAATCAGTTTTATCTCCTTTCTTATAAATTGGTACGATAATTGATTCCTTCCATTCATCTGGAAGAGCTTCTTTTTCCCAAATCATACTAAGCAAACAGTGTATCTTGTCCATCAATTTTTCTCCCCCTGATTTTATCAGTTCTGCTGGGATCTCATCTGAACCTGATGCTTTATACATCTTCATTTTTCAATTGCCATTTCAACCTCTAATGCACTTGGCTCTGCGACTAGCATTTCTGCTGTCTGTAACTATCCTCCTCAATGTCCTGTTCTGTATGTACATTTAATAGCTGATTAAAATAACTTTTCCATCTATTTAATATACTCTTGGAATCTGCAATCATATCCCCATTTCATTCTGAATTATGTTTGTTCTAGCCTGAAACCCTTTCTTCTCTATACTAATTCCCTGATATAATTCTCTAATGTTCCTATTTTTTGCATTCATTTCAAGATCATTAATCTTCTCTCTCAAATATTCCCTCTTTTTACTCTTTAGTAACTTGGTGGTTTCCCGTCTAACACTACCCAATTGCTCTAAATTTACCTCATTTGGCTCGTGTAACCATTTCATTTTTGCTAGCTTTCTTTTCTTACAATGTCGGCACATTCCTCATCAAACCATTTCTTGTTTTGCCTCTTTTTTAAACACCAATGCTTTCTGATGCTGACAATTTAATAGTATCTCTTATAGCCTCCCATTCTTTATTTATATCAGTTTCTTCTTCGTTTGCCACATTGTCATCTGAAGATTCCAATACTTCAAATCTATTAGCAATTTTGATTTGGTATTCTTGCCGCATTTCATCATTTTTCAAGTTTTTTAATTCATATTTTACAGAATCATCTTTAGCGTTTGTTCCTCTCATAAGCGATAGCCGTTGTCTGATTTTCATTCTGACCAGATGATGATCTGAATTGCAGTCTGTCCCTCTAACTGATCTAACATCAATGATGCTACTGTGCCAGCGTTTATCCACTAATACATGATCTATCTGGTTCCGAGTTTCTCCATCTGAGGACGTCCAGGTGTATTTATGAATATCCTTATGCTGAAATGTTGTACTCTTAACAATGAGATTCTTTGATGTGGCAAATGTGACTAATCTAACCCCGTTGTCGTTACTATCTTCATGAAGACTGAATTTGCCTATTGTTGGTTTGAATATATCTTCCCGCCCCACTTTTGCATTAAAATCTCCTAAGACAATTTTCATATGATATCGTGAAAGGCTATCAAATAAGCATTCTAATTCTTCATAGAACTCATCCTTGATCTTGTCATCTTTATCTTCTGTGGGGGCATGTGCATTTACAATTATAAAATCATGTCGTTTACCCTTTAGAATTATGTATGATATCCTATCACTAACAAACTTAATATCTCGGATAGCGGATAGGATCCTCCTTCTGACTAAAAAACCCGTTCCAAATGCAGGTCTTTCTGCACCCCCATAGTATAATGCAAAGCTTCCTGATTCCTGACTACCTTCTCCTGGCCACCTAACTTCCTGTAAAGCGACTATATCCAAGGGCGTATTATCCAATTCCCGCGTTAATATCTCTAGTGCTCCGCTATTGTATAAAGTCGTAACATTCCATGTTCCTAGGAACATGTCCCTGTGTTTGAGCCTTTGGCATGGGTTCCCTGAAGTAGTCCCCGCCCGGAGAACCGAATGGGGGACTATTTGACTTCCGGAAAATTTTACCCCAGTAGAACCCATGTCCGCATTTCTTGACGGTCATAGATTTCCTTATTATACCGTATTCTCCATCTTCCATTCTCTTTTACTGGTCTATATATCCTTCTCAAAATCTTTCTTTCAAAAGTGTTAATTAAATTCTCAGAGCTCTTTGTCATAGTGCAGGTTTCACTTCCATATACCACTATTGGACATATGAAGGTTTTTACATAGTCTTATTTTAACTTTCCTAAAGATAATTTTGGATTTTAGGATTGGAAGGAGTCCATAATATGCCTTATTTGCTCTATTTACTAGAATATTGAGATTGGTAAATTTTGCTTAGAGGCATTTTTTATTCAGGCTTAAGGATTTTTTACTTTATTCAGGCTTAAGGATCTTTTATGAGTCTGAAAATATTTGGACTCGAGTCCCATGACTTAAAAGTCCCTCCTGGAGGACTTGCTCCTTGGATTTTTTCATCGTAAAAAATTAATCAACCCCAGCTGGGTTTGAACCCATTATCCTTGCGACCAGAGGCAAGGAGCATAACCACTAGTCTACCACGGCCGGCTGATTAAATGACATGTACTCACTATTACATTCACATTCAGGTACCTATTGACAAATGGTGACATTAAATGTTTCTTACCTCTCCTCATATAAATTTTCAAAGTAGATCGCGATTTCGAGACCACAAAGGTCTCATCTTCAGCACCTTCTTGGTGAATGATGTTATGTCGATTGGAAGAAACTCTTCTTCTTCCCTCTGTTGGTGTTTAATTGTTTAATTAGACAAATAAACAAACAAGAGGAACTCACAGTTTGGGAAAAGATCCACATTCAGAAAAACAAAGGAAAACTTATGAACTTCGAAATTCCCACAAATTTTGACCTGATCCAGAGGTTCATCGGTCCACCAACAGAGTGAAGAAGAAGAGTTTCTTCCGATCGACATATCATTCGCCAAGAAGGTGCTGAAGATGAGACCTTTGTGGTCTCGAAATCGCAATCTACTTAGAAAATTTATATGAGGAGAGGTAAGAAACATTTAGGGTCGTATGTTAGAACATTACTCTCTACTCAAATTACTTCCAATCACTAGTGAGCTGATTCACCGTGAGCAATTGCTGAGAACGAATTAACGGCCGACTTATCGGTAATGCATGAGAGTCGACGTTTTCGTAATATTGGCAACGAATTACCCAGAATTCTCAGCGATAAAACCACTTCCGTTATTTTCGTCTGCTATAGAGGAATGCATTTATGCTTGCATCCCGCAAATAATACCGTATACAAACACGTCTGCGACACGCAATATTACGCCGATTCTCCTGTTCTTCCAGTTGAATTCTTTGGTAGACTCTATCAAATTCCTCTTCTCCGTGTATACCGAAAACATGATCGAAGTCTTCAAGGTCCGACATCTTGGATAAATGTTGGATAAAGCAGCAAAGTACATCGATTACCATCGGTTCCCGTCGGTTCCCTTCGGGATTTTAATTTGAGTTGCTCATTTAAGCTACCTCCGCAGGTAGCTTACAAATTTAACCAATTATTATCGCATGAACAGATTTCTGAGTAAGCAAAATCGTATTAGCATACAACTTGCTCAGCAGAGAAGGCATTTTACTGTCTAATGCGTCCAAACATACGACCCTTAATGTCACCATAAATTAAACCTCATAGTGATTAATTCCTATAAAAGCTAACCCTATTGACAAGTTCAATAAGATGTCTTCAAAAATGTTAATCCACTATTTATTGAACAAGCTTAATACAAATTAGTATACTGCTGTATGAATTTCTGTTCAACTGTTTGAAATGAAAATGCACTGATTTGATTTTGATATGCCTATAATCAGATACATGTTCACTTGCTTTGTTATTATAGAAATCCTCTCATTTATTTGTGTAAGATTGTGATTATCAGCAGCCTAGCACTGCAGCTTTGATGAATGGAACCATATACTTTGACAATCTCGGCCGTAAAAAAGCCAAGGAGATGAGTCTTAACTCACTCATCATTCAGCACATGTCTGCCAAAGCCTGTAATGGAGGCAAAACCTAGCTACTGGACTCGCACCCAAGCATTATTATGCTGCGTTGAAACATGAGGGTTTTCTGCACTTTGCTCTGGTTTTAAAGCAAATACTGGAACATGTCACTGAAGACTTAACAACTAGGTGTCCCATGCCATAGCTGAATGGTTAAGGCAAGATGACTTGGTGCAGAGCTATGCTATGGGACTTGTGCTGGTTCAAATCTCCATGAGGGAAGAAATTTTCTCATGGAATTTCAGCCAGTATGGGACTGGTGTCCACCCAGCATCGTGATGCATTTGGGTAGCTACAATAAATAGAGGCTCCAGGTTGAGAAAACCAGCTCTAATGGCTGGGGACCCAACACGCTGACCATATGTCACCCCTACACTGGCTAGATGATTGTCTACATCTGTAATTATCACATGTGGATGTGAAGCCAGCAGCCGGATGGCAGGCCAAGGGTGTTCTAGGCCTGTCACACCATGGAGTTTAGTTTAGTTTTTAACAATTGGATTTAAAATTGTTAGCACATTGTACGAATTCCCCTTTTAAGTAGGAATTGTTATACTTTCCACCTGCACACTTCAAATGGAGAAATGGATAGCAGAAATGTCATTTCACACATCCACTCTCGATTAGCTTATTGGTTGTGATCATATTATCAATGATAGATTAGGAGAAATGATCATAAGAATAAGAATTAATATTTTTATTACCTCACCTCATATCCTTTTCTTAGACTGAAGTTTCGGAGCTATATCTCCATTATCAGTAGCCTCTCATCGACCGGTGTTATGTCGTTTCTTGGCGGTTTTCTTCTTCCTTCTATCGATGGACCGATGAATCTCTGGATCAAATCAAAATTTGTGGGAGTTTTTGAAATTCATGAGTTTTTCTTTCTTGTTTTTTTTAATGTGGATTTTTTCCCAAAGCGTGAGTTCTTTCTGTTTATGTGTGTGTTTGATTAGGCTACCTTTTGTGACAAATGTTTTTCAGATCAAGCATGGGCTGCTATAGCTGACTTGTCCACTTCACCCTTTTTTACATTTCTAAATCTCATAGTGTTTTTTTTTTTTTTTCCTGTGAAAGTTAAATAGATCATAAGAATGTTCAAGTAAGAAACACAATCTAATAAAATAACTAAATAACTTTTAATTCCAAAGTAAATGCATTGGTGAAGTATACATAACAGCCTATATCAGAATTATTTATGATTAATCTCAGTTTAAGAAACAGATACATTCTGGAAGCTTCAATATGGAGGGGTTGGTTTATGAGAGATTTGATGTGTTTTTAGAAGTGCTTTTGACACAAAACCTTTGTTACATATCTGACAAACATAAGGTCTTTGTCCTGTATGGTATCGTTGATGTATCATTAATGTAGATCGCTGAGTAAAGCTTTTGTCACACTGGTCACAATGATATGGACGTTCACCCGTGTGTGTACGTTCATGAACTTTGAGATAGTTGGTCTTGCTGAATGCCTTCCCACACACTGAACATATGTTAGGTTTTTCTCCAGTATGAATACGATGATGTGCTTTCAATGTCTGATTATTGCTAAGGGCTTTTCCACATATATCACACAAAAAGTTACTTTCACCATTATGACTGTGAATGTGTTGCAATAAGGAACGTTTATAAGTAAAAGATTTGTTACAAATTTCACATTGGTACAATTTAGAACCTGAATGATGCACACGTTTATGCCCCATCATATTTGCTCTCGATAAATAAGTTCTACCACAGATATCACACTGGTATGGCCTAACACCAATATGCACGTTCATATGTGCATTCAGTTCTGTGCTAGTATGGAGACCCTTCCCACATTTTTCACACTCATACTTATACTGTTTAAAGTGTCGCTTTTTGTGACTCTCTAAATGAACTTTTTGAATGCAGGAGTAGTCGCAGATGTCACATTCATACATTTTCTCTCCAGTATGGATGCGTTTGTGGTCTACTAAATGATAAGATCGCTTAAAATTTTTATGGCATATATCACAGCTATATGGTCGTTCCTCACTATGTGATTTCATATGAATTCGCAGCCTCTTATTAAAAGCAAATTCTTTCCCACAAGTTTGACATTTAAATTCTCTATGTGTCCACATGTGAGATGCAAGCTGTGCTTGGCTGATAAATGTTTTGTTGCATTTCTTGCAGCAATATGGTTTGTCACCAGAATGCATGCGACGATGTGCTCCAATTTGACGCAAACTGCAAACCTTGCCGCAAAATTCACATACTTGAGATGTACTATTGATTAATTGTGAACATATCCTGTAAAAAAAAAGACAAATATATGAGATTCATCCATAGTTAAGATTATGAAAAATTGAATAATAAACACAAATTGATGATACACAAATTAACACAGTAGAATCATTTAAATACTTAGGTACCAAAGTAAATGGACATAATACATTAGAAGAGGAAATTAAAGAAAGATTGGTAAATGGGAATAAAGCTTATTTTGCAAATAGAACCTTATTTAAAAGCAAATTAATATCAAAAACTGCAAAAATAAGGTTATACAAAACACTCATTAGAACAGTAGTTACATATGCTTGTGAAACTTGGGTCCTAAAAGAAACAATAAAACAGAAATTACTAATTTTTGAAAGAAAAATTTTAAGAAGAATATTTGGACCAAATAGAGGAACTGATAACTGTTGAAGAATCAAAACAAACAAGAAACTAAACAAATTAATCAAAAATCAGAACGTAGTAAACCATATAAGATCTCTCAGAATTGGATGACTTGGACATTTGATAAGAATGGATGATCAGAGACTGGTCAAAAAACTCTACAAATGGAAACCTATAGGAGGCAGAGCTGTAGGAAGACCGAAGATCAGATGGGAGGATGACACAAAGAACAATCTAAGGAAAATGAAAGTGACTAATTTGAATATGGCAAGAGACAGATTGGCATGGAGGAGGATTGTTGAGAAGGCCAAAACTTTCACATTTGAAGTTGTCGTGCCTCAAGATGATGATGATGATGAATAATAAACAAGAATTCAAATAAACACTCTTCATTTTCCAAAAGTTCTTGAGAGGTACCCTACAAAAAACACATTATTAAGCTTAATGTTAAAAGATTCCAGGCTATGTGGCCGTGGTCTATAACTGGTGTTTTTTCCAGATGTTTCTCCCTCAACTGCAGAGGACATCTTCAGTGGTGAGTGCTTCTAGGTGGTGTTCCCTTGTTGTAGACTCGACTGTGATCGGCAGAATGTTGGATGCTGGCATTTATACTCGTGTTGATTTCTGGATACAAAAACAAAATATTAAAACCATTTATAGACCAACAAGGAAAATAGAAAATTACCTTTGCTCAGCAAAGGATCCTCGACCACCACTCTCCACTTGTGGCATATACCGGCTTCCATGTTCTTGTGGAAGATCATACATAGGAACCACAAAAAGAAGCACAGCCACCCGTTTAACTGAACACAGAAAAAACTGCAGACTAGGACAAATAGAAAAATCGGCCAGCAGAACATGTCATTTCGGAAAACGGACATCAGATTCTGTACGATGAAACACAGGTTTTAGTCACAACACCATATTATTTCCTAGATTATACAGAGAGGCCGTAGAAATCTATAAACACAAGAACAATTTCAATAGGAAAGAAGAAGGAATAAAACTGGCCAAAGCCTGGTATCACACATTAGACAATAGATGGTTAAAACTAATCAATAACAAGGAGACAGTTCCAAACCAATCAGAAGCCAGTTTGATGATGACGTCTATGACTCCGCCCAGCTATCCAGAGGTCAACACGAGTATAAATGCCAGCGATCATTCACAGTTGAGTCTATGACAAGGGAACATCATCTAGAAGCACTCGTCACTGAAGATGCCCTCCGCAGTTGAGGGAGAAACATCTGGAAGAAACACCAGTTATAGACCATGGCCACATAGCCCGGAATCTTTTAACATTATGATTACCGGCCGTGAAAGCCTGCATTCCACATTATTAAACTGTTTGGTTGAGCCTAACAAAATTTAGAAAAAAATGATCCCTCCCATAAAATTAACTCTAGAATTTTGATACAGAGCATTTAATATTGCGAAATGAGCGCTTTCACATAATATGATTAACAATTTTGTCAGCTGTAAGATAACATACATTATGCAGTAAACAATTTAAATATTTACCATTTATCCATTTAGTGTTCAGAACTAGAGACATACTATGATACCAAAATTTCAATATGATATTTTGTAGCTCCTCTCCAAGCACAACAGGCCTAGAAACCGCTTGGCCTACCAACCGGCCTCACATCCACTTGTGTTAATCACACAGGTAGACGATCATCTAACCAGTGCAGAGGTGACATGTGGTCAGCATGTTGGGTCCCCAACTGTTACAGCTGGTCTTCTCAACCTGGAACTGCTATTTATTGTACCCAAATGCCTCACGATGCTGCGTGGGCACCAGTCCCATACTGGCCAAAATTCCATGTGACAATTTCTTTCCCCATGGGGATTCAAAACAGCACTCCCGTAGCTCTATGCCAAGGCTTCTTGCCTTAACCACTCGGCTACAGCGCAGGACATTTTGTAGCTAGGTTTAGTATTTATAAGCTTCCTTTAGCTGAAATATATATCGAAAAAATAATTTTACGAATTTCATCACGTGCTAAGTCTAAAACTTTGCAGATGACCTCAAGTGAATGCAGAAAAAAAAATGCAAATCCGATAACTTTTTACGAAGGTGCAACCCCTTTGAATATTTAAAAACATAAAAATTGTAAATTATGAATTTCAAGAAATTTACCGTACAACTTTTTGTAATTAGATTTTCAGCATGTATGGAATTGTTTGAATAAAAGTTAGGGGTAGTCCTTGTCAAGGGTGAAGATTACTAGGAGAGCAAATGTATAGTAAAGGCAAATGATCCCACTACAGGTCCCAGGAGGCCCTTTGGGGTAGTAGAAGGTTTAAGACTCACACCTTCTTAGACAATTGGCCCCAGATGTCAGTCCTGCATTATGGCCACCTTTACCCTCAGAACAAATGTCTGGTATTCATTTATGTTAGAGGCTGGGAAGACCTAAGGGCAATGGTTCCAGAAGGTTTGGGCCAGATTAAAAATACTAACCCCACCAGGACTTGAACCCCAAACCTTTTACAACATATAGCATACTATATTTGAAGAGAAAAATTTTCGCCTAGACCGAGACTCGAACCCGGGACCCTTGGCTTTCCGGGCCAAGTGCTCTACCAACTAAGCTACTGAGGCGAGTTGCAATATAGACGCAAATTTGTCTCTTATATACATTGTAATTCCCTCGTGCCAAATGCTTGAAACCGTAGCTTCTATCTTTGCAAATGGCGGCTTCTTAGTTAAGACATTTATTGGGAATTTAACACTACTTTATAAAGCCAGTCCGCCTCAGTAGCTCAGTTGGTAGAGCACTTGGCCCAGAAAGCCAAGGGTCCCGGGTTTGAGTCTCGGTCTAGGCAAAAATTTTTCTCTTCAAATATAATTTATCCTTCAATGAGAAGTGTTAAATTAATAATAAAATCGTCAATAGAAGCCCTACTGGCTTTATAAAGTAGTGTTAAATTCCCAATAAATGTCTTCTTAACTAAGAAGCCGCCATTTGCAAAGATAGAAGCTACGGTTTCAAGCATTTGGCGCGAGGGAATTACAATGTATATAAGAGAAAAATTTATGTCTAGATCGCAACTCGCCTTGGTAGCTCAGTTGGTAGAGCACTTGGCCCGGAAAGCCAAGGGTCCCGGGTTTGAGTCTCGGTCTAGGTGACAATTTTTCTCTTCAAATATAATTGATCCTTCAATGAGAAGTGTTAAATCAATAATAAAATAGTCATATAGCATATTGCCTTAACGAACTATGCTATGACAAGTGTATAGTTCCACGCCAAATTAAGTTGGGATCATTCTGTCTGCACACCTACACTTCAGTCGTAGTTCAAAGAATATTCTCACAGTTTATTAGTATTATGCTATTTTAAATAAAATATGAAATGGCAAGGGGAAGTGCTACAACAAGAAAGAAAATATTAAGCTTAAAGAAGTATTTGGTACAACAAAGGTCCTGAGTTTGCGAGTTCTGCCAATTTTTCAGGACAATGATGAACCATTATTTTCATTTTTTTATTATTCATTTCATACATCTCAATGATGGATAAATTACATTTGAAGAGAAAAAAATATACATTCAGACTGGGGTTTAAACCTAGGCTCTTTTGCATTTATGGAGTTTTTCAGATAGCTCACTGGTAGAGCATTCACCTAGAGTGCGAAAGGTCTTGGGTTCAAACCCCAGTCTGAGTGTATAATTTTTCTCTTCAAATATAATTTATCCATTATTTTCATGCCCATTTAACTTGAAAAAAAGGCAGAAATTAAAAAAAAAAAACTCGAAAAATTACACTTTCTTTACTGTGAAAAAGAAAGTGGTGGAAGCATGTTTAAAAGTATCTATTTCAACAATCAGTTTGTCAAATCTAGTGAATGTTAACAGATTGCCATACTAAAGTTTCATACATTTTGAAAATAAGAAACAATTTAATAATCCTTAAGTTAAGGAAAGTTCTGATAAGTTATCTGATATGTGTGCTTGTGTATGTCATACCAGTATACATTATGCAATTGTATTAAATTTTGTAAGATATGAGAAAGAGCATTTTTTTACTGATGGATGATTAATAAGAGAATGGCTTTAGATAATGTAGATGGTGCACCTGAGCAACTTGAAGGAAGAGAAAAAAGGAAAAGCCTAAAAATATGTGTGTGAAATGATGAAGAAACCATATACTTCTACTTCAAGAACTGACTCAAAAGAATCAAATTGAATACTAATGAAACATCAGGACTGGACTTGGAATTGACAGTGATTTTCAATGTAAATTTTCATTAGAACCTAAAATGGTGCCAAAAGTACAGAAGAAAAAAGAGAAACAGATGAGGGTCCTCTTACCCTTCTTGCCAAAATGAGAGTAAACACTGGAAATCTATAAGAAAAGTCGCAATTATTGTCAGCACCTTCTTAGAAGACTTAAGTGTAGTGTCAGGAAAGAAAGCAAGTGAAATCATAGATTAAAATGAAACTGTAAAGAAATTGATGAAGAATAGAAATAAAATCTTTGAGAAATGTTTAGGTCAAGCTATATCTCCAGTTGAAATCTACTTTGATCCACCACTAGGGTCTAAGGGTAAAATCATTGCATCAGATGCAGTGGGCCTGGGGTTCAATTCACATTCAGGAGAAGTTTCTTGAGGGAGTTTTTCTCACCTATAAGACAAATGTCAGGATATTTTAAGACCCAAATGGTCTTTGAACATTATCTGGCTTTCGTAACCATCTAAAAGTAAAGTTAAGTGATCCCACTACAGGCCTCAAGAGGGCCTTGGGGTAGTTGGAGGTTAAGGCTCCCATTTTTTCTGGACAATCAGCACTTGATGTCAGCTGGGTTGTCAGCCCTACATTACCGCCGTCTTTACCCCAAAACAAGTGTCTGGTACTCATTTTCATTAGAAGCTGAGTCGACCCCAGGGCCATAGTGCCGCCAGAAGGTTTGGGTCAGTTTCAAAATCCTGACCCCACTGAGACTCGAATCCTTGACCTTCCAGCTCGTAGCACAGTACCTTAACCACTACAGTATGGCGTACCTTTTCATAACCATCTATATCATATTAAACCTTTTTTATTATAAATGTATGAGTGAATGGTGTAACTTGCCTTAAGCCTTCATGGCCTTGGTATAGAGCTGATTACTTATCCAGCAGGTCCTCCATGTCCTTGTGTGACCAAAAAGGTACGTATGTAATCCAGATAATAAATAAGGCGAATCCAGAGTCATCTTGTTTATTAAGAAGAATCTCATAGAAGAAGAAAGAAAACTCATAGAACAGATGAGATCTTCTTCGAGCATATAAAAGAAACAGCACACACTCTTGCAAATACATGGATAGAACTCTTTTAATGAATGTTTGAGTAAAGGAAACATCCCAAACAAATGGAGGCTAGCAACACTGAAGGTGTTAATATACATATCTGGGAATGACGCTGCAAAGCCGAGGAGACATATATGATCTACACATCAAAGAGCAAACATTAGCAGCCAGGATGACAATCAATAGTACAAAAAATCTGAGCAAACTGTCACTGAGTACAGCCACTACCCTGTTTCGTCTAAAAGTCGCACCAATCATAACCTACAGTTTAGATGTTATTTGGGAATACCTAAGAAAGAAAAACCTGGAAAACATAGAAAAAGTTAAAGCCAACTTCCTCAAGAAATCACTATGTCTATCCAAGCATACTCCATCACATCTCACATATGTGCTAGCAAAGGAACAATTTTTTATAGAGGAATTACATTAACCCATTCGCTTCGGTTTTATATGCTCAATGCATTTCCCCGGAAACTGGATTTAAGTTACCGTAAATTATAGTGTCTATTTTAAGACATTCAAAACAAGCAGAAGATAATGGTATCTGAGATAACAATAAGGGTGAAAGCCAAAACACATTCCTCTACTATTCATAATTGTTAACAATATATTACCCTGCCAAGAGATGTACAAAATATTGCAAAATATATAACAGCAGAGTTAAGCGAGTGTACCTCGTCTTTTGAGTTGAAGGTAAATTAACTGCCGGCGAGTCTACCTCGTCTTTTGAGGCGAATGGGTTAAGACCTACTTCTACCATACACAGAAGCCTAAAAGGAATTACTACAAGAACTTGAAAAGAAGAAACAAGAGATATGACCTGATTTGTTCTCCATGGATGTGATGATCTACAGGGAGTGGACGCAAGACAGATATGACTTGTGATAGAAATGATGAAATTTGCAGTACATGATTTCCATCACCGGATCTACCATACAGAGAAATACCATGAGCCAGATGAAAAGTGAAAGTGCAAACTATTTGGGTCAAAATGTGACCAATATCATTTAATGCAGTGAAAAAAAAAATGTAAACTCATTTACAGACTTCTGTAAAACTTAGAGTGAACAAAAAACATTGTATGATATCTTACTTATTATTATTATTATTATGTTACTTCTTATTTATTACTGTAATAAAGTTTACAATCTTCTCCCAAGCTCATGCATGTCTCTGTCAGGCACAGGTGGCAAGAGGCATGTAAAGGTACCTTCAATGGGAGAGGTTGAACTAAATAAAAGGAATCTGCTTCGACAGACGGAAGGATCAAACTTTGATATTAGTTAAGAAAGGAACCATTATTCATAGGATTACCTCTATTGAATACCTGTATGATGTAAGACACTCTTATTAATTTATTTGTAAAAAAACATACATTGAGTAAAATTCTGACACATGGTTTGAAAAGTAATTTATTTTTTTTTATATCAAATGGCAGGAATTGGCAATGATGTCATTTTCCCTCTGGCCTCGCAGTACAAGCTGACAAAATCCTGTCTTCTTTAGACTTCTCGGCTCAACTGTGGGCAGTAGAGCAGATGATGTTGGTTTATTTCCTGGTGGGGATCAACACAAAGTGGGCAGCTGGTGGATGGATACAATCGGTGGAGGTGGTGGAAGAGATGATCATGTCCCGTCATCAGTCTGAACTTGATGACAGCTTCCTTACGTCCCTTCAGTTTAACTTCATTTGCAAGTTGTTCTGCTTTTCCCATCGTTTTCCTTTGGCTGCTTCTTGGGATATTTTGTTGTTCTCAGCATCCCATACCTTCTTGATGTCATCTGTCTTCCATTTCAGGTGTGGCTGAGGAGTCACTGAAATTTTTATTTCAGTTCCATTCTTGGCGAGAGTATCTGCTATTTTATTGCCAATTATTCCGATGTGAGATGGAATCCATTGGAAGCCTACCCACTTCTTCCATTTTGTAAAAATGTCAATATTATTTGGCATTCTCTTATGATTTCTGATTCTGGAACTTTGTTTTGGGTAACAGTTTGGATGGCAGCTTTATAGTCTACGAGGACTACTGCTTTATTAAATTTGATCAAGTTGTAAGTACAAAGAATGGATATAAACAAGGTAACTAAGAGGGTAATGAAATCAAAGCCAGATGGCAAGAGGTAAGCTCAAAGACCAATGCTTAGATGGTTGGATGGAGTGTTGAGGGTGCGAAGAAGCTTGGCATTTGCAATTGGTGGAAGGTCGACCATGATAGAGAGAGGGCAGAGATAGAGATCTTTCCTGCGAGCAGCCAAGGCCCAACTTGGGCTGTTGTCCTGTTGATGATGATGATGTATACTTGCTGCACTACATGGAAATCAACATGAAGTATACAAATGCAATGTCAATAAATAAATAAATAAAGCACTTAGAGTGTTTCCGTTTTCTGAATTACAGGAATAATCTAAAAATGCACTTTTATTTCATATTATTTTTATTACTGAGCAGTGCTTTATTCCTATTGAATCATGTTTATCATTACACTATACACAGATAGTGCTACATTTTTATAGTCATAATTAGGGCTCGGAAGTTAAGGACCTATAAAATGTCTATAAAAGACCTTTAAAAAGACCTAAAGATATCCTAAAAAAATACCTAATAACTGAAAAAAAGGACATAAGAAAGCAATTAAAATTAAATAATAATTTTAGTTTCAACTGCATTTTTAATGAATATAATAAAAATGTTTAAAAAGTAAAAATTCTAGTAAAATGCAACATACATTGCGAAAAAACTGATGACTGAAAACATTTCTTCTTTCATACTTCATTTATTATACTGACAGGCTGATATCCCTATCGATAGGCTGGTTAAAAATAACAGTATATTTTGAGAGAGTTTCTTGCAGAACAAATGTGTTTGCAATGTGAAAAGTCTTTGGAAAGTAAAACTAGATAGTGTTTTTAAAATAAGTTGGAAATGAGACTAGACTCTACATTATTGAATTATACAAATGGTATAAATCGGCCATGGTGGACTAGTGCTTACGCTCCTTGCCTCTGGTCCTGAGTTCAAACCTGGCCGGGATTTTTTAGGATGGAAAAATCCAAGGAGCAAGTCCTCAAGGAGTGACTTTAAGCTGTGAGTCCCGAGTATGACGATTTTCAGGCTCATAAAAGATCCTTAAGCCTTTACTGAATTTTCCCATCCTAGTACTACCTTGGTTTCCTAGATGTCAGTATGAGGCAGAATGCTGACCACGGGCCACTCCAATGACATCTATACAAAAACAAGTGTAACTAAATTAGTATGGTTCAATTTCTTCCCTGTATGGGAAGAGTGCCTAAATCTTGTTGAGGGAAACAAGGGCTTTAAAAAAAATAAATCTAGTCAAAAAGAAGGTAAAATTGCAAAAAAAAGTTGAAAAAGGACACATAAAACCCATAATTTTCTGATCTACAATGACCCAAAATGTATATATATTAAGTTGGGTGTCATCTTCAGACATAAAATGAAAAAAGTATTTTTCCTCAACTTCTGAGCCCTAGTCATAATTATTCATTTTATTATAATGATTACAGAATATCTAAGTTTTGCTTATTACCATTCTTTTCACCATCAATAATAACTATAGATATAAAACTTACCAAAAACATTTTTAAGTAAATTTGAGATATGCTTCATGATCTTTCTTCAGATGCTCAGTTAATAATAGGAAAACTGTGTTTATAGTAAGTCTGTTCATCATGGTTCCTGAGATGTGTATTTAAAAGAGTCCTAGACACAAATGTTTTGTTGCAGATATGACACTGATATGGTCTTTGGCCCGTATGTGATCGTTTATGTACCACTAATGTAGAACGCTGAGTAAATGCTTTGCCACACATATCACATATATGTGGCTTTTCTCCTGTATGAATTAACTGATGCACTTTAAGTGTATACAAAGCACTGAAAGCTTTTCCACAAACATTGCATACATTTGGTTTATCCCCTGTATGATTCCTTCGATGTAATTTTAGTGTGTCCTTTGTCGAGAATGCTTTTCCACAGAAATCACAGAGGAACTTTTCACCAGAGTGTGATTTAATATGAACTAATAATGACTTGCGGTATTTGAACCTTTTATTGCACAACTTGCATTCATGAATTTTTTCTGTTGGTTTAGCATCAGGCTCATGCGTCTTCTTATGAGCCATAAGGCTATTTTTTGAAGTATATGCTTTACCACACATGTCACACATATATGGTTTTTCTCCTGTATGAATATTCTTATGTTCTCGAAATTCAAAACTGGAAAAAAATCCTTTGCCACATACCTCACATTTAAACATAAAATCTCCTAAGTGTCTTTTCTGATGTGTCTCCAAACATGCTTTATGCATTGTTGCATAACCACAAACATCACAGATATGATTTTTCTCGCCCTGATGTATTTTTTTGTGTTTTTTTACCTCATAAGAGCGCTTGAACTTCCTATGGCAGGTATCACATTCAAAAGGCCGGTCTTCAGAATGACTACCCATGTGTCTTTTTAAGAGCTTCTTACTAAGGCATTCCTTACCACAAGTTTCACATCGAAACTCTTTTTTTCCATTGTGACTTTTCATATGGATCTTCAGTTGGGTTTTAGTGTTGAACTCTACACCACAGACCACACAAATATAAGGTTTTAGGCCTGTGTGAATATTCTTATGATGAGGCATCTCATCAACTGAGAACATTTCTCCACATACTTTGCATTTTTCCAAATCCTTCTTCTTAGAATGCAAGTCATTTGACGATCTGCAAAAAATAAATTTTATATTAATATTAATACAATTCAGTTATTGATCATTTAAAGATAATTACTAAATAGATGGTATAACTGCAACAGGGTTGATGGTCGGGGCAAGGGGTACAATACCAGGATTCTTAGCTCAATTTGGAAATCCTTAGATTTAGATAAAGTATGTCTTTCTAAAATTGCCATTGCTGCCCATTTGAGGGTCAATTTATATTTTACATAACCACTTTCATGAATGTAAACTTTTGTAGGATATACATGTAGTTACAATTTGAAATTTTAACATATTTTCACAGTCAATTTCATTAAATTAAAAATTGATTGTATCATTTTGTCCTTTTGGAAATCCTCTAATGAGAAAACTTACTAATAATAACATCGGTCAACATGATTTTTGTCTCATGAGCACCAATGGTTGTACTTAATGCAGTTTTTTTATCATGTTTTCAAATATGTATTCAGAATTTCTCCATCACCCAAAGTTTTTTTAAATTCAATTTCAATTAACAGATTTAAATAATTATTTTTTTAATAAACTTTTTCGTCCATTTTTCCATTGTAAAATAAAACCAAATGAGCTAACTCAGGAGATTTTAGCTATGGAAAAGAGATATCAAGGCAAATGGAATCTTAATATGCTGGCTGATTATTGTTGGACCATCAAGAGGGATGCTCCACAGGCGAAATATAGCAGAAAATCATTTCTTACTTTCTAGGTGAGTCTGAATGTTCGAATATTGTGTAGTTACAAATGTAAAAAATATTAAAGTGTTTGAAATTATAATTTCCTGTCTCTCAGAAACCTTGCATGATGGAGAAAACCCGATATCATATTTGAACTCAGGAGAAAAAATACTATCAGAATCACATATTTTTCTTTCTGAGACAAAAAAAAAGTTTATTTTTTGTTGCTCAGTGTAATAGGCTAACAAAGAACTATACATAGGCCTATTATTTATAAAATAAACATGTTTTTAAAACAAATTATCATTTGCACATAAAAGTTTATTTTTAGACCAACAGATTTATGTAAATGGTTTATATTTAACACTAATATTAACAATTGCCAATATTATCAATATATATAGCCTATATACATACTATACAAATTTTACAAAATACATTTTTAATTAGATATGTAAATAAAAAAAGAAAAAAAGAAAACTTTAAATACAATTCAAACACAACTTAATTTTTCTCTTCAAATATGATTTATCTATCGTTGAGATATATGAACCGAATAATAAAAACAACCTGATTGTTTACTATTTATCTCCTCTATGTAAATTAAAATCTTTTCTCACAAAGAATGTCTAAAATATTATGAAATCTCAAATATGGTACGAATGCACAATTTGGAGCACTTTGTATCCTTTAGTATACTAGCAATTTTTAGGAAATTAAATCTATAAAGGCTTCACATTTTATAATTTTAATTAAATATTCATACTTGTAGTATGAAATAACAATGGAAAGAGTTTTAAATGAAGCTTGGACTGTAAGAATAATAATGAGGCAGGTTATATTTGTTATTATTACATTATAAGGATTGAAAATGAAATTTTACAGATGAATTTAATTAACATTACAGTGGGAGGAGGTATTTACATTAATGAATGAGTTCAGATATTTATGCTGGAAGCCACAATTTTGAAACATATTTGTAAAATACTTTCAGTTCTTACAATGTATACAATTTTATTTTACATTGTGTCAAATTTAATTGCCATTAATACAAGAAACAAAATATTAATTAATCCATAAACTCACAGTTATGAATGTGTTATCAGGCTCTGGACTAAAATATTATTGATTCAATCACCACTGGCAGATGGCAAAATGAAATCAAAATTGTAACATACCATTACCTCTTAAAAACTTTTTTGTATCATAAAATAATTTATTTTTTAGTTAGGCTTATAATGAAATAAGTACTGATGATATGAAATTATTACTATGATTTATGAACAATTAATACCGTGATTAAGTTTGCCATGGTTTATTCATATGTTGGGCAAAGTAGCATCTGTTTTGTAAATATTATAATTCTGGTACAGTACTGCAATGTTGTTTTTTAGCCGTTTTATGATTACAAAGTACTGAAATGAGATGTAGTATAAATTAAAAATATGTACTTATGTTAGTAAACATTTCACAAACAATTATTTAATAAAAAAATAGTATCTATTAATTGTATTGTGTAATATATATATATATATATATATGCACACGCACACACATTGGACTGGTCCCATTTCTACTTAAATTAATTCTTTTTAAAAATGTTTGAGCATATGAAAAACAACAAGAATATAGACACATTGAAAAAATATCAGGCCATTATATGAAATTAATAATAATAATAATAATAATATTCTTGTAAGCCCATGTTTTCCCTTAACAGAGATTTAGGCACTCTTCCCCTACAGGGAAGAATTTGAACCATACTGATTTTAGTTACACTTGTTTTCATATAGATGTCATTTGAGTGCGCTGTGGTCAGCGTTTCGTCTCATACTGACATCTAGGAAACCAAGGTAGTACTAGGACGGGAAAATTTGGTAAATTTTGCTTAGAGGCCTTTTCATTCAGGCTTAAGGATCTTTTACGAGCCTGAAAATCTTCAGACTCGGGATCCACGGTTTAAAGTCTCTCCTAAAGGACTTACTCCTTGGATTTTTCCATCCTAAAAAAATCCATCGACAGGTTTGAACGCGCGACTCTCGAGACCAGAGATAAGGAGCATAACAACTAGTCCACCGCAGCCAATTAATAATAATAATAATAATAAACTACCCTTCAACTGATGGAAAGATCAGTTTTTGTAGTCGCAGAACGGGCATCATCACCCAATACTCCATACGGAAGAAGAAGAATAAGAAGAAGAAGAACTAACATGCTTATTATATTCATTAGGGTAGTATTTAATATGAATATGTCAATATTTCTCAAATTTTATTTATTTCTTGTTTTGATGACAATTTAATATTATATATACATTTCAAATGTAAAAAAAAATTGTACAATTATATGAAAGTATTGGACTCTGATAGTTAAAAAGTAATAAGTGTATGCCATTTTAGTTGTTATTGTTTGTCATTCTTTTCTAATGGCTGGATGTTGACTTAAGTCATTAACCCCTCAAAGCAGTTGCATTTAAATGGCCGGCCATACCCTGTTGCAGGAGGAGTTTTCACGGGGATTTAAATCCAGCCGTTCATTACAAGTATTCCAATAAGGCATTTAAATGGAAATATCTTGCATAATTTAAATTATTTTGCTATTCGTTTATTGTGTACTTTTAATGTAATATTTAATTCATTTAATTTATTATGGATCTCACATAACATCTCTGATGTGTAGACTTATTTAGGATTGTTGTGCCACAGTTGAAATAGTCCCTTTATGCAAGTACCTCACATAAATGAAACAGTGAATTGCACTATGAATTCTTTGAAGAATTCAGAGAACTGCACTACCATTTAACACAATGAAATATTTACACAAAGAGAAGAGAAAGGTCTTAAAAAGAAAAAAAGACTGGAACGGGCTTGATAAATTAGTTTGGTGTGATAAATGTTCAATGCATAAACCAGTTTGACACTCTGGGCACCAATAAGTGAATTTTTTTCCTTTTCAATGTTTATTACAAACACATTGCTTTTATAAGTTGACCTTCTTTCCTGTAGGGGCAATATTCTCCAAATGTGTCTTCCTAACACTCTGCAAACATTATTTTAGGTCGTGTGCCTTAAGAGAATTTTCTTTCTACACAGGATCCCTGTTGTGCTAAAAGCCCATCATCAACTCTAAATTTTGTCTTCCATCTGGTTTCCAATGTGAAACCAGTTGATATGTACCTATAATAACTTCACAGGAGGCATGGATTTAAAAGATCAACAGGCTACAAGCTAGAAGATCGAGGGTTCGAGTCCCGATGGGTCAGGATTTTTAAATTGAAGCAAATCTTCAGGCAGCACGGGCTCTGGGGTCGACTCAGCCTCTAACGGAAATGAGTATCAGATGCTTGTTATGGGGGTAAAGACAGTCGTCAGGCAGAGATAAGAAAATGGCTTACATCAAGTGTGGATTGCCTAGAAAAAGTGGGAGCCTTATCCTACTAATACCCCAAGGGGCTCCTAAGGGCTATAGTGGGACCACTTACCTTTTAGACACTGGGTGAATAGTAACTGCCTTTCCATAATGTAAGGGTATCATCAATTGAAATATTTTGTTTTGGTATATGTATCATCTGAAATTTACTGTTGAGGTACTGTACTATAGCGTAAATCAGAAATAACTTTTTTGCGCCTTTATATATTGTGCATTTTGCATGAATGTTGTTAAAGATTAAGAAATTTGCAAATATATTCAAATCGATAGACAATCTTATTTACAAAAAAGGTGGATTTATTTTTCTAAGGAATCCTTTATCAAGTTATAAATATAAGAAAAATGTCAGAGGTCGCAAGAATAAATGCAAGTATAAAATTATTTTAACTTGTTACTCACGGCCGTCATCGATTAATATATGCAATATATAAACTTTGAAGTCTCTACATAAAAGTTATATAAATAGCAAATAGTTATTGTAAACACAAAGATCATAATAACAGTTTAAAACAGTGCATGCAGCTAGCATATACGTCACGTATCTCCGCAATAGCAGAAGAATTCAATGCACGTACATGTCACATACCTCCATGCTGACGGGTTAATCCTCTTGATTCCCAATAAAGATTTGCTAGATCTTGACTGTCTTAGGCCTATTTACTCACTAAGGTACCAGTAATTAATATTTTTTCTGGAGATGAAAACAATTTACAATGGTATATGTAGTATAAATGTATCTCATGTCAATGCATAAATAATTTATTTGATTCCAAATTTTATATGAAGAAATATAACTTATTAAAATAATATCATAATAAGTAGTTCTACTAATTTAAATATGTTTGTTACTCCTGCTGTAAGCCTATGTTTCCCTTAACAGTGATTTAGGCGCTTTCCCCTACAGGAAAGAATTTGAACCATACTAATTTAGTTACACTTGTTTTCATATAGATGTCATTTGAGTGGTCCGTGGTCAGCATTCTGCCTCATACTGACATCTAGGAAACCAAGGTAGTACTAGGACGGGAAAATTCGGTAAATTTTGCTTAGAGGCCTTTTCATTCAGGCTTAAGGATCTTTTATGAGCCTGAAAATCTTCAGACTCACGACCCATGGCTTAAAGTCCCTCCCAGAGGACTCGCTCCTTGGATTTTTCCATCCTAAAAAATCCATCGACCCTGGCCGGGTTTGAACCTGCGACCCTTGGGATCAGAGGCAAGGAGCATAACTACTGGTCCACCACGGCCGATTCTTGTATTTAATAACATAAGAAATAAATTAATGCCAAATAGTATTAGAAAATAGGATATTACTGTTTTTTTTCAAGACCAATATTTTCATTGAAAATCTTGCACTTGATATATTCTTATAAATGTGGTTTCAACTATTTACAGTAAGAGGGGATTTATGTCGAAAACTTTTTTCCAGAGACATCTTACATATGAAGTTTTTGTCCAGTATGTGTCAATTAGTCCATTTTAAGTGTAAAACTGTTTCCTAATGCTTTCCCACAGACATAATAAACACATGCTTTTTTTTTTTTTGCTCATTCGTGGGAGTGACTGCTGATGAACTCTGTTCCACATACATAAAATATAAATGAATCTCCTAAATGGCATTTTGAATGCATTTTCAAGGAATTCCAATATTTAAATTTATTTTCGCAGATTTTGAATTCATTGCATTTATTTTAAAATACAATAGGAAGTAACACTTCTCACTGAAGGATAAATTATATTTAAAGAGAAACATTTTTGCCTAGACCGAGATTCGAACCCGGGAACTTTGGCTTTCCGGGCCAAATGCTCTACCAACTGAACTACCGAGGCGAGTTGCGTTCTAGATGCAAATTTTTCTCTTATATACGTTGTAATTCCCTACAGGCTTTATAAAGTAGTGTTAAATTCCTAATAAATGTTTTCTTACCTAAGAAGTTGCCATTTGCAAAGATAGAAACAAAGGTTTCATAAGCATTTGGCACGAGGGAATTACAACATATATAAGAGAAAAATTTGCGTCTAGATCGCAACTCACCTTGGTAGCTCAGTTGGTAGATCATTTGGCCCGAAAAGCCAAAGGTCCCGGGTTCAAGTTTCAGTCTACGTAAAAATTTTTCTCTTTAAATATAATTAAGAGGTTTGTTTAATAATTATGCTTAAAAATATTTAATTTAGTTAATAATTTAATTAAGTTTAATAATTAAGCCTTGAAACATATGTTCGACATAAACATCCATAAGAGGTAAGAATGTACAGACTTATTCATTACATTTACTTAATTATGTACTTGGTTCATATATTTAATAAAACATTTTTTTAAGGGGAAAGATTTTCCACACAAGTCACATACCGGTAACCAAGGTTCACATAATAAAAGCACTGTCTGTATTATTACCTCATATCGTTGTTTCTGTAGACATATATTTCAAAGCTTGTTAGCCTCATCTTCAGTAGTTACAGACTCAGAATTTAAAAAAAAAAGTTTAAAAAAACTAAAACAACACGCTTTATTAGAAAACCAAACTAAAAAATTAAAAATAATTTTAATTTCCAACACGCTTGGTATAAAATTAAAGTGGTCAACAAAAAAATCATATAGAATAAAACTAGAGTTATCAACAAAAAGAAAACCATCAAAAGCATGGGTGCCCTATATTAATTAATATATTTGATATTAATAGGTATTGGTAAAAGTAAAGTCTCTAAGAAGAAAATGTAAAAATCATAAAAAAGCACCCCACGCTTTTGATGGTAAAATTATTTTCTTTTTATTGATAACTCTAGTTTTATTCTATATGTGTTGGAGATGATTATTTTTGTTGACCACTTTAATTTTATCCCAAGTGTGTTGCAAATTAAAATTATTTTTAATTTTTTAGTTTGGTTTTCTAATAAAGCATTTTGTTTTAGTTTTTTAAAACTATTATTTATTTTTTAGTTTAAATATTTTACAGAATAAGATAAAATGTAAATATCTTTAAATTCGATACTATTGTAGTATGAGCTAAAAGTAATACTCTTCTAAAAAAAAAAAATCCTCCCAGCCAGATTTGAACCAGTGACCTATGGATTACTGAAATGATATACCACTAGAGTTCACTGCTCTACCAACTGAGCTCTTACAACGATTGACTAAAAAGTGCAACCTATTATACCAGTTTTCATTTTTTTGATTTTCTGATGATTCTGGCAAGGATTTTAGAAACAAAATATGAAATTATTGTGTTGTCATGGGTCCTTTACAAGTATACAAAGTTTCAAGTCGATCCAATGTTTCTAAGTGGGTGAAAATCATGTTCAAAGATTCCGTTACATAGATACAAAGACACTTTTTTTAAAATTTTCTGACGATTCTGGCCAGGATTTTAGAAACAAATACGAAAATATTGTATTGTCACAGATCCTTTACAAGTATACAAAGTTTCAAGTCGATCCAATGTTTCTAAGTGGGTGAAAATCGTGTTCAAAGATTCCATTACATAGATACAAAGACACTTTTTTTATTTTTTGATGGTTCTGGCCAGGATTTAAAAAAAAAAAGAAATTATTGTATTGTCACGGGTCCTTTACAAGTATACAAAGTTTCAAGTCGATCCAATGATTTTAAGTGGGTGAAAATCACGTTGAAAGATTCCGTTACATAGATAGATACAGGTCAAGCTAATATAAAGCGTGTAAAAAAAAAGATTCACATCTATGTGCAAATTCATACTTTCTCTTTCTGTAAATGTATCAATACTTTTTTTCAGGATCAGTAGATACAGACCTATCTCCTGCTCCTTCTGCTGATGATGGAACTAGTTCTAAAAGGCCTACAGAGAATTAACAGTTTATAAAGTTGAAGAGACAGACCTATTAGGTAATAATTTTATATTATACTTTTAATTTTATGACTAATACCTCAATGAAATTCTATCATGAATTTTATTAATGTTGACATATTTTAATATTTTGCTCATGTACTTTCAATCACTTTCTAAGATCTCACGTGCTTTAGAAAGTAGAGCAATCCAAACTAAATATTTTAGATAATAATTAGTTATGTTTATTAAAGTGTGTTGTATAATATTCAGATCCTTAGGCTCAGAATATTTTCAGAAGTATTTTTCTCAGACTTGAGACTTTTTTTTTTTATGAGCCATAAATCTACAATAAGGGATACAAGGTTCTAAGTACCCAGACTTGTAATTTTTATGCCCTGAAAAAAATGAATAAGTAATAAAAAAGAAAAATCAATGGTCAGATAATATCCACTTCACATTCCATTGTTGAAAGATTATTTTGTATTTCTCAGGTTTATTAGAATCTCAGTATCACAGATGTTGGGACAAACCTGTACCCTCATTGTAACATAACTGTGGTTTACTATGTTAATGCAAATTCATGTTTGTACCAGTACCGGTACTTAAAGTAGGCAGGTATGGATCAGGAATGCATTGGAAAGCTCCAAAACAACAAATTATGGGATACTATTTATAAAATTGATTATAATTTTAATTGTCTTTTTCCTTCCCTGCTCATCCTGTAATCATTATAGTATTTAGTTTAAGCATCAAAAATAGAAAAGTAAAAGGAATGAGATTTGCAAATATCAATATCCAGTCCTACAGTCAGATGATTCCAAGAGAATCTATTGTAGCTGCATTCCACCTCTTCACTGATGATCAACTCTTTTTTTACCTGACCACCTCCATCAAACTGGAATTGTTGAGATGATGTCAAATGCACAATATGCAATGAATGAGGAGAAGTACTCAACTAGAAACATCTCCTGACATGTAAACAACTGGACAGGAACAAACAATTCAGAAAGGAAATTCAAAATCTCTACTGAAAAACAAGGGAAAAAAATGATGCAAGCAATTAAAAGCCTGATCACCATTGGACAACAACAACTTTAAAGAGTAAAAATTGTTTGCTTGTTTCAACAATGGATACCATTATATTTGAAGAGAAAAAATTATGAAGAATGAGTCTCTTTTTTTATATCTTACCTCATAGTTTATGTTTTCTTAAACATGGGAACTGCAGTTTTCCATCCCATTTTCAACCGACATTATGACTACTGGATTATGAACTTCAAAGTTCATCAAATCAACACCAGATGGCAACGTTATAGATGTCAGTTGAAAATGGGAGCGATGTTTCCTCTTGAAAACTGTTTAAGATAACATAAACTATGAGATAAGATGTAAAAAACATGACTCAATCTTCATGAATAAGAACCTCATAATGTAATTTCCTATATTTAACTATGAAGAAAAAATTATGCCTAAAGTGGGATTTGAACCCAAGGACTCTGGTTTTATCACCCCTGCTCTTTCCAACTGAGCTAATTAGATTTAATCAACATCCCAACTGAGCTACTTAAGCCTAAATAGCTCAGTTGGAAAGAGAACTGGTGTATAAAACCAGAGATCTTGGATTCAAATACTGGTAGTCTAGGTAGCTCAGTTGGAAAGAGCACTTGTTTATAAAACCAAAGACTTGGGTTCAAACCCCATCTAGGTTTCTCTTCAAATATCATAAGTAAAACAATGTTAACATTTAGTTTTATTAACTTTCACATGGAAAAACACTATGAGGTTTAATTTAATTCTTAAAATGTTGTTGATTCTAAAGTTAGTAGTTAATTTTTCTTGCCACTGTTGAATGACTTCATCAATACATATGTTAAAAAGAGCAGGAAATAAGGGACTGTTTTGTCTAACTCCATGGTTGATATATCTTTCCATTTTTTTAATCCTCCTTTCTCAATACTGTAGTTAAGTTTGAGTTAAAAAATAAAATTTGTACAACTTTTATCATACAATCAAGATATCCTCTCTGATGTATATCTCTCTCATGGTTTATTTCTTAACAGTTTGTCAAATGCATTTTCATAATGTATAAAAAATTTACATATTGGTAAATTAAATTCTCACTTTTTTTGTACTAACTGTTCTACTGCAAATATAGCATCTGAACATGATTGGCCTTTGCTAAAATTCAGATTGTTCTTCCTTGATTGCTACTGATGTTTCATCCACAAATAATTTGAAATGCTCACTTAGAAATAATTATTTATAGTACGTTCTTCAAATTATCAATCATTCAGGATATTATGAAACAAAAGCAGGCATCCTCTACCAGTGGTTTGTACTTCAAAATACCCATTTCAGACATCTGTGCTAATTTTACCCAAGAATTGTGGGACACACTGTAAAGAGCACATAAATGAACTTATGTTAAACTCAAATTTCTGTAATTCTTCTGTACATAACTGACCATTTTTACTTTTGATTCCTTTGAAGTTTACAACTTTTCTACAAAATAGTGTGAACATGTAATACAAACTTTTATTGTTATAAATATTAAAGTCCTTTTAATTTTATGCTCTTATTTTTTTTATAATCATTTGGCCAAGGACTACTTCTCTTGTAGATGATTTTATAAACAGTTTCATTATCACCAAGGAAGAAATGACTAATTGAACTCTAGAGGAGGTAAGATATTACTCTTGTGGGAATTTATAGCTTTATTATCCATCATGCTGGATCTATTCCTTCTCCATATAGTCATTTAAGTTAGGAATAAACATTTACACAATAGTTTCTGACCACAGACAGAGTACTTTCACTCTGATTCAGCAAGGCAGGAAGTAAAATATTTCAGCTAAGCTAGGAGAGTGACTTAAAATGTACTATAAAAATTAGAATAAAAAAAATGAAAAAATATATGTTTCAAAATAGTAATTGAATAGCTGTCCCAAAAACAGATCTAACACATAAACCGCTACTCTTGAATTGACTAACTTCTTCTGCCATTTTGTTACATATAGATTACTATTCACTTGAATGCCAACTTTTAAAAATAAATAAAACAGACCTGGAAGAGAGCAGGAATAGTTTTACATGCACCATGTCGTAATATTCTCCTGATACATCACTAACCCACTGAAAACTCAACTTTCAAATTTTTGTAGGTTAGATCTCTTTTCGGGACAACTATTCAATTGGTTTTATTTAATTAAGGATTTTTAAAGGTGATAATTAGTGCTAGGATTTTTATGTACTAAAAGGTAAGATTGCAACATAGTTTAACGAGAAGTTAGACTTATGACTGCCTTTTGTTTTGATTTTGCATACAAAAAGTTGAATAGTATTATGAGAAATAAGACTTCTGTCTTTTGTTTTGGTTTCACACACAAACAGTTGAATAATATATACTATCTGCATTGCAATCTTATTTTTTATTACATAAAAGTCCTAGCCCTAGTGATAATGATTTACCACGATTCAAATTACAATATATATTTTATAATAAAAAATATCACAAAGCAAAGAAACAGCCCTTATCATGGCTCTTCTGATGAGTATTGAGCAATGTTTTAGACACAAAGCCTTTTTTACAAATTTGACACTGATATGGTCTCTGACCAGTATGGTACCGTTTGTGAACCACCAAAGTGGAACGTTGAGTATAACTCTTACCACACACCTCACATGAATGTGGCTTCTGTCCAGTATGTGTTAATTGATGTACTTTCAATGTAAAACTCTTAGTGAAGGCTTTACCACATACACTGCAGATACAAGGTTTTTCACCAGTATGTAATCTTCTATGCAATTTCAATGAACGACTATTTGTCAAAGATTTGCCACACACATCACAAAGAAATTGAGTTTCACCAGTATGTGATCCAAGATGAGAAAGCAAATTCTTCTTGTATGGAAAACTCTTGCCACATGTCTCACATTGGAAGCGCTTAGCATCTTTCTGAACATCAGGATGATTTGTGCGTAGATGTGTGAGTAAATTTGCTTTGTATAAAAATGCCTTGCCACAGATATCACACTGATGGGGTTTATCACCGGTATGGACATTATTATGTGCTTGAAGTTCAAAGTTAGTATAGAAACCTTTCCCACATAACTGACATTTAAATCGGAACTCACTAAAATGTCTTTTTTGGTGAATTTCTAAATAAGCTTTATATACAGTGGCATAGCCACAGATCCGACACTCATGGGTTTTACTTCCTGTGTGAACTTTCTTATGGCCTGTCAATTCATATTTTCTCTTATAGGATTTATTACAAATGTCACAGATGAAAGGTCGTTCTTTGGTGTGCGTTTTAGTATGACTCATCAGCTGCTTGTTTGTTAAAAACATTTTCTCACATGATGCACACTTGAAAATAGGTGGATTTTCATGTGATTTGATATGGAGAATTAACTTAGCCTTGCTCTTGTAAGTCTTGCCACATGTACTGCAAGAACCTGCCTCCGAAGGTTGTTTATTAGACCTAGAAATAAAGACACACTATCTTCAGACTTTTATCATCTGCTAGCTTACACAGTGAATAGACTTATCATATTACCATTCCAGAAGAATGAAAATAATACATTCGAGACAAGCACAAAATTTTGCATACATAAATTTCACAATTGGTTTTACAATTTTAAATTATTTATAAACATATGCATATATAATTGAGGGGTCTAGTGAGAGAGGGAACTATGCCACTTTGAGAAGAAATGGAAATAAATTGGGGTTTATACAATAAAGCATTATATTGCAACTTTATTTGTACAATAAAGGGGTAACTTTTTTCTTAACTTATTGTTATGTAAAATATACAAAAGGAAAAATATAAATTTTAATATAAATAGCACTGATTATTTCCATTTCTTATCAAAGTGGCATAGCTCCTTCTCTCATTAGACCTCTCAATTATTATAAAGAAATAATTGATTAAAATAGGGAATTACATGAATATATTTTTAACATTTTTTGTTCAATTTAATACATATTTAAATAACGTAAATCATTCAATGAATGTATAAGTCAATTCTTATCTTACCTCATATTTCATGTTATTTTTAAACACGAGAACTGCAGTTTTCAAGAGGAGTTCCTTTCATCCTCAGCCAATATTATGACTACTGGATTTTAGTTTGAATCTTCATCTGTAACGTTGCCATCTGGTGCTGATTTGATGGACCTTGAGATCAAGTCCTATACATTGAGAATTTAAAAATTTTGATATTATGACTATCAGATTTTCATTTGAATCTTCATCTATAACATTGCCATCTGGTGCTGATTTGACGAACCTTGAGATCAAGTCCTGTTCATCGGGAATTTAAAAATTTTGAAATCCAGTAGTCACAATATCGGCTGAGGATGAGGGGGACTCCTCTTGAAAACTACAGTTCCCATATTTAAAAAAACATGAAGTATGAGGTAAGATAAGAACTGACTCATTCATTCATTGAATTAAGAATCTCATAATGTTATTTCCCATATTTAACTTATGAACATAAATCATTCAGTATAATATATGTTGAAAAACTAAAAATTGTAATGATGATCTTGAAGAAGATTTTCGGGCTGTAGGCCGTGGTCGTGAGGCTTGTGAAAGTCTACGTGAATAAAAATGTAATATTTAAAAAATACTGAATTGCTACAAATTATTTACGACATTTGCAACCATACTGGTTTTAGATTAATTGCTTAGCTTTATGTTAAATTAATCATCTTTGAAAATGTTAGTTTACATACTTATTATAGATATGTTTTTATGGTGTGTAGCATAAATTAAAGTATAAATTATGAATTTATTTTATGATAATATAGTGTTATGTTGTTGTTTGTTCTTTTTTATCAAGAAGAAACCTGAATATCAAAATTAATACATAATTTAAGAATGTAAAAAATGGAGAAATAGAAAAATCTGCAGCAGCTGTTCACAATTGGAAAATCTATGGAATTCACAGTTTGGGAAAAAAAATCTCCATTGAAAAATTTGAAGACAAAATAATGAATTTTGAAATTCCTAGAGAAAAAAGATTTGATTTTGAAGTTCTTTGGCCCACCACCAGAAAGAGGAGACACAAAATACTACCAGATGTCAAATCAACTGTCAAATGCCAGTTGAAGTGAGGAGAAAAATCTGATTCATTTACGAACTGATTACTATTATTATTATTGTTTTTCTATAATTTTACTTTTTAACTCTGAACATTTAAATTTCATACATTATGTAGACCTACCATAAAATGAGGTAACACTGATCATTGCTGGTGAAACCAATCACGTGACTGTGTTATGATATTTTAAACTCTATGCATTAAATAGCTAGAGTTAAGAATACCCTTTCGGGGAAAATATGCAGTTCGATCAAAAATAATTTTGAACGATGAAATTATCGAATAAGTACAGAATTTTAAATATTTAGGATGTCACATATCTTACAATTGGGAAAATGATATACATGAAAAAAATTATAAATTTCAAAGTATGTGTGGGACTACTAAAAGAACACAAAAACAACAAAAGAAACAATGCTAAAGTTTTATAAGGTAATGGCAGTTCCCATTGTGACATATGGATCAGAGAATTGGGCCATGAATAGATCAGACAGAAGATTACTAGAAATATCAGAGATAAAGTTCCTCAGATACATTGCAGGATATACTCTAAGAGACCACATTCCTTGTGAAAGAATTAGGGCAAGAACTCAAAATTTTTAATCTAAATGAAAAAATACAAAGCTATAAACAAAAATGGCATGCTCATATTTTAAGAATGGACTCTTCTAGGCCAACATAACAAGCACTGTTGTACCAACCTCAAGGCTATAGAGATGTGGGACGTCCTAGAAGAAGATGGAAAGATGAATTCTGAGAGCGGAACAGGCGGAAGTCCTACCATGAAGAATATGATGATGAGTTAAGAATACATGAACTGTCTCTTTGTATGTGTTACATTTAACAACAATTGATTTTGATTTCATAATATTAGCTTGTAGCATGATTGTAAGCACATCTACATTTTTCTTTTGTGAAGAAAGAATTATACTTTGTATATAAAGCACCGGTAAGTAATAATTTATAATTAAATTATTTCTGACTTCATTATTTAACTATCATCATCATCATCATCATCCTTCACGGATTAGGTCTTTGCCTGTTCAGATCTCACATCTGTTCAGCCCAGCGCTTTCTTGGTCTTCCCACCGCTCTTCATCCTACAGGATTATACTTCAGTGCCATGTTTGGTATCTTATCCTCTGTCATTCTTTGCAGATGTTCTATCCAATTGTTCCTGTGTTCTTCTATTTTTTGAAGAAGTGGGGTACAATCACTTCTTCAACAAATAGAATTATTTAACTATATTCAATAAAATTAGATGACAAGAATTTCTTTGTGTTTCCTGATGTTGAAGATGAAGCAGAAATAGTTATCAGTCAAATATGGCCGAAATGGAGTATGCTGCATATCATTTTAAAGAAGATAATATCAATTTTTAGGTATAAAATCCTACAATATGGAATGAAAGAGAAAAGAAGAAAAAACAAAAAATATGTCAAAGGAAAAAAAAATATATATAAATTAATTTGTAAGATTTCCTGTATATAAATAGTTATACTGGTAAAGCGATTCTATTATAGGCCTCAGGAGAACCTTAGGGTAGTAGAAGGTTAAGGCTCCCATCTTTTTAGACAATTGGCATAAGATGTCAGCTGGGTTGTCAGCCCTGCATGATGGCCAGTTTTGCCCCCAGAACAATCATCTGATATGCATTTCCATTACAGGGCTGAGTCAACGGTGCCGCCAGAAGGTTTAGGTCAGTATTTTTAAAAATCCTGACTCCATCACGATTCAAACCCCCAATCTTCCAGTTTGTAGCATATTGCCTTAACCAACTACACTGTTATATTATATGATTTTTCAAGTAACTAATTTCCAAACCTTTTTTAAACTTGTTGATTGGAATCACCTAATGGTTGTTATTCCATATATAAAAACAGATTTAAATATGTGATTGGATTCACTCACAGTGATGAGACACCTCCAAAACAGAAAAAAAGTAAAATGGCATAAATCATTGACGAGACACAACATGAGAATAGTTAAATCTAAACACAAATGTATTAATAATATCTTAGTCCATTATCATTTAATTATATTTTAAACTCTTCTTTAAAAATCAAATTTTTTATTGATTCACCTCACATTGTGGCACTGATAATGAATTCAGAAAATGCCTTATGTTCTGTAAACTATTAAAAAATTTATTAATTAAATAAAAATAAAACGTAGTTTCATTTGATTTTCATATTTATTATATAATTCAGTGACAGCTGTTTCGGTACACTGTACCTTCTTCAGACATGTTAAATTATGAATTGTGTTCCAACTGATCTAAGCAACAATACAACAATATTTATTTAAATTTTTTAATTTAACAAAGGGGATTCATTCAAATCAAGTTGAGAATTTAACAGTTTTTTACTACTTTTAAATTTATTAATTTCTACAGCCTCCAAAAGATCTAACTTCTTACCCTTATCACAAATATGTAAAATTTCAAAATTTGGATCGAAACAATGATTAAATTGGAATAGGTGGTTAGCATATTTTGAATTTTCTAAATTTCTGTTATATGCTCTCATGTGTTCCTTTATCCGAGAGATAAAAGGTCTACCAGTTTGTCCTATATAGACATTGTCACATATGCCACACTTCAATTTATATACACCTGATAATTTTTCTTTTAAATTTATTAAAAAATTACTTCATGTTATGATAGTGTCAAAAAATATATTATAAATACATATTTAAATTTGCTGAATTTTACTTGATATCAAAAGGGTTTAGTTAAACAGAGTATTAGAAAAATGACTGACATTAAGGTAACATAACATTGATCACCAGTAATGATAAATTAATAATTATAATAATATTAAGCAGAATATACCTCATGTAAATTCAGTTACAACGGGAAGAAACAATGTTGGTCATGACTTTTCCTATGTGTATTGAGTAATGTTTTTGACACAAAACCTTTATTACAGATCTGACATTGATATGGCCGTTGTCCTGTATGGTAGCGTTTATGAACCACTAGAGTAGAGCGCTGAGTGAAGCTTTTGCCACATATATCACAAGAATGGGGCTTCTGACCTGTATGTGTAAGTTCATGCACTTTCAACGTAAAACTCTTAGTAAATGCTTTTCCACATACAGTACAAATACAAGGCTTTTCACCAGTGTGAAGACGCTTATGTGCTTTTAGTGACATGCTACTAGATAAAGCTTTTCCACAAACATCACATATAAATTTGAGCTCTTGTGTATGTGTGTTCATATGTGCTGTCAATGAACTTCTAAATGGAAAATTTTTACCACAAATACTACATTGGTAGCGCTTTGAGTCTTTGCCTGGATGGTTACTCTTCTGGTGCTTCCAGAGATTTGATTTATAAAGGAAAGCTTTACCACATATGTCACACTGATGAGGCTTTTCATTTGTATGGAAGTTCTTATGCCCTTGTAATTCTGAGTTAGTGTAGAAGCCTTTCTTGCATATCTCACAATGGAATCGGAATTCATTAAGATGACGTTTGTGATGTACTTCCAGATTTGCTTTATACAAAGTAGTGAAACCACAGATATCACATTCATGCTTGGTATTGGTACTATGTACAATTTTTTTATGACCAGTTAATTCATATTTACGCTTATAGGCTTTATGGCATATATCACATATATATGGTCGTTCCCTGGCATGCGTTTTCAAATGGTTTCGCAAATGTTGGCTTGTAAAAAATGTTTTGTTACAAGCTTCACAGTTATACTCCATATGTGTTTTGGCATGGCGCTTTAGTTCTGAACATGAATTTAACACTGTATGGCAAGATGAACATTCAAACTGTTTGTGAGTGTTAATGTGAGCATCAAGATTTGCTTTAATTGAGAAAGATTTGTTGCACTTAATGCACTTGAGATCTTTATGCTTCGCTGTCTTCTGAGAGGAGCTTCTAAGATTCTTTGTATTGCAGATATTTCTGTGCTTCAATTTTATTTTCATGTTGGTCTTGCCTGCAAACCTAGAAAGAAGATAAATTATCCAACTTGTAAGAGCTGTTAAAATCGTAAGTTTATCATGCAATACATTTGTATGAATAAAACATTTATAGCAAATAAATATAAATAAATATACCTTATTTTGAAGGGTAACAAAATACCCATCTGACTTAATTTATTAGATTTCATTAGACCAAAGTTGATTTAACAAATACTTTTTTTTAACCAAACCAATACTTCAGTGAACTCTTATCTTCTCTTCTGCATAAAAAACAATAATTATATATTAATGAAATCATCATAGATACAATGAAGTTCATAAGTTTATGGAACCATCATTTAGCCTATAAAGAATCATCATAACTTGCAAATAGGACACAAGTAATTTTCTAATATTAATTCTAAGAGAAGATAAAATCAAATATATATATATATATATATATATATATGTTCACTGCTGTAGTCTCGAGGTAGCGTGCTGCCTTGTCACGCAGCGGGCCCGGGTTCGATCCCCGGTCAGAGCAGTTTTTCTGGGTGAGGTTTTTATCAGGGTTTTTCCTCCCCTGTAAGACAAATGTCAGGAAAACTTTAAGGCCCATACGGTCCCCGAAATCATATGGCCACCATCATCATCATCATCCTTCACCGGTGTGGAAAGCAACGGGAAGCTACCACACCTACAATTCCCTAGTAAAGCTGCAAGCATAGCATGAAAATGCTATGATTACAGTGAAAGACCTGCCCTCGGGCAGAATTACTATGGATGGATATATATATATATATATATATTTGTTTTATAGTAAAACATAGAAACGTATACAGCAATGCTTATGAAGGGAGCTGGAAAAAAAAAAAAAAAAAAAAAAAAAAAGCACGTGCACAAAGAATTTAGAGGAGAAATAGATTATTGAGAAATGGATACTTCAAACTGAAATGGAAATTAATGGTCTCAGATATATTGTTACAGTGCTCCAAGCATTGAAATTCAAACCTAAAAATCTGCTTAACAATGGTAAAGTGTAATGAAACACAATACATGCTATACAAAAATAATTTATTCCGTCAAATATAAAGCTTTACATCCATTGGCTACATGCTGTTCTTTGTTAAATACAATATTAAGTGAGAGTTCAACTGAATCATTAGCACTGTTTTGTGCATTTATTTATCTGTTGTGAGTAACATGCTACTCGGAAAAGCTTGACCTGTCATCTGGAAAGTAAGAGACAACTGCACACATGGCAACATGGCTCATATTTCTTGACTTATAGGACATGTTCACTTATCTAGCAGTAGAGATATGCCTCTAAGTTCCTTGATTCGCGGAAGTCTCTAGTTTGCCAACTTAGGAGGTACTGGTGCCTATTCAAGGAACAAGTAAAAACTTATCGCTATTTCACACGGACTTCAATAGCCTAGCATTTCAGCTCTGATAAGTAGAACCTTCTAGATTGGTACTTAAGACCGCAAAAGAAGAGGAGGATGAATTTTATATTGAACTTTTATAGGAAGAAATCACTATGAGGTTTAATCTAAGATTAAATTAATTAAATGCTTCATTAATTTATTTTCAGTCTGATCATCTTACCTCAATATTAATGTTGATTTGTTCTTGGACAAGTTTCAAAACAATTCTGTTTTATCGTCAGCTTGTCCAGATTGGTTAGATTTATGTTGCACATCCTGGATGTCGATGTCAGCTCCATCCTGTGGTTGGCCAAAGAACCTCCAAACAAAGTCACACAACCACAGAATGGAGCTGACGTCGACATCCAGGGTGTGCAACATAAATCTAACCAGTCTGGACAAGCTGACGATAAAACAGAATTGTTTTGAAACATGTCCAAGAACAAATCAACATTAATATTGAGGTAAGATGATCAGACTGAAAATAAATTAATTAAAATAACCTCAAAATATCACTTCCTATAATTAAATATTAAATGCTTCATACCTCTCCTCATATCCAGTCTTCTAAGTAGACCGTGATTTGGGAAAAAATCAAGAAAGAAAAACTTATGAACTTCGAAATTCCTGCAGATTCTGACTGGATCCGGAGGTTTATCGCTTCACCAACAGAGGGAAGAAGTAGTAGTTCTTCTGATCAACATAACATCAGTCAACGAGAGGGTACTGAAGATAAATCCGCCAAGGATTTGAAACCGTGCTCTACTTATGGTCTCCTCATAAGGAGAGGTATGAAGCATTTAATTTAAACTTGGATGAATCTTAATTCATTAATATACATATTCTGTACATTGTCTGCTGAAGTCTGAAGACAATGCAAAAACTAGATAATGGTCTCATAATCCAGCAATATTATGCTGAATTTGGAACATGATCAAATTCTCCCATCACTGTTCTGAAAATGATTTTTGTGGTTTCCCCTGGTTGTAAAGCAATTGAAATATTTTACATCAGCAATAATGATTATTGCTGTTCCTACCTCATCTTAGAAGCTGCACAGCCTGTTTCCTAATGAAGGTTACCAGCACTAGGTTCTATGACTACATTTAAAACTATTATCACATTGGGCGAATTTCCCCCTTAAGGTAAGAGAGTCCATAAATTGCATCCATATAACTGGAAGAATAACAGTTTTATATATCTTCAGTTTAACGTTTTTTTTTTTTAGAGAAGTTAGAATGACAAGAGTTTCCATAATATTTAATAGCATGCATTTCCAGAATTGAGCCTATGGTCAATTATTTTTCTGTACCTAATTCCTGTTTGTAATTAATGTCCATATGTATTTGAATTCAGCCACTTCTTCAAAATTTCTCTCATTTGTCATTAACTATCCATTTTTATCACATAATGTACAGTGGACACCGGTTAATTCGACATTCGATAAATCAAATATAAGTACAATCCCCTTGAAACTCCTATTTAAAATAATGTTAAAAATCCATGTTTAATTCAACATTTTGAAGCCCATATTTGGATAATTTGAAGCCACAATTCAATTTATTGATAATGAAAAAAGTAATCTGAATTCTATAAAAGTTGAAATACGGTTGAAAAATTCCAAGAATTCATCTAGTGCCCGCATTCCTAGTTGTTTATTGTTAAAGTCCCATTTAGATGGCAAGCGAACTGGACCATATTGTCATATTGTCCAGTGCTTTGTGTCATCGGGTACAGTACACAGACACCCACCCCTCACTCATAGCCTAAGAACTGAGAATAATTGATGTACCCTCCCTTAGTTTTACTGTGCAGGTATACATTTACACATACAGTATAGTACAGTTAATAACTTCAGTCAGTACGAATCTATTAAGTGACTCGATTCACAATGTCGAAACGCGGAGTGTACACCAGTTCAACATTAGCAAAAAAAGTTGGAGTGCTCAGGGAAGTAGATCAAGGAACAAAGAAGAAGTGTGATATTGCCAAGGAATATGGAACCAACAAAGTGGTGGAGGTAGGAAACACATAAGAGGAGGTGACTTTCCTGAAGTTGATGAGTGTGTGTTCAAATGGTTCAAATTATCGCGTGATCGTAACATACCATTGAGTGGCCCATTAATGTGTGCCATGGCCAAAGAATTTGCAGAAAAGTTGGGCGTTAAAATTTTAAAGAAAGTGAAGGTTGGTTCAGTGGTTTTCAGGAAAGAAATGACATTTCGTTCAAAAACGTGAGCGGTGAGAGTCCTTCAGTTAATAGGGAAACAACTCATGAGTGAATTAGTGGATTACCTGAATTCACAAGGATTTATGAATCAGAAGACATATTTAATGGGGAGCAGTATTGTATTGAAGTGCTTTAAACTTGTATCAAACTACTAGGACTAAACATTTTATGACAAAATATGGAAATTAAAAGGTGAGTTACAGGGCATTTAATTGCAGTGTTTGCATGAAATAAATTTACAGTATTTCAGGGTACAGTACTATGTAAAATTTACAGTATTTCAGGGTATAGTACTATGTAAAATAAAGTGTCTTTTGTTAATTTGAAGTTTTGATAATTAAAATTTTTTTAAAATTCTCTCTTGAGTTTGAATTAAAAGGTGTCCACTGTATTTCTATGTGTGAACATATATTTAGTTTTATATGTTTACTTTAAGTCCCAATTTCTTAGTGATACTCAATAGAATATGCATGTTGATCTTTAGTATATCTCTGCTATCACCTAATAATATTACATCAACAGCATATACCAACAGCTTATTAATATTGTTGACGACATTAAAGAATATTTTAAAATAGTAACACAAGAATTGAAAACTGAGATTTCCAGGATGGAAAAGAGATTAAACAATTATTAAAATAATTTAGACAATATTAAATAAGAGAAAGAACAGAAATTTGACCAACAAGAGAACACTCATCATCTTATAACAATCGAAGTCATTGAGCTATGGAGGAGCTATGGAGACCTGGAGTTCGACAAACTACCGACATACTGTGCTGAACTGGAAGCTAGATGCTAAAATTTGATGGATCTGAATCGTGGGACATATTTCAGTATCAGTTTGACACAATCTACGTCCATAATGGATGGACGTTGGAGGAAAGAATGATGCAGGTGATTGCCTTTCTACAAGGACCAGCCACTGAGAATGTACATAGTATTCCATTGGAGTGCAGGTTTGAGGACATCATCGAGGCCCTGGAAAATTGTTATGGCCATTATCATCTCAGCGCTGCTTATCAGACCCAACTAAATCCTCATGTACAGTACGCTCGGAAGTCCCTTCAAGAATACGCCATGGTAATAGAGCAGGTGGTGCACAAGACCCTCGTCGGACTCCCAGCAACATTCATCGATGGGAGGCGGCATCTGTTTTTTTATACAATCTAAGGGACCATGAAATGAAACAACACCAGATGCTGGCAGAATATCGCACCATCAACGATGCTTTGAATGATACTTTGAGACTGGAGGCGGCCAAGGAAACTTCATGCTACCTGAACTAGCTGACGCTGTCTCATTTACGACAGTTGACTACATCAACGTCGAGGGGCGATGCAATGTTCATCACCATCCAAGAATCGCATCTATGGGAGACATTGTGGGAGACACTGATGTGGAACTGTCACTGTAGGCATCCTATGGAAAGACAAAAATGCACCAGAGTAGGGAGGGAGCCACCAGTCCAGCATCGAAGACAAGGAAGACCGGCCTGCCGGAACTCCAGGAAATTTGGATATCTGATGCAGGACTGCAACTATAAGCCTGCAAACAAACAAGAAAAGTAACAATGGACTGATGTAAAGAGCGAGCTATCGGTGTCATCATCATTACCACTATCCGCTCGCTTCATATAGAACGCCGTAAATGATAGAAGTGATGATGGACTCATTGCCAAAGGGTGGAGCCCCGCTGAGTGCTCATCAATGCAGGATCAACACTGAGCATGGTCCGACTCAAAGTAGCTGAAGGGTTGACCTAGAGGACACCACTGCAGAAGTTAGAGGTTCTCACCACATCAGGAGACATCGTGCCAGTTGACAAGGAGGTTCACCAGGAGATGTTCGGTCATAGGGCACGACAAGCTACGATGGTGGGCGTTTGCTGAGGATATCATCTTGGGGCTGGATGCACTGTTGATTTACGATGCTACATTATACATTCGTCGACGGATACTATGCTTCAAGCAGGACTCACCATAAAGAAAAAAGAGGTAATACTAGCTGGATCAGAGGCATTGGTTATGGCACAGGATGATCCTGATGAGACGTGCTGCTAGAAGTCAGAAGAAATTCCCAAGGTGGACTGAATGTGACTAGGTCCAGACACAGGAGAAAGGAGCGCAACTCTGCTGGATTCCATAAGGCCGACTTGGTGTGTCGATACTTCTTTTTCTTCTGGCTCTATGGTCCTCAAAGAACCTTGGCCTCCTTGATAACATCTGCCCATTCTTCTCTATTACTAGCTTTCTGTCTCCATCTTTTCACCTTCAATTGTCTTAAGTCTTCCTCAAACTTATCTAACCATCTTAGTTTCTGTCTTCCAACCTTTTTTCTTCCTTCTGGTTTCCCTTCTAAAATCTTTCTTTCTCCATCTGCAACACATGTCCTACCCATTCCAGTCTCTTTCTTCTAATATCTCTTACCAGAAGTGTGTCTATACTACCCTACCTGGATGAGAGGAAGATCATCGAGGCTGCAGTTTTCTTGGGACGATCCACATCGAGTGGTGAATAGGATGAATGATGTGATCTACAGGATTCTACGTTGGCCAAGAGGGAAGATGACGGTGGTGTATCTAGATCAACTGGTGGCATAAAGAGGAGCTGACCTGAGGAGGGAGCAATGTGATGCATTGTTGGTCTGGCTTTTGAATTTTGTGGGCGGCGGCAAGAATCTGGTTCTCCTTTTATATTAGAGAAAGATTAGTGAAGTGTCAACTCGCAAATTGGAAATCCACGGAGATCTTGTAACATATGTCTATACCTTCATACTAGAAGTATTGATTCTCGAATCTTCAACTTTGGAAAAGTCTAGGCACCAAGAATGTTCCCACCCTCTCAAATATAAGGAGTTGCAGTCCTATCAGAATAGTGGACCAATGAAGTCAGCTCCAAAGCGAAGACAAGAACCCGGTCTAAGTGAAACCACCAGTGAGTAGAAAGAGCAGAAAATTAAAACAATTGTGAAGGAAGAGACTTTATTATTTGTGAAGAATCAGTGAAATTCTGTGAAGTAAATAAAGTTAATTTGGAAATTTTATGTGAGCATCTGTGATGTTTATTTACAAGAAATTCCAATTGAATCTTATGCCAGTGCCATCAGTGACAATATACAGAAAATGTTTATTCAATAACACTAACTTTTTTCATCATTCTTGATTTTTTTATTAGAAATATTCCACAATACAGTGTTTCTTCTTCAACCCAAAGTAATTTGTCGCCAGAGGTTGATTCTTGATATCAAATACAAAATTAACTGAAAATAATGCAATTTATGTTTTGTCTGGTCATGATATAATCAAAATATCCTTGATTTGTTGATAAAAGTGACCAAGTACAAAATGACAAAGATATCTCATCTCATAGCACATTAAAAAAAAAAACTTTATTGACTGCTTTGACTGCTAATGCTACTCTAGGCCTAATCACTAGAAACGTGATCTTTAGGAAGATATCTTTAGTGCATTTTCAAATTATGTGATCATCTTAAAAAGCCTGAGTAGTCAATTTTAACACAAAATTAACAATATTCTCAACAACTGTATACATATGAGTTAAAGTTAAAGAAAATAAAAATGCTTATTTTAATTGATTACATTTGTATTAATTTTTACAAACTTAATGAAAATAAAAACATTTAAAGTATATATTTTTTTTCAAAAATATATTCTTACAGTATACCTTATAACAAGTATCCTAGTTTCGGCATGAATATTTAAATGGTTGTCAAATAGGATGATTTTTAAGATGTATTCCAAGCAATGTTTTTGTTACAAAACATTTTCCGCAGTTATGACACTCATAAGGTCTTTGTCCGGTATGATAACGCATGTGGATGACTAGCGACGTTCTTTGTGTGAAACTGTTGCCACACTCAGCACAATGATGTAATTTTTCTCCTGTGTGAATACGAACATGTTGCCTCAAATATGTTGCTCTACTAAAACATTTGCCACAGATTTCACAAATGTGTGGTTTCTCCCCAGTGTGTATCTGATAATGATATCTCAGGATTGTTTTAGTTTTGAAAGTTTTATTACAAACATCACATTCAAATATGGGTTCTGCCACGTGCCTCTTTTTATGTGCTCGTAAAATAATCTTATCATGGAAGATTTTTCCACATATATCACATGGTAATTTTGTGGTAGCTCGATTTGGATCATGAATCCGTTTATGTGACAATAAATTAGATTTACTATATGACTTGCCACAAATTTCACACTGCATTTTGATTCCTTTATGTCTCGCTTCATGAGCCTGTATTCCAAGCAAAGTATAGAAGCCTTTGTTGCAGATCTCACATTTGTACACGTATTCCTGGGTATGTCGTCTTCTATGTGCTTCTAATTTTTTGTGAGTGAAAGTTGCATATTCACAAAAGTCACAAGTATATGTTTTCTCTGCAGTGTGCCTTTTCTTATGAATTTTCATATCATATTCTCGCTTGAAGTTTTTGTGACACAAATCACAACCGAATGGTTTTGCAGTACCATGTGTTACCTGATGCCTTCTGAGCCTACCCTCACCTTTAAAACTTTTGTTGCATATTTGGCAAATAAACCTACTAGATTTATTATCATTATTACCAGAAATAATTTCATTGATATCAGTTCTTGGATTAAGGCGGGAAGGCTCATCTGACAGAGATTTTTCTTTTATGTATGGTTTAATTGTAAAATTTATTGGTGTAGAAGCAGGATCCAATATCCACAGAAAACTTCTTCCTGACCTAAAAAGAAGATAAATTGTTTTATCAGTCTCCATTTGACAATAAATTAATTAGCTGCTATAATAATACAAACAAATCATCTCATAAGACAATTTAATGCCTTCAAATTCTTTTTTTTTTTTGACAAGTTTTTGTTGGATTCCCATTTCAATTCATTTTTAACTAAAAAAACTAACTCCATGGTGCAACAGGCGTAGAAGGCCCATGGCCTACCAGCCAGCTACAGGCCTCACAACAATCTATAATGGCATTGCCCATTGTTGAGCCATAGCCTCTCCTATGCAGGGAGTTACTAGACCAAGTTAATTTTTAGTTACTTTATTTGCTTGTAGATGTCATGGATGGCATGTGGTCAACACACCGACCTAAATGAGACATTAACAGGCAACTAAGGTATTACTAGGACGTTGATGTCGCTAAATTTTGCTTAGAGGCCTCTTCATTCAGGCTTAAGGATCTTATACGAACCTAAAAATCTTCAGACTCGGGACCCACAGCTTAAAAGTCCCTCCCAGAGGACTTGCTCCTTGGATTTTTCCATCCTAAAAAATCCATCGACCCTCGGAACTAGAGGCAAGGAGCATAACCACTAGTCCACTGTGGCCAACTCAGGCCTCACATCAACATGTAATAATCATAGACGTAGACGATCATCCAGCCAGTGTAGGGGTGACATGTGGCCATCATGTTGGGTCTCCCAACCGTTATATCTGGTTTTCTCAACTTGGGAGCTGCTCTTGTTGTAGCAACCCAAATGTCTCAAGATGCTGGGTGGGCACCGGTCTCATATTGGCCGAAATTCCATGAGAAAATTTCTTCCCTCCATGGGGATTCGAACCAGCGCAAGTCCCGTAGTTGTGCCATGAGGCATCTTGCCTTAACCACTCAGCTATGGCGCAGGACACTTTATTTTTAACAGTTTTTAAATATCTTATCGTAAAGATTAAACAAATGAAAATTTATATTCAAGTACTTTTCAAGTAGATAATCACTCTATATGGTACCAGCTGTCAAACAGGCAGCCCTTAACAGACCTTTAGCATGTTTTTATTGCAGTCTGGCTCCACGGAATAATATTAGAATGTCTCATAAACAATGTCAATTTTTAATATATATTGTGTGTCTGATAGAATTTTAAGGCATGATTCACTAGGAGTTTGTTCCAAATGGGCATGCAATTGATGTGGATCTTTATTCTCAACAAATGAAGAGTTCATGACATTTTGAAGGTTGTAGATTCGAACCCAACCAGACCCCATGAACAACAAAGACAAAAATTCAGAAATTGGGAGGAATCAAACTGCTATCACACTCAGCATATAGCCCTGATCTTGACCTTCAGATTATTATATGTTTAGGTCCATGGCCCATTTCTTGCATGAAATTTTTAAAACACTGAAACTGTGAAATTGGGTCTCAACAAATTCTTTGCATAAAAATGCAGGGACTAGTACCATCGCAGGGTATAAACTTCACTGAAAGATGCTCAAGATCGAAGAATCTGATGATCTCTTCTCTGAAGAGTAGTTTAATTTCTTGACAGAAAATATTAAAAAAAAATGTTAAAGCTACATTATTTATGAGACAGTATTTGGTATAACCACAATTTAATTTAATTTTATATTTTACTGTGAAAATCCCAATCAATCTTTGAATAATTAATTATTATTATTATTAAAATTGCATCTCACATCAAATGTTGTCTTCCTTTTAAGACCAGTTTTAGAGAAACTAATAATCTTTCATCTTCAGTTTGTACTTGACTGTTATTTTATAACTCATGCTTGGCCAGAAGAATGTCACATTCAAGGAAATGGAAAATTAAAGTTAGTAGGAAGTGACATATGAGGTGTTACTAATTAAATATTAAAAATGTATCACAATATAATAATTAAAGCTATACAAAATTTATATGACAGTTGCATATCTAAAATTAAAATTGGCAGTAAATTGTCACATGGTTTCACGATAAATAAAGGTCTTCATCAAGGTTGTTGTCTATCACCAACTCTGTTTAAAATATAATTATGTACATGAAATATTAAAGAATTGGAGGAGAAAATGTTCAAGCATGGGAATTCCTATTTCAAACAACAAAACTTTATACAACTTACATTTTGCAGATGATCAATTGTTAATTGCACAAGGTTATGAAGATTTAGAATATATGACTAGAAAATTAATAGAAGAATATGAAAAATGGGGATTAAATTTGAACATTAAAAAATCTAAATATTTATCAATTTGTGAACCAGAACAAAATTTAATTTTGGAGTCTGGAGACCACGCCGTAGCCGAGCGGTTAAGGTAGGAAGCCTTGGCGCAGAGCTATGGGACTTGCGCTGGTTCGAGTCTCCATGGGGGAAGAAATTTTCTCATGGTATTTCGACCAGTATGGGACCGGTGCCCACCCACAGCATCGTGAGGCAATTGGGTAGCTACAATAAGTAGCGGCTCCAGGTTGAGGAACCAGCTATAACGGCTGGGGGACTCGACATGCTAACCACATGCCACCCTACACTGGCTGTTGATCATCTACCTCTGTGATTGACACATATGGATGTGAAGGGCCAGCAGCCGGTTGGTAAAAGGGCAACCGCTGAAAAGTGGAAAGACCCTCAATCGAATCGAGAAACAATAAAATCTTGTAGTGAGATCACACATTTAGGAAAAAATAAATAAAAATGGGAGTTATGAAGAGGAAATAAGAAATAGAAATAATAAAGGAAAATTTGCAATTGCTTGCCTCAATGGAATATTGTGGGATAAAAATATAAGTAATCAAAATAAAATGAATATATATCATACAATTGTTAAAAGCATCATTACTTATGGAGCAGGACTTTGGTCATTAACAACAAAAACAAAAAGTATCTTTTGGCAACGGAAATGGATTTTATACGAAGGGCAGCAAGAATTTCAAGAAGAGAAAAAATTAGGAACTCAGTTATAAGGAAGAAAATGAAGATTGAAGACACTATTTTAGATTATATTAAAACTCAGCAATTAAGATGGTATGGACATGTCCAGCGAATGGAAGAGGATCGACTACCAAAATCTGTTTTGGAATGGAAACCTGAGTGAAGACGAGTCAGAGGAAGACCTAAAACCTCCTGGAGTCAGGGAATATGTTTATATATGAAGGAGAAACATCTACAACCAGGAGATTGGATGGACCGACAAAATTGGCTATTAGGAATCGGACGATGTCAAAGAGATTAATCAACCGATGATCTATCTAAAATGTATCACCTCACCTTATATTTCCTTTCTTTTTAGACCAGTTTCAGAGCAATTAATCCTCTATTAAGATTAAATTAAACCTCATTTAGTGATTTTTTCCTATAAAAGTTCAATAATTCTCTATCGTCAGTATTTACTTGACTGTTGTAGTGTCATAATGATTGACTACTTTCTCCTCCATCTGTTGGTAGACCGATGAACCTCCAATCAAGCCACTTTCTCCAGGAATTAAAAAATTCATTAATTTTCCACATTCAGAAAAACAAGGAGGAGAAATGAATGGATTTTGAAATTCCCAGGAATGTGATTTGATTTGGAGGTTCACAGGTTTACCAATAGATGGAGGAGGAAGCAGTGAATCACCACAACAGAACAATGGTCAAGTAAATATTGTTTCATATTTGAAGAGAAAAATTATACGCTCAGACCGGGACTTGAACCCGGGACCCTTGGTTTTCTAGTCCAAGTGCTCTACCATTTGAGCTACCTGAGCAAGTATCGATCTAAACGCAAATTTTTCTCTATATACGTTGTAATTCCCGCCCACCAAATGCTTTGAAGCCTTTGCTTCTATCTTTGCAAATGGCGGCTCCTATATTAAGAAGACATATTTGGGAATTATACATTACATTATAAATGCCAGTACGGCTTTTTTCGATGTTTTTATTATTAATTTCATACATCTCAATGATGGATAAATCATATTTGAAGAGAAAAATTATACGCTCAGACTGGGACTTGAACCCGGGACCCTTGGTTTTCTAGTCCAAGTGCTCTACCATTTGAGCTACCTGAGCAAGTATCGATCTAAATGCAAATTTTTCTCTATATACGTTGTAATTCCCGCCCACCAAATGCTTTGAAGCCTTTGCTTCTATCTTTGCAAATGGCGGCTCCTATATTAAGAAGACATATTTGGGAATTATACATTACATTATAAATGCCAGTACGGCTTTTTTCGATGTTTTTATTATTAATTTCATACATCTCAATGATGGATAAATCATATTTGAAGAGAAAAATTATACGCTCAGACCGGGACTTGAACCCGTGACCCTTGGTTTTCTAGTCCAAGTGCTCTACCATTTGAGCTACCTGAGCATTTGGTGGGTGGGAATTACAACGTATATAGAGGAAAATTTGCGTTTAGATCGATACTTGCTCAGGTAGCTCAAATGGTAGAGCACTTGGACTAGAAAACCAAGGGTCCCAGATTCAAGTCCCGGTCTGAGCGTATAATTTTTCTCTTCAAATATGATTTATCCATCATTGAGATGTATGAAATTAATAATAAAAACATCATAAATATTGTTTATTTTTTATTATTTCACTCACCTCATACTTCATAATTCATAGCAGACCCAGGGTTTCTTCACATCATTTGTGACATTCTCAATGCTGTGTCACATTCACAACTGAAGTCCAATGGCCTTCTATCCTGCAGACTGACCTCTGTGCCATCTGGTGGCCGACCAAAGAATTTCCAAATCAGTCCTCTCTCCTTATAACCGGGTATTTCAAAATTCATAGTTGTATTTTCATTCTTGCATATGTAAATTTTTTCCCAAATTGTGAGTTCCTTCAGTTTTTCCAATTGTTTAAGTAATTTTGTTTTGGTTCTACTCTATGTTTTTCTGACCAGGCATGTGCAGCTATTTCAGATTTTTCCTTTAGAGGAAAATACTTTAGACAAAAATCAGGACTTGCAATGGGAAATCCATTATCACCATTCTTAGCAAACATGTTTATGGGGAACTTTGAATGTCATGTAACCAAAGCACATCCTTTGATGTTTAAATTTTGGAGAAGATATATAGATATCATAGCAATAGTAAAAACAGAAACAATTAGAAGATGCCATTAAACTGTTAAATATTCAAAATAAAACAATCAAATTTACAATGGAAATAGAAAATAATCATGAAATACCATTTTTAGACCTTAAATTGATTAGGAATGAAGAAAAAAAAAGAAAATAGAATTTGGAATCTACAGAAAAGAAACTCACATCGACAATTATATAAAAGCTACTGGATTTAACCATTTTTCACACAAACAGGCAGTATTTAATAGTTTAACACACAGACTTGTGAATGTCCCCATGAGCAAAGAAAATTACAATAAAGAGAAAGAACACATCATAAAAATTGCGAAGGATAGTGGTTTTCAAGAGAAGATGATACACAAGAAAATAAATAAATTCAAAGAACAAAAAATCATTAATGAAAGTACTCTTCAGACAGATAAAAATATAGGCAAAAAATTCAAGAAGTTCACATACCATCCTTTAGTATTTGACAAGTTTCAAAAAATTTTCAACAAATTCAACATTAAATTAGCACCGAAAAATTATTACAGCTTAGGTAATTTAATAAAAACCAACAAAAATGAAAAGATTGAAGACTGCAAAAAATCGGGAATTTATCAAATTAATTGTAAAGATTGTGAAAAGATATACATAGGAAAAACAAAAAGGAATCTAAATACAAGATTAAAAGAACACCTCAGAAATATTAAAAATGGAGAAACCGAAAAATCTGCAATAGCTGCACATGCCTGGTCAGAAAAACATAGAATAGAAACCAAAACAAAATTACTTAAACAATTGGAAAAACCGAAGGAACTCACAATTTGGGAAAAAATTTACATATGCAAGAATGAAAATACAACTATGAATTTTGAAATACCCGGTTATAAGGAGAGAGGACTGATTTGGAAATTCTTCGGTCGGCCACTAGATGCCGCGGAGGTCAGTCTGCAGGATAGAAGGCCGTTGGACGTCAGTTGTGAACGTGACACAGCATTGAGAATGTCACAAATGATGTGAAGAAACCCTGGTCTGCTATGAATTATGAGGTGAGTGAAATAATAAAAAATAAACAATATTAAAAAACCTCATAGTGTTATTTCCTATCTACATAACTTAATAAAGTTGGTCAAGTAAATACTGACGATGGAGAATAAATTACTCAAAAACCGGTCTAAAAAGAAAACAAATAATATGAGGTGAGGTGATACATTTTTAATATTTAATTTAAAGGCAAAACTAATTAAACAAATAGAAAAACCTAAAGAACTCACAGTTTGGGAAAATATCTACATTCCAAAAAAGAGAAGGAGCAATAAAATAATTTTGAAATTCCCAGGGAATATGATTTCGTTCAAAGTTCAGCATTCTACCAAGATGGCAGAGGAAAGATTGAATTACCAATAACAAAACAAGAAATGAGTACAACTGAAGATAGAGGATATTAATTTATTAATACCTCATGGCGTTACATCTTATAAATTTTATCCAATCAATCTATTAACCAGCTGCGATGAAACTACTCGTAGTTGCAAACAATCAGCACCAAGTGTATGGTAAAAATTCACTAAATGTTTTGAGTTGGCCTTTTGTGTTTTTGGTGGAATACTGTTATAACTTTTCAGTGTTTTATTATATATATATTATATATTTTTATATTGTGTTATTTTAACATACAATATTGTTATTACCATTGAAACAGTTGTTAATGCAATATCAACTATAAATAAAAATTAACAACACAATCTCTAACTAACTCACTGGCACTATCGATCCCGTAGGTTCATGACCATGCAGACAAAAGCTCTCCATACATCTCTATCCTGAGCCAATGTTTTCCAATCATCCTCTGTATAATCTACAAGATCTGAGCCAGTAAAAAAAAAAGTTTAGCAATAGCATGGTCTAAAAGAATGTGTGCCCTGCTTGTATATTACTGTTTGGTAATATACAAAATGGGTAAAGTCAGTACTAATATATGGCAGTGAAATATGGACCTTGTCTGAATCCGATATGTCAAAACTGAGATCATTTGAAAAGAAGATATGGTGTATACGATATAACTCTGAGCTCTATCAGTTGCATAAGTCTCCTGATGTGGTTACATCAATTAAAGTTTCAAGATTGCGATGGGCAGGAATATATATATTCAGAAAGGGTAGATCTTGTACAGATGGATTCTTCACTCTAAAACTACTATTAGAAAAACACAAGGAATTCAATATAGAAACTCATATCACCTTTGTTGACTTCATACAGGCTTTTGACAAAGTAGACAGAAATAATTATATTATTACAAATTTTAGCTGATGATAACGTTCCACAACAATATAAACAATATATTACTAATATCTTCAACATCTATAAAGATAATGAAATCTCTGTTAAACAAGATGGCAAACTATCTTCTTGGAAAAAGATCAACACTGGAGTAAGACAGGGATGTGGAATTTCACCAGTGCTTTTCATTATATATATGAATAGAATATTAAACGAATGGAGGAAAACACAACGGGGATATATACCCATCATAGGAACCACAAACTCGATGCTATTCTTTTTGCAGACAATTTAGCGCTTCTGACACTTTCCGAAAATTATTTGCAATGATCAATTTATAATTTACAAAAAATAGCTGCCAAATTTAATATAGAAATATCATTTAACAAAACTAAAATTATGGCATTTCATTGGAAGGACCCCATACAAAGTAAAATCTGTCTCCAGAATAAAATTTTAGAGAGATCTAATCAATTTAAATATCTTGGATATTATCTCTCTATCTGGGATGAAAAGGATATCCCTGAAAAAATTACTACTTATAATAAAAGTTTGGGAATTATTAATCAAGTTATGAAACCATCCCTTGTACAAAAAAACACCAGATTACATTTATATAAAACTTTGGCTAGACCAGTGTTGACCTATGGTAGTGAAGCATGGACACTAAAACGACAACATGAAAGCAGAATAACGGCTTGTGAAATGAGATTCATGCGCAGAACAGTGGGTTACACCAGATGGGATCGGAAAAGGAACACCGATATCTTAAAAGAATTGAAGACTGCCAATTTTAGAATATATTAAACAGTACCAACTAAATTGGAAACACCATCTTGAAAGAATGAGTTCAAATCGAATTCCCAAATCTGTTTATAATTGTATACCAAGAGGATGAAGATCTCTGGGCCGTCCTATGAAATGCTGGAGGGAAAATTTTCTATAGGATCGTAACAGGCCTTGGCCTAATACTTGGAAGGAAGAAGAAGAAGGACAATTATATAAAGAATGACTGAACATGAGATACTGAAGAAAATTATGGAATGTAAATTTGAAGGAAAGAGGTATGTGGTTGACCAAGATTGCATTGGATGGATGAAATTTTGGAGAATCTGAGAATAATAGAATTTAGAATAAATGTAAAACAAATTTCTTAACTTGTATGATAACAGTGACCAAGTTTAAAGATGAAATTGTTTAGCTTAAGTAAATTTTTATCAATAACATAAAATAAGACGGAAAGGAAATTATTTCATTGACACATTTTTTGAGACCTGTTTTAAATTTTCATTGTACATGCTTTGACTGCTAATGTCACATTCAAATGTACACTGCTCAAAACAATTAGAGGAACACTTGTAATAAATTGAATAAGTAATTGTTTTTTAAAGCTGTGATGCTGAAAGTTGGACAATATGTAAATCGAATTATTAATTTTATCATTGGATACAAATTTTAAAGATCCATGGCCTAAATACAGAGAAATTACCTCAAATAACAAATATAGAGACATTTTTTTATTTTGGAAGGCACTGGCCACTTCTAATTGGTAAGCTTCCCGATGTTCCTATAGTGACGAATGTTGATTATTGCCTTGTTTATTGAAGTCTCTGACAAAATGAGGCATTTAAATGAGTTTGAAGTGTATCATGCTCTACATCTTTTACGACAAGGTCAATCTCTGCGACAAGTGGCTAGAGAGCTTGGGGTTTCTCCTTCCGTGGTGTCCAGGTTACGCAACAGGCACAGAGAGACAGGTCAGTATTGTAGAAGACGTGGCCAGGGCCGTAAATTTAAAACAAGCCCCCAGGATGACAGATACGTTGTTCTTTCTGCTCTTCGACAGCGTACAAAAACTGCAAAAGACCTGCAGAATGACCTTCATATGGCTTCCGGAATCCGGGTTTCAGACCAAACCATAAGGAACAGATTAAGGAAAGAGAATATTCGTCCAAAAAGGCCCGTTAAAAAACCACGCTTAACAAATGGGCATAAGGCAGCAAGACGTACGTATGCTGAAAATCATGGTGATTGGAACCTGAACCAGTGGGAGTCTGTGCTCTTCTCGGACGAATCCAGGTATCGTCTTACACGTTGTGATGGTCGATTGAGGGTGTGGGGACGGCCAGGAGAAAGATTTTCTGCAGAGGCTGTACAGGAAATTGATAGATTCGGAGGAGGTTCCATAATGGTGTGGGCCGGAGTTATGTACAACAATCGTACGGACCTTGTACTTGTTCCCCAGCGACTGAATGCTGTCCGGTATATCGAGCACGTTCTGGAAGAGCATGTAGTACCTGCTGCCATTGGAGTAGGCCCTGGATTTCTGTTTATGCAGGATAATGCCAGGGCACATTCTGCGGCTGTCACCAGGGATTTCCTGAGGAGGAATGAAATTGAGGTAATGGAGTGGCCAGCGGTCAGCCCAGACCTCAACCCTATTGAACACTTGTGGGATCTTCTAGACAGGAAGGTCAGGAACCGACATCAAGCTCCACAAACTCTGCAGCAACTTGGAGATGCTCTGAAGGAGGAATGGGAGAATATCCCGCAAGAGGAAATCCAGAATCTTATTGGGAGCATGCCACGAAGGTGCCAAAGTGTCATCGAATGTCGTGGAGGCCATACACGATACTAACTCTATATAACGAGTGTTTAACTTTGAAAAATAAGCACAAGATTCAATTGCTTACATAGCAGAATTATTTGAAAAGTTAATTGACAGCATTATTCATTTGTTTTTACTGACATGAGCAATAAATAAATAAATAAATAACCACAAATAATGTACTTTATTAATTTCATGTTTGTACCTTTATCCAATGAAAAAATATTTGCATATTTCATAGTGTTCCTCTAATTGTTTTGAGCAGTGTATATCACTAGAAAGTTGATATTTAGGATGAAATCTATGGTGCAACTTTGATTTTAAAAACTTACCGAGTCTGTGTAGGATTTGAAATTGTGATTTTTTTACTCTCTATAGAGTGTGTAACCTTACCAAAGTGATACCCAGACTGACAAGAATGATTTAGTTAATGAAATTGGATTTGAACATTTTTTCTTTTTTCTACCATAAGTTTCTCTTCTTTCAAATCAAATGAATAAATACCGATATATTTGAAGAGAAAAAAAATTATATGCTCAGGCCGAGGTTTGAATCCAGGACCTTCGACTTTCTAGGCCAATGCTCTACCCCTGAGCTACCTGAGCACTCCAAACTAAATGTAAAATTTTCTCTTATACATTGTTAATTCTCAAGCGCTGAATGCTACGAGCTGTTGCTTGATCATGCAAATAGCAGCTTCTTCTTTAAGACATTTATTGGGAATTTAAACATTTCTTTATAAAGTCAGTAGGGCTTCTTTCGATGTTTTTATTATTAATTTAATACTTCTCACTGAAGGACAAATTATATTTGAAGATAAAAATTATATGCTCAGACCAGGGTTTGAACCCAGGACCTTTGGCTTTCTAGGCCAATGCTCTACTCCTGAGTTACCTGAGCACTCCAATCTAAACACAATTTTTTCTCTTATACATTATTAATTCCCAAATGCCGAATTAACAATGTATAAGAGAAAAAATTGTGTTTAGATTGGAGTGATCAGGTAGCTCAGGGGTAGAGCATAGGCCTAGAAAGCCAAAGGCCCTGGGTTCAAATTCTGGTCTGAGTGTATAACTTTTATCTTCAAATATAATTTGTCCTTCAGTGAGAAGTGTTAAATTAATTATAAAAAAATTGAAGTACCGATATGTCATTTAAAAAATGAACTGCTCAATTACATTATAAAATTAACAATTTACTTACATTGCAACTCAAGGATTGTGTTAGGGTAAAAGAGACAAAATATAATTTTTTAATTGGTGTAGAAGCCCCTGTTAAGAGGATCAATAATTTTGGCAGGAATCTTATTGATGTTTATAAACCGAATGAAAATTAAAATATCAAATTTTTTTAATAGACTTTATTCAGATATACCTTATTACAATTATCTTGGTTTTTGACATCAATATTCACATGGTTGTCAAGCTGAATGAGTTTTAAGATGCATTGCAAGCAATGTTTTTGTTACAAAACCTTTTCCGCAGTCATTACACTCATAAGGTCTTTGTCCAGTATGATAACGCATGTGGATAACTAGCGACGTTCTTTGTGAGAAACTCTTGCCACAATCAGTACAATGATGTGATTTCTCCCCTGTGTGAGTACGAAGATGCTCTTTCAAACATGATGCTTGTATAAAGCTTTTGCCACAGATTTCACAAGTGTGTGGCTTCTCCCCAGTGTGAATCCGATAGTGATATCTGAGACTTGTTTTAGTTGTAAAAGTTTTATTACAAATATCACATTCAATTGTGGGTTCAACAATGTGCCTCTTTTTATGTTTCCATAAAAGAGCTTTTTCATGGAAAATTTTTCCACACATGTCACAAGGTAATTTTGTGGTAGAACGATCTGGATCATGAATCCGCTTGTGTGACCAAAAATTAGATTTACTGACTGACTTGCCACAAATTTCACATTGTACCTTTATTATTTTATGTCTAGCTTCATGACCTTGTATACCACGATGAGTATGGAAGCCTTTGCCGCAGGTCTTGCATTTAAACTTATAATTCTTGGTATGCTTTCTTCTATGTATTTCTAGTTTTTTATGAGTAATAGTTACATATTCACAAAAGTTGCAAGTATACATTTTCTCTGAGGCATGCTGTTTCTTATAATGAATTTTCAAATCATATTCTCGCTTGAACTTTTTGTAACACAAATCACAATTAAATGGTTTTGGAGTACAATCTGTCGTCTGATGACTTTGGAAACTACACTCACGATTTAAATTTTTGTTCCACAATTGTTCAGTACAGATAGCTACATCATTATCATCATTATTACAAGAATTAATTTTATTTACATCAGTGCTTGGATTGTAGTAGAATAATTCTTCAGGCTGTTGCATCTCTTTCACATATGGTTTAGTAGTAAAACTTATTGGCGATGAAGCAGGATCCAATATCCATAGAAAACTTCTTCGTGACCTAAAAAAAGACGATACATTTTCTTTAATTATCTTAACTCACTTTAAAATGGATTTTGTCAATTACAATTAATTATACAAATTAATCAGCCAATAAAAGAAAAATATTTCTAATATAAACATTTCCTAGAAGATATTAAAATGCCTTGAATTTTAAGCCACAACTGCTCTTACTAGAAAATTCTTGTTTTATTTCCATTTTAATTAATTTGTCAATTTTGTTTTTAAAAATTCTTAAAATTTTAATTGTAAGATAAATAAATGCCAATTTCTATAATATGTATACATATATTTAAATTAATATCGGGAAGTAAACATTATGAGGTTATATCATTAATAGTGAGTGGAGAACATATTTTAATCGACTCACCTCATACATTTTCAAACTTCTTTGATGAAATTCCACGGAATTACTGATGAAATTCCGTGGAATTTCATCAGTAGACGCCATGACTGATGAAGGACATGATATTGTCTGAAACCGTCGGTATCAAAGAAGTTTGAAAATGTATGAGGTGAGTCGATTAAAATATGTTCTCCACTCACTATAAATGTATACATATATTGTTTTATATTATAACTATATACCAACATGCAAACGTATACAGTAGAAAGACACTATTATTATCAATAAAAAGAATAAAACATTAAACATGCATGTATTTGATAAGAATGTATAGTATGGACAGTTCACCCATAAAAGATATTACTAATGCATTATGTTACCATATTTGTATTGCACAATACACATCTACGTTTGTAAAAAAAATGAATATCTTTGTAAGTAAAAAATTGAAACTAATATCTAAACAACACTTAGAATAAACTGTAGATATATTTATAATACCACTAAAAATACTTGTCTGAAGAATTTAAAATTAGCAATTCAGGAAGTTTCCATTCAAGTATAAGATCACACTTGGAACTAACATTCATATCTGATGAATGTGTGTAATTGAATTAAAGTTTTTTTAAGTGATACAATTTAAAACTAAGAATTTCAGATGAAATAATTTACACACATACACATCACTGATATTGGGGCATGTTTCAGAGGAGGTCACTACAATCTTCGAATTGGATTTTCTTGCAAAACTATCTGAGTTAGAGTTTGACTGAAAATAGAAGTAAAATTATACTTTTGAAACTGGTATCGTGAAAAAATGCAACTCTATGAGGTGAGATATTAAAGACATTTTCTCCAACTTATTCATAAATGGGTAATTATTCTTAAGTATTATTCCATTCCACTGATGCAGTTTAACCTCTCGTCTTACAGGTACTTTTATGTACTACACCCTCTCGGGCCTTAGTGGCACAACCTGTCAGGAGAGGGATTTTAACTATGGATCATACACATACTTTTTGACCACACAAAGACATGGAGGGCCTCCCCAAATCAGCTCAATGTCACGGTCTCCTCCGAGACAACAAAACCATTCACACTATACATGGCAAATATGATGATGATTATGATTATGTTCGGGCCTTTGTCTCACAGGTGAGGAAAATCTCCGAAAAAAATATCACCCAGGAAACTTGTTTATATAAACTCGATAATTTTTTTTTTTTGGATAAGAAAATGTGAAAATGTGGGTTGGGCAACTTTGAAAGTTGTGAGAGCCCAAAAGGTCAGCTGGGGTTAATGAGGAGTCTAAAAAGAGAGAAAGAATGGTATGAAAATAACTGAAGAAAGGAGATGGACTAAGGCATTTTCCAAGATTTTGATTCTCTGTAAGGTTTCTGGGAAATATTTAATAATAAAATATTTATATTCTTTTACATTAAATATATTTATTTCATTATTATACTATTATAAATAATACAGATTTAATATATTTGGATTATTATTACTACCTGTATAATGTATATTCTATTGTAGAGACAGAATTGATAATTAAGTGCACTTAAATATTATGTTGTACAGATGTGTACTTATAGAAAACCAAAATATTCAATGATTTTAAAGAAAGGAATATGTGAATTCTGCATAAAACATAAACACAATTTAGTAGTGCATTAAATAAGCTTATAGATCTTGTCATAAAATTTTCACTTGCATGGAATTCGCCAATACGTATAATAGGATAAAATCAAATGTTTCCTACCTCTCCTCAAATAAATCTTCTAAGTAGATCGCGATTTCGAGATAATAACAATCTCATCTTCAGTACAATCTTGGTGACTGATGTTATGTCGATCGGAAGAAACACTTCTTCTTCCCTTTGTTGGTAGACCGATGAATCTATGAACCTCTGGATCAGGTCAGGATTTGAACTTCGAAATTCCCAAAATCCTGACCTAATCCAGAGGTTCATCGGTTCACCAACAGAGGGAAGAAGAAGTCTTTCTTCCGATCGACATAACATCAGTCACCAAGATTGTACTGAAGATGAGACCGTGATGGTCTCGAAATTGCAATCTACTTAGAAGATATATATGAGGAGAGGTTGAAACATTTGATTTTATCATAAATTAAACCTCATAGTGATTAATTCCTATAAAAGTTAAACATATAGTAGGGTTCAAATATAATAATACCAAAATAGAAAGTCAACATTATAGGAATTTAATACACCATTAACATTTTTTCCTAAGAATGTAAGTTAAAATCTTATAAAATGATAAGCAATTAAGAACAGCTGTGCATAATTATTACAGCAGAAAAATTTCAAGTTCATGGCAATATTGAAATTAATCACATGAAAATATGCAGTGTATATCATGAGGAAAACTTGATTTAATCACAATGTGTTCTTAGTTCTAGATGGACTTGAAATACTGTATCTAAAACAGTCTATTGCTTATGACTAGAGCAAGTAAAAATATGAAGGTTTTATCAAAATATGGGGAAATATATATTTGCTATATTGCAGATTTTTGTGGATATAAGTATGAATATGAAAGTTTTCTTGGGTTTTCCGCATCTTGGATTCAAGTTTGGCCTCTGGCCATTGATTCCGACGTTTCGGTATGATCCCACATGCCATTATCTAGGAATGATAAGTTCGAGTCACAGGTTTAGGTCTTATATAATAAAATACATAGAGTTTTCGCTGTGGTCCGTTTCCGAAGATGTACACCCATCCCAGGTTTAGTTCTTATGTAGTTAAATAGCTTCAGTTTTCAGAGTGGTCCATTTCCAAAGCCGTACACCCATCTAAGGTTTAGTTTTTTTTTGTTAATTCAAAATATTCAGTTTTCAGTGTGGTCCGTTTCAGAAGCCGTACACCCATCCAAGCGTCGACCACACTCCATGTTGCCCAACCGTGGTTTTCTTCATATCTTCTTCGCTGTTCTGGGGATGACATGGTGGGCAGCGAGAGCAGTTTTCCATGTAGATGGTAATCTTTGGGCATCATCTCGGATGTTCATGGAATGTAGAGATTGAGAAAAGGCCACATTCCATGAACACCCGAGATGATGCCCAAAGATTACTATCGTGGAAAACTGCTCTCGCTGCCCACCATGTCATCCCCAGAACAGCGAAGAAGATATGAAGAAAACCACGGTTGGGCAACATGGAGTGTGGTTGACGCTTGGATGGGTGTACGGCTTCCGAAACGGACCACACTGAAAACTGAAGATGTTTAACTACATAAGAACTAAATCTTAGATGGGTGTACGGCTTTGGAAATGGACCACACTGAAAACTGAAGCTATTTAACTACATAAGAACTAAACTTTGGATGGGTGTACGTCTTCGGAAACGGACCACAGCGAAAACTCTATGTATTTTATTATATAAGACCTAAATCTGTGACTTGAACTTATCATTCCGAGATAATTGCATGTGGGATCATACCGAAATGTCGGAATCAGTGGCCAGAGGCCGAACTTGAATTTAAGATGCGGAAAACCCAAGAAAATGTTCATATTTATATATATATGTGTGTGTGTGTATATATCCAGTATTTAATTTTTCCTTCCATTAGTTTTAATTATGATGGTAACAAGCCTAAAAAATGGACATTCAAATGAAAATATAATTATATATTCTATACATGTACTTTCCTACATAGGAAAAGGGTGCTCTCTATTGGAAATTATTAAAAAAATGAATTTAGTTAAGCTTATTTACCTACAGATGTCAGTAAGTGACATGTGGTTAGCACATCACCTCAAAAAGTGACATCTAGTAGGCAACTAAAGTATTTCTTGCATGGGAAAGGCAAATTAAATTTTCCTCAGTGGTTCTAATTTAAGCTTGAGGTTGTTTTAATAGCATGAAAAAATCCTCAGACTCGCAACCCATGGCTTCAAGTCCATTTTGGGGGATAAATCCCTTGGATTTTTCCAATGACCATGACCGAGTTTAAACCTGTGACCTTGGGGACCAGAGGCAAGGAATTTAAACTTATCTCCTAGAGCATCATTTCCCAACTTGTGGTTCACAAGATATTTCAAGGGATTCATCAAAACTTTTCCGTAATGGGCGGGTTTTGATGTTATGCCTATCATTATTTCCTTCATTTCTGTGGCATTGTCATAATAATAATAATAATAATAATAATAATAATTGGATTCGCAAACCCTTTGAAGAGTCAGCAATTTTAGAATCCGCATTAAGCGTAAATGAAAAAGAGCAGCTTCTCGAAATTTCCTCTGGTTTTTAGTTGCAGAAAAGTTATAAATATTTTGCCATTAATTGGTTATTTGTTAAGTTCAAAGGAATTCCCAGTATTAGTTAATAAAGCCATAACGGCTTTATTACCATTTTCATCCATATATTTGTGCAAGAAGTAGTTTTCTTCATATGCCTATTTAAAAAAATATAATAGAAACAGATTTTGTGCTGTAAGCGATTTGAGACTTTATATAATTCTGTTGTTCTTGACTTCAAAAGCTCTGTGCCATGGAAAGCAGGCGCAACCTTCTCACCGAATTCCAAGGAAGAGGTAAGTAATTACAATTAATATTTGTATTTATTATTGCAACTAGGCATACATATTGTGTAACTTTTAAGCCATAACTAGTGTTACTTTATGTTTTAAGCGTTAAGGGTTAAGTTAATTTAAGGTTTTTAATTAAAATTACAGTGCGATGAAACACTATGAGGTATTTATTAATTTAAGGTTATTAAACTGTTTGCTTGGAATTAAATTGTATGCATGTCTACTCTATGTATCTTTAAAAGTCAGTGGTTCACCCAACTCAAATCGTTGTGGAAGAGGTTCGCGAGTCGAAAAAGGTTGCGAACCACTGTCCTAGAGCATGGAGGCACATATACATATTTATATACAGGGTGGCACATATACATATTTATATACAGGGTGTTTGAAAATTTCCATTACAAACTTCTAGGGTTTATAGAGGGAACTGAAGAGATAACGGTTCGAATAAGAACCTTTGTCCAGAAAACTAATCTTTTTGGGCTGCAGGTACAAGTATGTAGTAAGCATTTAAATCTCCTGCATCTGTCGGCAATAACACAATAGTAATTTAATGATTTATGGCTCAATTAATTACATTTACACAACCCAACAAATACAGAGTTCATGACAATGCTGTATGTCAAGGGAAAAATAAAGAAACTCACTTCGACATAAGTAATGCCACGAGTGATTTCTAAATTTATCTAGAGGATTTGGAAATCAAAAGTAGCATTTGTTAGGACTATTTAACAAGTAAAATTAAGCTAGTTACTAACAAATCAATATTTAAATATAGTTCTTTTACAATATTTACATATTTAATGTAAACAGCGATGTTTGAAAACAAATATGAAATGTTTGGTTATGTTTCATTTGTCATCCACTGCAAGTTGATCATATTATTTATTACCAAATATGATCACAATATTGTAAGAATGCACCCTAGTGGAGAAAAAATGAAACACATCAAACTCTATGTTATAACCTAAAATATAGGTTATTAATTAATTTTTTTTCGGAAACGACTCAGTAAAATCAGTATTTAAAAACACAATTATTGTACGCACAATTATCAAATGTGTAGGTCGAAATAATCTGTTCATTATTTGCTATATTCAACGTAATTTTTGGAGAGTCAGTCACTGAAAAATAATGCTCTGACCTGTTCAGAATATTAAAAAGGAGGAACTTTCTTTATTTTGGTAATCAAAATTCGATAATTATCAAGGTGAAATACGACTGTGATTGATTGTAAAATAAAATTCATTGAAACGTGATTGCTTATTAACTCCCACTTGGAGCATGAGTTAAATAGTCAGTGTAAGAATATTGTTTATATGCAAACTATAGTTTGTCTGGCTTAACTTTGCAAGAAATTTGTAGAAAGAGACAACTGTGTTCATCTCCCTCACTCGCACCAGTGTTGTTGGTGTTTCTTCACCAGATGTTAATAGGGGTAAGGGGGAAGACAAAAACTGACAACAGGATGAGTTCTTTCTTTTGTACCTGGCCGAAAGCGGACAAGAATCTACCCATATATCTCCATCGCTCTCTTTGCCAAGTTAAGCCAGATATACAATAACCAAACTTCTCTACTGTACTTAACACCGTGTTTAGTACTTATCCATTACAACAGTGATTCAATATAGCAACCACCAAGTTCATTGCACACATTTTATAATAATGTCCTAGTACACTCGCTCCTTCACACCTCGTGTCTGTTGAATCTCTTGTGCAGCAGCCAGAACTTGTGCAAGTATATATAAATATAATTAATTGAATCATAAATCATTCAATTGCTATTGATTTATCTCCAACACACGGAAAATTTAAACATTTCATCCAAAATTGTTGTACCTTCAGCATGAAAATAGTACGTTTCCAAACAAAGGTTTTTATTCAAAACATTATCTACTCGTTCCCTCTACAAGCCCTAGAAGTTTGTAATGGAATTTCCCTACATCCCAATATCTTTTCTTTTTTCTATTATTTGTTCAACAACCCCAGTAACCACTTTTGTACCCTGTGTGTTTGTGTGTGTATATATATATATATATATGAAAGTTTTCTTGGGTTTTCCGCATCTTGGATTAAAGTTCAACCTCTGGCCACTGATTCCGACGTTTATCAAGGAATTATAAGTTCAAGTCACAGGTTTAGGTCTTATATAATAAAATACATAGAGTTTTCGCTGTGGTCCATTTCCGAAGATGTTCACCCATCCAAGGTTTAGTTCTTATATTGTTAAATACCTTCAGTTTTCAGTGTGGTCCGTTTCCGAAGCCGTACACCTATCTAAGGTTTAGTTCTTATGTAGAGATTACCATCTACATGGAAAACTGCTCTCGCTGCCCACCATGTCATCCCCAAAACAGCAAAGAAGATATGAAGAAAACCACGGTTGGGCAACATAGAGTGTGGTCGATGCTTGGATGGATGTACGGCTTCCGAAACGGACCACACTAAAAACTGAAGATGTTTAACTACATAATCATTTATCAGGAAGCATTTACACCACAGGAAATATATTAAAAGAGGGATTATTTGCACCCAGGGAAGACAATGTAGTTTAAAATGAGGGCTGGAAAAATCTATCCCCGCAATATTTTTATTTGCTTCTTCAATTTCATTCATTCACATACATGTTTCTAGCTAAGAACTAGTTTCTAATGCAGCACAGGTAGATCAAGCCTCTCACAGAGGATATTAAACAGTATTTATTATCCTTCCTGCTTGAATAGTAGCAGCTTGTCATATGCTTTGCATATGATTTACATGCTTTTCTTATGTATGTTTTAATCAATTGAATTGGTGTTTACTTGATGAAAATCCATATTCATTAATTAAATGAAAATAAAACTTAGTTTTATTTGATTTTTATTTATTTTATATGTTTTAAATTATGTAGATAGGAATGATTGAGAATGTCACAAAGGATGTGACGAAACCCTGGGTATGCTAGGAGTTAAGAAGTATGAGGTGAGTGAAATAAAAAATAAACAATATTATATATGTTTTGTTTAAAATTCTTTTCTTATTTCATTAATTTTACTTTGCAGATTTAACCAGCCTCATGGGCTAGTGGTCAGCATTTCTGATTACAGTTCATGAGGTCCCGGGTTCGATTCCTGGCCAGACAATAGGAATTTTTCCTTAAAGAGAATTATTCCTGTAGTGTCCATGATCTAGGTTAAGGACTCTCCTGGTGATTCATTATCATTTATCACCCATTATAATTCTTCCTGGTGCCCCAACCTAATAAATGGATTACAATTCCACCGGTGCCAAGGGAGAAAGCCAGAAATGTCATAAGAGACAACCTAGTGGCATTGAAAAAAAAAATTGTAGGTTTGGTTCAGACTACAGTGCTATTTATCTTCTAATATTTGTTTTGTAAGTTAATCTGCAATTTCATTGTCAAACTAATGAATGGGGTGAAGTGAAGTGATCCCATGACAGGCCTCGAGAGGCCCCTTGACTTTTTCTAGACAATCGGCACTTGATGTCAGCCAGGTTGTCAGCCCTGCGTGACGGCCGCCTTTACCCCCAGAACAAGCATCTGGTACTCATTTCCATTAGAGGCTGAGTCGACCCCAGGGCCACGGTGCCGCCAGAGGGTTTGGGTCAGTTTAAAAATCCTGACCCCACCGGGACTTGAACCCTCGACCTTCCGACTTGTAGCACAGTGCCTTAACCATGGAATGAATGGGGTATCCATTGGAATGTTATCAATTTATTTTGTTTATCCTATTGCTTATTAGCCAGCCAGATTGGCAATAAGAATTTAAAGTTAGGGATCTTTATAAATAAAGTCCACTTCTTACTGACATATTTAAACTGGATAATTTATTTCATAACTATAGCATATTGTAACAAGTGTTATAATTGTAATATGAACTCAAATAATATGGTAAAATATATAAACATATTTTAATGTCTTAGTTCTTACTTCAGGGATGTATTGTCCATAATATGGTAAATTAATACATTGCCAGAACCAATTTTGTCAGTCATTAATAAACCTATATGCACTTGAATGAAACATAAAAATAAAAAAAATAAACGTTTAACTGGACATCATATATAGACATATTATAATATTATTTTCATGTCCCTATGGGGACGTAAAGAATTGAGACTATCTGATTCAGGAAAGAGATAAGTAAAACAAAGTAAAATAAAATGACACAGTATTTATTCAATTAAAAATAATATTACTTGGAATATTAAAAAAAATATATTTGTAAATAATTAATGAGACTTCAAATGAGCATTAAGTAATGTTCTTGTTACAAAATCCCTGGTACAAAATGTACATTTATATGGTCGTTCACCAGTGTGATAACGCATATGAATAACTAAAGGAGAATTCTGGCTGAAGCACTTTCCACATTCATTGCATGTATATGGTTTTGCACCCGTGTGTGTTCGCATGTGTATATGCAAGTAACTCTTTGAATTAAATGTTTTCCCACAGACATCACAACTATGTGGCTTCTCTCCTGTGTGTATCCGGATATGAGTTTTCAAACTTGCATTGCTTGTCAAAGCTTTACCGCAAATGTCACACATAAAGCTTGTTTGTCCTAAATGTTTAAGCATGTGCCGTTTAAGTTTGCACTGAAAAGGGAATGTCTTCCCACAGGTGTTACATGAATAACGTTTTCCAAACTCAACATCATGAGTTTTTAGATGTTCCCTAAGACTGTGTTTCATTACAAAGACTTTCCCACATACATGACATGGTAACTGTCGACCTTGATGCACACCTTTCACATGTTCTCTGTAAAGATACTTATCCAGGGTTGAATAACCACACATGTCACATACATGTGACTTTTTGTCACCATGTATACGCTTCTCGTGCATTTTGAGACTCTCTTTTGTCTTGAACGTTGCATCACAGTTACTGCATTCAAAAGGACGTTCATCAGAATGTATCAACACGTGGTTTTTAAGACTTGATTTCATTGCAAACTTTTTTGTGCAAATAGGACAAACATGTTTCAATGTTCCATGTATTCTCATGTGATCATTAAGTTTATTTCTAGAAACACACACTTTTTCACAATAAGAGCATATAAACTTTCCATCTGAAGGATGAAATCCCTGAACATGATTTTGCAGAAGGTATTGAGATTTGAAAACTCTGGGACACACCAAACATGGGAATGATGCCAAGTCCAGTGGATTCACTTCTGTAGCAGGAAAAAACCTGTAAACAAAATGGCCTGAAGTAAGAAAATGTTTATACAAACTACAAGGAAAGTCAACTTAAACATAGAATATACTATGCTTGAGGAAATTCCAAATAAATGGAGATTCCTGTTTAGCTGCATAACACATTTACTTATTTTCCTCAGGTGATTCAGGATTTTCTAAAACACTTAAATAAACAAACTGAACCTTCAATAAATATGGAGACATGTTTTTATTATTCATTTCATACATCTCATTTGAATAATAAAAACATTCAAAGTAGCCATACTGGCTTTATAATGTAATGTAAAATTCCCAAATAAATGTCTTCTTAATAAAGAAGCTGTTATTTGCAAGATAAAAGCAAAGGTTTCATAGCATTTGGTGCGAGGGAATTAACAGCGTATATAAGAAGAACATTTTCTCAGATAGCTCAGTCGGTAGAATCTTGGTCTAGAAAGCCAAAGGTCCTGGGTTTAAGCCCCAGTCTGAGCGTAGTTTATCTCTTCAAATATGAAATATGGAGAGACTTAAAAATTACTTGAGTAAGGTACCGAATATGTCAACTTCATAACCAACGTTCAGGACTTAATAAATATGCTATTTTAACAGACCTAATCGATAATTTTCCAAAACCAACGTTCCCCTTCTACTAGTTGAAAGAATCTAGCATCCTTTACCAAGAAAACTGAAATGAAGAAAGAACAAATAGATTGTAGCACTTCTTCAGAATATGATTTTGATTCTTCTTTATGGAAGAACTCTGCATTATACATACTTCCTATTTTTTTTATATTTGATTAATCCAAATTTTTAAGAATAATTTTTTTATCATTGTTGAGGTAACTACTCAAGCTAAAATTTTACAAATGTACAAAGACGTCTGGGTAACATAGATACTTTTTTTTATGTTGAGTTGTTTTTGACTCACCTCATACTTCTTAACTCCTCGCAGACTCGAGTTTCGTCACTGCATTTGTGACATTCTCAATGCTGTATTACGATCATAACTGATGTCCAATGGCCTCCTCTCCTGCAGACTGACCTCTGTGCCCTCTGATGACTGTCCGAAGAACTTCCAAATCAATCCCCTCTCCTTTTCACCGGGTATTTCAAAATTCATAGTTATGTTTTTATTCTTGGATATGTAAATTTTTTTCCAAATTGTGAGTTCCTTTGGTTTTTCCAATTGTTTAAGTAATTTTGCTTTGGTTTCTATTCTGTGTTTTTCTGACCAAGCATGTGCAGCTATTGCAGATTTTTCTGTTTCTCCATTTTTAACATTTCTAAGGTGTTCCTTTAATCTTGTATTTAAATTCCTTTTATTCTTGTAAATAAATTCAAGGAACAAAAAATGATAAATGAAAGTACTTTTCAGACAGATAAAGAAATTTGTAAAAAATTCAACACATTCACAAACCACCCCTTAGTATTTATCAAGTTTCAAAAAAATCTTCAACAAATTCAACATTAAATTAGCACCTAAAAATGATTACAGTTTGGGTAATTTAATAAAAACCAACAAAAATGAAAAGATTGAAGACTGCAACAAATCAGGAATTTACCAAATTAACTGTAAAGATTGTGAAAGGATATACTTAGGTAAAACAAAAAGGAATTTAAATACAAGATTAAAGGAACACCTTAAAAATGGAGAAGCAGAAAAACTGCAATAGCTGCACATGCTTGGTGAGAAAAACACAGAATAGAAACCAAAGCAAAATTACTTAAACAATTGGAAAAACCAAAGGAACTCACAATTTGGAAAAAAAATTACATATCCAAGAATAAAAACATAACTATGAATTTTGAAATACCCTGTGAAAAGGAGAGGGGGTTGATTTGGAAGTTCGTCGGACAGCCATCAGAGGGTGCAGATGTCAGTCTGCAGGAGAGGAGGCCGATGGACATCAGTTGTGAACGTGAACAGCATTGAGAATGTCACAAATGCAACGACGGAACTTGAGTCTGCGAGGGAGTTAAGAAGAATGAGGTGAGTCAAAAACAACTCAACATAAATTAAAATAAACATCATAGTGTCATTTCCTACCTACATAACTTGATAGATATGTTTGTTACAATTTTAATTTGATTAATCAATGAACATAAATGACAGTGAAAATGAACATAAGAAATAATATTAATACAGTATTATGTATTACTCGTTTCATAAATAGGTCTACAGTAAACTGTAGTCTTTTTCTAAAAAAAACATGGTTATGCAAACCATTAATAAACAATATCAAGACTGGATATGAGGTGAGGTATTAAACACTTCAATTTAATTCTTGAATTAAACCTTATAACAATTCTTTTCTATATAAGTTCAAAATAATCAATAATATTGTTGGTATGTCTATTAAAAATAAAATTTTAAAATAATAATTTTTTTTTTGTTCAATGCCACCACAATGTCATTTCAACATTCTGTTTTCTCTTCTGGCATGCCGTTATTGTAACCAACTTCTGAGGTTGGGGCACCTCAAAGGCAGAGTTACACTGCTCCGATGATATATGGTGATGATGGTAATGAATAATGAAAACTTAATGAATATGTTAATGATGATAATGATGGCCAGATGATATTCGGGGACTGTTTGGGTCTTAACAGTTTCCTGACATCTGTCTTATAGGTGAGGAAAAACACAGAATAAAAAAACCATCAGCCAGGAAACTTGTCCCGACCAGGGATCGAACCCGGGCCTGCTGCATGACAAGGTAGCACGTTATCTCGATACCACAGTGGTGTAATAATAATAATAATAATTCCCTCTCTTGCTGATTGAAAATTCATTCTACTTTGTTATGTGGATATATGAAAAAATCACTAGCATATTTTATATAATATAATTGCACCTTAATTTTAAATAGGTAAAAAAAATAATGTACATCTACTAAATAACAACACTGTTTAGATGTTGGTGATATATAACATTTCATTTTCTGTTAGCCTCGGTGTATTCATTAACTAATCATTGCATGTTACGGTCGATGTTCATTTCACATTGATATATATATATATATATATACATACAATTTCTCCTCTTTTATTTCGAATTTCCTGTTTTAATTTTTATGAATCCTCTTACAAAAACTTAATGAAATGCAAAATCAATTTTAAAATATCATTTAATTACAGATATTATTTACCAACAATTACAATTAACAAAACTAAAATTATGGCATTTCATAGGAAGGACCCCATACAAAGTAAAATCTGTCTCCAGAATATAATTTTAGAGAGATCTAATCAATTTAAATATCTTGGATATTATCTCTCTATCTGGGATGAAAAGGATATCCCTGAAAAAATTATTAGTTATAATAAAAGTTTGGGAATTATTAATCTAGTTATGAAACTATCCCTTGTACAAAAGATTATGTTTATATAACACTTTGGCTAGACCAGTGTTGACCTATGGTAGTGAAGCATGGACACTAAAAAGACAACATGAAAGCAGAATAACAGCTTGTGAAATGAGATTCATGTGCAGAACAGCGGGTTACACCAGATGGGATCGGAAAAGGAACACCAATATCTTAAAAGAATTGAAGACTACGCCAATTTTGGAATATATTAAACAGTACCAACTAAATTGGAAACACCATCTTGAAAGAATGAGTTCAAATCGGATCCCCAAAGCTGTTTATAATTATATACCAAGAGGGCAAAGATCTCTGGGCTGTCCTATGAAACGCTGGAGGGAAAATTTTCTATAGGATCGTAACAGGCCTTGGCCTAATACTTGGAAGGAAGAAGAAGAATTATTTACCAACTTAGATTATTTATACTAATTACAAATTCCAATTCCATTTTTTTAAATGATAAGGTAAATAATTTTTAAAAACACTTTTAAAATATTTTTTTCAGATCATTAGTATCATGATTTAAAGCTGGATCTAAAACCATCAACAAATTTTCCTCAAATATCCCTTATTTCAGGCATGAATCTATGATATAAAGCCCAAGGCTATACTCTCCTTCAGAATGATACATATTTAGTATTATCTTGTATTTCTTTGATTTTATATTCTCCCTGCCTTTCAACAAATGATTTGCAACAAAACAAGGCTCAGATGTAGTTCAGGTAGTATTACATTAGTAAGTGGACTATAAATTCACAGAATTCAGATTTTTCATCTATAGCTAACATTTTAAATAATGTCACATGTACTTTAGTTGTGGAAAGCAACAGGAAGCTAACACACCTATAATTCCCTAGTAAATCTGCAAAGCATAGCATGAAAATGCTATGAAAGACTTGCCCTCGGGCAGAATTATTAAGGATGGATATATTTTAGTTTCTAGTCCACCATGCTAAATCAGGTGGAAGCATACCTTGCTTCTTGCTATTGTGTTTAATATTGAAATTTTAGTTATACAATTATATATTCAAACCAGACCTTGTACACATTTACAACTAGAATATGAGTGGAGTGGACCATGTGACACAAGTTTATCCATCAATGTGCAAAACAATAAAATGAACAGGAAATTATTCATCCATATGATGGATACACAACAAACTAATAATCTGGAAAGTCTTGCATGCAGGACAGCAAATGACGCTTTTAGATTTCCATCACACTATTTCAAGTAGTATGGTCGAGAAATACCATGTGCCATACCCACCTCGTACACACCACTCCGACAAAAAGAAAGACTTTTTTTTTAAAAATACTGGCAACAGAATAAAAGAAGTATGACATATACTTTATATAATAAATATTAGATTTCAATAAGTTAATAATATATAATTAAATTATTTATTATATATATATATATATATATATATATAGTTATATTTATATATATATATATAGTTATATTTGCAAGTAGATGTGGATTAATAATTAATATATTAATGTAGGTAAAATATAATCACTCATGTGAGGTGAGTGATTAAATTTTACCTAAATGAAAATATCTCATAGTGTGGATTCCTAAAATAAGTAACAAATTCATTAATAATTCATACAGGTATATGCATATTACTATTGATTAAACACAGTGCAACAAATCACAAAAACTTTTTTCGGAAATGTAGGCGATCCTTATGTATTTCGACCTCCTGAATTCAAAAATGATACTCAAAACATCCTAACACACACAGTTTTTGCACAAATCACATATTTTGCAATAATATCACACAAGGAAGTAGTGCATATACATGGCACATGAATCATGTAGGAGTAGAATACAACTTTAGAACAGGAACATATTGAAATATACACACAGTGGACAGATGTGTACAGAGAATGTGGTACAAAAGAAGCACTAAAATAATTCATTTTGTGCTTTATCAGCTGTCATGGCGTGGCTCCTGCTTTTCTCTTATGAGGAATATCTGTGTGCTCACTGTGAAGCATTTTGCAGTAGCCGCCCATCATCTGAACACCACAAGTTACCTGGTATCATCATTCCATGTCCTTGATATCCTGATGAAATCTTTCACCCTGTTCCTCACTTACAGAACCCAGGTTTGGAGGAAAAAAGTCAAGGTATTTATTTTAAAAAGTAGCTTTAAACTCATTGAGCATCCCAGCATTTGAATGTCGTCCGAATGTTCTCAACTATGTCGACATACTCTGGGATACGATTGTTTCCATGAAATTTTGAACCAAACGCTTAAATGAGTCCAGGCATTAATTGAATGAAGGAAATCTTCATCTAGCAATAGTTTCCGAATATTGAATATCTTTCAACTTAGCATCTATCAGTTTGGGGAACTAGTTGCATAGATATTTGAAACAGTTACCATACTTAGGTAATGCCTTGACAAACTGCTTCATCATGCCCAGTTTGATGTGCATAGGGAGCAAGAATATTCTCTCTCTTTCCACTAGTGGGTCACACCTGATATTTTTGTCCCCTGAAACCAATTTCAACCTATGGGGCCACTGTTTTTTCTACCAATGTTTGTCACAAGCCAGACTATCCCATTCACAATGAAACAGGGATATTTTGTATATCCTGATCGTTTTTCTAGAATCATACCTAAACTTTCAAATCACCATACACCATCCAATTATTGTGATCCTTATATTGATTTGTGCAAAAACTGTGGGTGATATGATGTTTTGAATATCATTTTCGAATTAAGGAGGTCAAATACAAAAAGAACGGCTACATTTTCGAAAAAAGTTTTTTCAACTGTTGCACTGTGTTATTTTCATAACATAATTTAAATTGCCCAAATGGTCCCCGAAATCATATGGCCATCATCGTCATCATCATCCTTCACCGGTGTGGAAAGCAACGGGAAGCTACCACACCTACAATTCCCTAGTAAAGCTGCATAGCATGAAAATGCTATGATTGCAGCGAAGGTCCTGCATTTGGGCAGAATTACTATGGATGGAATTTAAATTCTTATTTATAGGGATGATGTACGTTGTACAAAAGAATTGTGTTTAAAAGAAGTGCAAATAATGTATGTTGCTTGTGGAGATATGACCCTATGTTTCAACCCCTATTTCGATGTTTATAACCAGGAGAGATAAGATTATTATATTTTAAAGTATAGGTACATTTATAAAAATAATATTGTTAGAAATAACCAATTTAGAAATCATAAAAATAAATATGCCATAGAGATTATCCATCCATAACCAGTAGCAAACATTTTTTCTTGACATAGAACCTCCATCCATAACGGTGAAAAGATTAATAAACTGTTTGCTACAAATCTCTGAATTATTATATCACATACATCTGATTGAAAATCTAATGAAAATAATTTAATTTTGAGCAGTAAATTTATTTAAAAATAATAAATTGTCTCATAAGTAATATTGGTTTCTAATGCAATGTTGTGTGTCTGGTGGAATTTTGCAGGCATTATTCATTTCTCAATAACTGGTATAAATTCATGAAATTTTGAGGGTCTTGGATTCAAAATAGACCAGAACCCATGAACAATTACGACAAAAATTAAGGAATTGAACTGCTACCACACCCAGCATATAGCCCTGATCTTGCACCTTTGTTTTACCACATGTTTTAATCCATGCTGAGACCTGAGACAAAGGATACTACTGCCAGCAATGGAGCCATATAAGAAAGTCACCGAAAAAAAGAAACAGAAGGAAAAAGAGATCGACGAAGAGTTTTACGCCTCAGATGCCATGATGAACAGGGAGTGGAATGGAAGCAACCAACCACAAAGGCACGCAATCATAGGCCTAGCAACACATGGATATCATCATAAAATGTGCAAAAAATACAAAATTCCACCAACTGAGTGACTCGTGTGAATGCAAGATATGTGAACAAAAATGCGAGCGATACCATTACAAACAATGCAGAAGATGGATAACTGATAAAAGACAAATCATAAACCTAAAACTTAATGCTCTTTCGAGTGCCACTTACCTACTTAATATTATTATTAATCCATGTCCCATTTTTTCTATGAAATTTCAAATTTTGAGAGTCTTGGGTTCAAAACAGACCAGACCCCATGAACAAGTTTAACAAAAATTAAGGAATTGGGAGGAATCAAACTGCTGCCCCAATCTTGCACCTTTGTTTTAATTCATGTCCCATTTTTTCTATGAAATTTAAAATTTTGAGGGTCTTGGGTTCAAAAACAGACCAGACCCCATGAACAAGTATAACAAAAATTAAGGAATTGGGAGGAATCAAACTGCTACCACACCCAGCATATAGCCCCGATCTTGCACCTTCATTTTACCACGTGTTTTAATCCATGTCCCATTTTTTCTATGAAATTTTGAAAACACTGAAGCTGTGGAAGTGGGTCTTAATGAATTATTCACATCAAAAATAAGTGACTGGTACCATTGCGGAATAATAAACCTCGCTCAAAAATGCTCAAGAATCTGATGGTCTCTTCTTTCAAGAGTAGTTTAGTTTCTTGTCAGAAAACATTCCAAATAAAATGTTGTTTAAATAAAAAGCATTACTTATGGGACAGTATCTGTATGAAACCTGACAATAGGAAAAATACAGTATGTAGAATGCATGTCTTCCTTCATATTTTGATCCTCTTGTATTTCATAGTACAATTGCATTTGAATCTACATTTGTTTGTTTTCATTCATTGATATTGCTAATAAATTGACATTTGTACAGATTTCGAAGGTAAGTTTTCTGACTGAATGGCAGAGTCCCTACAATGATTCTTCTGAAATGAATTAAAAACTGAATATTCTGGGACAGTCCAAGAAATGTAAACAATATAATCGAAAGAATACAATTTATTAGAGAAAAGTATAATATTTTAAATATTTGATGCATAATTCTAGCAACCAATAAAACTAAATAAGTCAAAACTGTGACTGTAAGTACTGAGAGGAAATTTAAATAATAAAGTTTTTTATACTAATATATGTATTTAATTTATTTAATAATTTCAATACAATAGAATGTATACAAGTGTAAATATAACATTTTAATTGTATCATAAAATGTAATGTTGTCCAATGGCTGGAACCTGGCTCATGCCATCAATCGTCTAGCTTCCAAGTAGATAGCTGCAACATCCACCTGATTCTCCAGACTTCTACAGATCATCAACTGATCATTATTCATACATTTTTCCTGCAGATGGTACATAATCTTGTTGGTGATAGTCCAATATGTGCAAGTGTTCATTGAGGCAGTCGTGGTCTTTCCCACTCAAAACAGAGCAGTAGATGATTTTCTTGGCAGGTGCCTAATGTTCTTAGTATAATAATTCATGTGTTAATTTCTTTTTCCTGCTAAAGCCTTATTTCAATTGTGTTATTCTGTTGGCTTTGACTTATTTGTGGAGTAGTTTACAACAATATTCTTCTACTGTTATCTTGTGTGTGGTTTTTCATTTCATTGTCGGTCAATGTTTAAAGATATCCATTGTAGCAATACAGTTTTATCTTAGGCCATTACTAATTTCTACAAATTTAGTTTATGGAATCTGACTTTATTTCATAATTATTTATAGCTTCAGTGACTGATTTTGATTCGACTAGGATTACTACTATTTTTTTATGTATTTGAGGTCTGCATATTACCTGTGTTAAAGGTATTGCTATTGTGTTAATTTCAGTATCAAAATTAGTGGAGCCTGGTACAAGTACCATACACTTTAAGAACAATATGCAATAAATCCCAGCTCCTGCTCCACTGTTGGTATCTATTTTGAACCACCTGTGTAAAGTCTAACCCAAAGATTTTGAGGATATCTAGTGTCAATTGTTTTCAATGAAATTTGAAGACATTTTTCTAGTGCATTCTCTGTTTTAGAAGCTGGTTTGGTCAGTGAGGTAGTAATTGTAATTTCTATATAGTTTTCTGGTTCCATGCTGTAGCCGAGTGGTTAGACGCTCGCCTCTCATTGCTGGGGCCCCGAGATAAAGTCTCAGTCACTCCATGTGGGTTTTGTGGTGGACGAAACAGAGCTTGGGTAGGTTTTTATCGGGGTTTTCTCCCATTTTCCCCTGCCATAATTTCATTCCACCATTTCTCCATACTCATCCATTTCATTTAATTTCATTCATCTGCCCCTGTGATGGTGCATCAGGTGTGGTCGACCAGCATCCTTGTCATTCACAGACCTCTATACAAGGGGGCTCATCTCATCTCTCGATCCCGACCCTTAGTTAGACACGAGGATATTATATATAGTTTCTGGGATTGCTGGTGTTGGTTCTAGGATGATTTCATAGTTCCTTAGGTAGTTTATCAACAATTGTTTTCCTTTGGTTTTTAAAATGCTGTTGTGTTTTTAAAGTGCTTTTGTTTTTATTTTTGTGGAACCACTTATTTCTCAATTTATCCTTTGATAAAAAGTATGTATGATGAAATGGTCTATCAGATATTTAAAGTTTATGTACCAATAAGTCCAGTAAGGTTTATTCCAAATTTACAAAGAACAGATTAAATGAAAATAGTTACCATTTAATAAAGTTCATAAAATCTATAAAAGTGTAGAAGTTATCTATGGGACTTCAAATGTGTATTCAGTAAAGTGCGTGCCACAAAATCTTTTGAGCAGATGGTGCACTTATATGGACGCTCACCAGTGTGGTAGCGTTTATGAATAACTAATGGAGAATGTTGACTGAAGCATTTCCCACATTCATTGCATGAGTAAGGTTTTGCACCCGTATGTGTACGTAAGTGTATTCTCAACGAACCCTTAGCATTGAATGTTTTTCCACAGATATCGCAGACATGAGGCTTCTCTCCTGTATGAGTACGGTGATGAGTTTCTAAGGATACACCGTTTGATAAAGCTTTTCCACAAATGTCACAGATAAATGCTTTTTCTCCTTTATGTTTTAATAAATGTACTTTAAGTTTGGACTTAAATGGGAAACTCTTCCCACAGATGTCACATGGGAAACGTTTTGAAAAATTTACATCATGTGTTTTTAAATGTTCTCTAAGGCTGTGCTTCATTCCAAACACTTTTCCACAGATATTACATAGCAACTCCTGGCCCTGATGTACACCTTTCATATGTTCTTCATATTTGCATCTTGTGAAAAATTCCTTAGTACATATATCACATTGGTACCGAAAATCTTTGACATGTGTTCGATAGTGACTTTTAAGGCCCCATTTGTCTATAAATGCATTGTCACATATATCACATTTGTGTGTCTTTTCCACAACTCCATGTACACGTTTTTTATGTCCTGTAAGAGATTCTTTTCTCTTTACCTTTACATGACAGATGTCACACTCGTACGGTCGTTCGTTTGTATGCATCACCATGTGTCTGTTCAGAAGTGATTTCTTTATAAATTCTTTTTTGCAAACAGTACATGCATGTTTCCGCTCAGCATGTATTTTAATATGATCAAGGTATTTATTTCTGCAATTAACAAACTCTTTACCACAATGTGTACATATAAATTTTCCATCAGAAGGGTGAAATATCTTGATATGAAATTCCAGTAGATACTGAGTTTTGAATATTCTGGCACATTCCAAACATGTAAATGATGACAAGTCCAGTGGGTTCACTTCTATGGCAGGTGACAACCTGGAAACAACATGATGCATCGTAAGAAAATGCTCATATGAAACTTACATACATTAAAAAGTTTCTATTTTCACATGGGTAATGGTACTGTTCAATGTTCAGAATATATAAAGCAGTCTACAACTTCCTCTTTAAGTTTTGTTGAAGTTTGACTGAAGATGGAAGTAAAACAAAAACTTTTGAAACCGTATCGTGAAGACACGTAACGTTATGAGGTGAGATGTTAAAGCATTTTCTCCAACTCATTCATTAATGTAAATACCTCATAGTGATACCTTCCGCTTTAATTTTGATTAAATTCCTCTTTAAGATTTGTTGTATCATATAAAAGGTTTAGCATTCATTGAAATTCCATGAAAAAATTTCAACCCCCATGGGGATTTCATTTTTGAATGGAGAAGTTTGACTTGCTGCATAAATGATGTCATGCACAAGGACAAATAGATTAACAATGCTAGTTAAAATCATAGAATAAAAGCCTTGTAAATTATTTCTTTAATATCCAGAAATTAATTAATAATGTTAATAATGTTTGGGTTTTATTTTAGGTTAATGCCTTAAAATCCATATATAAACTTAATAACAACTGAAACATTAATAACATAACATAGGCAAAGATTTATTCCTTTCACTATAAAAATTATGTTAGTTTATTGAAAATCACTTTATATAATTATTTCACTGAATTGTAATACAAATTTAGTAGTACATTGATTAGTTCCCTAATATATAGAAAATTTAAAACATTGTGTGATTAATTAAATAACACTAAAGTCCTGGGTTCAAATTCCAGTCTGAGTGTATATTCTTCTTTAAATGTAACACTGGAGTTGTTAAACTTAAGTCACATGTGAATCAGAATCTTCACAGCAAGAAGTACTAGAACAATTCAGAAATAATGTGTCATTTATGATACAAGAACAGTAAATTATTTAATATTATCTTATTTAACTAGGCTTACATGACGATAATGAGGCATTTCCTGCAAACTTGATACTGTTGACAGCAATTCAAATAAAACTACATTTATACTAACATTTCTTGCAATGTTAAACTCAATTATTTCAAAAGTGTAATTATTTGCTACAGTAAATTAAAACCCAATTAATCTCATTGACTAGTGTCATGGAACAAAAATTACATATATGAGACAGCTATATACCTTCATCAATATTGCTAGTATTACAGTAATTTTTTAAATTCTCTTATCTCTATTTTGTATCATTAGGAAAAGTGATTCAAGTATATGTTGAACAACATAATAACAAAGCAATAAAAAATGATGCCGATATTTATAAAGACATAAGTAAAAAATAAAAACTACTTTTAAACTGTTTTCTGTTTTGTGATTTTATTTCCAACTACTATTTTTTTAATGTACCTATACTATATTTTGTCATAAATTTAGACAACAATGTAAAATTTTAAAAAATCACAATACAGTAAATTTACAAGTATAATCAGAAGACAAATTTCAGCTCTTTCTTTATTTAAAATTTAAATTGAAGAAACAACTGATATTTGTCTTCTCCAATTCCTCACTTTATCTACTGTCATGATTAGTATGCCGAACTATCCTTTGCTGGTTTTAAAGCCTTTTTTTTTTTTTCATACAATCGAAGGAGACATTTTAAAATCACACTGGTACACAGTGATCTTCATTACGTGTATCCAGCCGTAGCTGATGACACAAATCCATTGTATACTTATGCTATAAGTTGCAATGGGGCTGTATTTGAACATGCAGATTATGTGGACATTCAAGGCGAATGTCCATGAGGTTAAAAGAAAGAGGTATAGGAAAGACATAAATGAACCCTTCGGCCTCAAATACTCTACTACCACCAGGGTCGAAGAAAACAAGAGGTCAGGCAAGGGAGACTGGATAGAAAAGTAAAAAGAGAGATCTGGTACACAGTGATGTGTGGACTAATTTGAGATCATCTTGTTTGTACTTACATGTTTAAAAAAGAAAAAGTGTAATTTTAAAGATATTAATATATTTTTCATTGCAGTAGTTTTTTTTTAAATACTGGCAGCAGAACAAAAGAAGTACACAACCTACAATGTGTGTTGTGCAAAAAGAATTGTGTCTGGAAGGAAGTGCAAATAATGTGTAAAAAAGTAAGTAAAGTAAAGTGTACCCACAACAGGCCTCAGGAGGCCCTTGGGGTAGTAGGAGGTTAAGGCTCCCACTTTTTCTAGACAATCGGCACTTTATGTCAGCCCTGCATGACGGCTGCCTTTACCCCCAGAACAAGCATCTGGTACTCATTTCCATTAGAGGCTGAGTCGACCCCAGGGCCATAGTGCCACCAGAAGGTTTGTGTCAGTTTAAAAATCCTGACCCCAACGGGACTTGAACCCTCAAACTTCCAGCTTGTAGCTCAGTGCCTTAACCACTATGCTACGGCATGCCCCTAAATAATGTGTGTTGCTTGTGGAAATGTGGCCCCATGTTTAATGTTTACTATATTCGTCATAGAGAAGGTAAAATAGTATAGGTACATTTATAAAAATAATGTTAGAAATAATCAATTAAGAGATTATAATATAAAAGTAAACATGTTGCGGAGATTCTCCATCCATAATCTGCAGCAAACATTTTTGTTTGATGTAGAACCTCCATCCAAGCAGCAAAATAAATCTTAATTATATCATATATATATATATATATATATATATATATATATATATATATATATATATATGATTGAAAATTTAATAAAATAATTTCATTTTGAGCAGTAAATTTTATTTAAAAACTAATAATAACGGGTTGTCTCATAAGTAATGTCTGTTTTTAATGTAATGTTGTGTGTCTGGTGAAATTTTGAAGGTGCGATTCACTGGGAGTCTATTCCAAATGGGAGTGCAGTCGATACGGATCTTTATTCTCAACAACTGGAATAAATTCATGAAATTTTTTAGGGTCATGGGTTCAAAACAGATCAGACCCCACGAACAATCATGACAAAAATTAAGGAATTGGGAGGAATCAAACTGCTATCATACCCAGCATATAGCCTTGATCTTCCACCTTCATGTTGCCATGTGTTTTAATCCATGTTCCATTTTTTCTATGAAATTTCGAAGCTGTGAAAGTGGGTCTCAATGAATTCTTTGTATCAAAAACCAGTCACTGATACCATTGCGGGATAATAAACCTCGCGCTGAAAGATGGCTCAAGGCCACAGAATCTGATGGTCTCTTCTTTGAAGAGTAGTTTAATTCCAAATAAAATTTTGTTTAAATAAAAGACATTACTTATGAGGTAGTATTTGTATGAAACCTGAATATGTGAAAAGTACAGTATGTAGGATACATGTCTTCCTTCTAATTTTCATTCTCTTTGTATTTTACAGTACAATTACATTTGAATCATTTTTATTTATTTAATAAACCCAAATAGGGTCTGTCAAAATTGACAAAGTATACTTAACAATAGAGAAGGAAAACAATAAAAACATTAGATAATGTAGAGAAAATACACATTTGTTTTGAATTTATGTAATAGCCATTGAGCAAGATGGAAGTAGAATGTATGTGAAAGGATAATTCTGAATGAAAGGGAAAATTAAGAACCAGGATTTGGAGACTGACAATATAGATGATTTCTTAAGATGGAGATAGATCCCCCTTCAATGTGTGCTATGAGATTTTTGCCAGTTCCTAGTTGTTTCAGGAATGATTCTGTTTTTTTTTTTTTTTTTTTCCAGGTATTGTGGCTCTAGTGCTTACCATTAACTTTGGACGGAGATAGTATCCATGTGGTGTTTATACTTGTAATAAGGGATAGTAGGCTTGTATGTTGCTTTCTTCTCCAAATTCACCTCATCTGATTGTTTACAATATGTTTTCAATCAAGCATTAAACAAAACATATTATAGGATAAATGATGAGAGTGGAATTGTTGGATCAATCATATCAATACGATATGTATTGCCATTCTCAGCTATCCCGTGAATTTCCTCATGGACTGTGAGCTGTTTTGATTGGAGAGTTGCAGTGGTAAGACTTCTTACTCTGTTGTTTCTCCATAGGGGCAAGAGTTTCAAGCTCATTGAGGAAGTGCGTACAACGGTTATTGCCCTGGGATCTGCCTGTACAATTCGAACTGCACACATATTTGCCTGTATTTTGAAGGCATCTCTCCACTCAGAAGATATTAGATTGGTCCTATTTCTAATAAAATGATTTGCTGGAGTATATTCTTTATATAGAACAATACCCTTTCCTCAATGGTGAAGATTATACCATTTTTCAAATTTCTGTAGCCTCAGTTGTTCTCTGGTTTTCTTTGGTGTTATTGAAGAATTTTCATGATAAATGATGTTTAGAGTTTGTACACACGTTTTAATTTATGTGAAATGATGAGTGTAGTTGACGGGGATTACCAGAATGTAGCAGTATTTTACAAGAATTTATATGTTGAAGAAAGACTTCCCATGTCATCCTGAAAACACCCAACACATTGTATTTTTGGGAATCTGTTTGTTTTCATTAACTAATATTGCTAATAAATTGACACTTCATCAGATTTTCAAAATAAGTTTTCTGAATATTCTGGGGCAGTCCAAGAAATGTAAATAATATAATCTAAAGAATACAATTTATCACAAAACAGTATTGGAACACAAAGCGCTATAAAGATAAGTACATGATTTTAAATATTTAATGCATAATTCTAACAACCAATAAAACTACACAAGTCAAAACTGTGACTGCAAGTACCTGAGAGGAAATTTAAATAAGAGAGTTTTATTATACTAACATATGTGTTCAATTTATTTAATAATTTCATTACAATAGAATGCATACAAGTGCAAATAGAACATCTTAACTATATCATAAAATGTTGTCCAATGACTGGAATCTGGCTTATGTCATTAATCCTCTAGCTTCTCAGTAGATTTGTAACATCCACCTGATTCTGCTGATCAGGATCCAGGCTTCTAAAGATCAAGAAGTGATTTTTAAACATGTATTTTCGCTGCAGATGGGGACATAAACTTGTTGGTGATAATCCTATTCTGTGCAAGTGTTTATTGAGAAGTCGTGGCCATTTTCTAGATAAAATAGAGCAGAAAATTTTCTTAGCAGGTGCCTGATGTTCTTAGTATAATGATTTGTGTGTTTTCTTTTTCCTGCTAAAACCTCTTTTAATTGTGCTATTCTATTGTCTCTTACTTATTTGTGTTGTATTTTACAATGTTTTACTGTTATTGTGAATGTGGGTTTTTATATAATGGTACTGACTTCTTTTTTTTCTCTCTCTCTCTCTCTAGAGTCTATTGTTCATTTCATTGTAGGCCAGTAAGGTTTATACCAAAATTTACAAAGAAGAGATGAAATGAAAATAGTTATCATTTAATAAACTTCATTATATCTACAAAAGTTAAATAAATGTAAATTTTAAAATCAAGATGAAGTACAGGTTATCAATGGGACTTCAAATGTGTATTCAGTAAACTGCGTGACACAAAATCTTTTGAGCAGATGGTGCACTTATATGGACGCTCACCAGTGTGGTAGCGCATATGAATAACTAATGGAGAATGTTGACTGAAGCATTTCCCACATTCAGTGCATGAGTAAGGTTTTACACCCGTATGTGTGCGTAAGTGTGTTATTAATGATCCCTTAGCATTGAATGTTTTTCCACAGATATCGCAGGTATGAGGCTTCTCTCCTGTATGAGTACGGTGATGAGTTTTTAAGCTTACACTGTTTGATAAAGCTTTTCCACAAATGTCACAGATAAATTCTTTTACTCCATTATGTTTTAACAAATGTACTTTAAGTTTGGACTTAAATGGGAAACTCTTCCCACAGGTGTTGCAAGGGAAACGTTTTGAAAAAATTACATCATGTATTTTTAAATGTTCTTTAAGGCTGTGCTTCATTCCAAATATTTTTCCACAGATATTACAGTGCAACTCCTGGCCCTGATGTACACCTTTCATATGTTCTTCATATTTGCATTTTGTGAAAAATTCCTTAGTACATATATCACATTGGTACTGAAAATCTTTCATGTGTATTCGATAGTGGCTTTTAAGGCCCGATTTGTCTTTAAATGCACTGTCACATATATCACATTTGTGTGTCTTTTTCATATCTCCATGAACTCGTTTTTTGTGTGTTCCAAGATACTCTTTTCTTTTCATTTTTACATGGCAGATGTCACACTCATACGGTCGTTCATTCGTATGCATCACCATGTGTTTGTCAAGAAGTGATTTCTTTATAAATTCTTTTTTGCAAACAGAACATGCATGTTTCCGTTCAGCATGAATTTTAATATGATTCAAGTATTTATATCTGCAATTAAGAAACACTTTACCACAATGTGAACATATAAATTTTCCTTCAGAAGGGTGAAATTTCTCGTTATGAATATTCAGAAGAAACTGAGATGTAAATAATCTCTCACATTCCCAACATGTATATGATGACAAGTCCAGTGGATTCACTTCTATGGCAGGTGACAACCTGGAAACAACATGGTGCATCGTAAGAAAATGCTCATATGAAACTTAAATACATTAAAAATGTTTCCATTTTCATGGATAATGGTACCGGCTGTTCATTGTTCAGAATATGTAGCAGTGTACATCTTCCTCTTAAAATTTGTTGTATTTTTTTTTTGTATAATATAAAAGGTTTAGCACTCATTGAAATTCCGTGAGAAAATTTATTCCCCCATGGGGATTTGGACACATTTCATTTTTGAATAGAGAAGTTTAACCTTCTACATAAATGATGCCACGCACAGTGACAAATAGATTAGCAATGCTAGTTACATTACTATGCATCCTCTATCAATTATATTGCATGTTAAGGGTGAAAAAATATAGTTTCTTATTGAGTAACATAAAACAAAGTAAACATTTCCATTTTTATGTTTCTTCTGCAATGCAATTGTTTAAGAGAATTGCAGAAATTTAGCTTAACTGAGGCACCAGAATTATATAGTCCAACATCTTGATAGCGAGATCTAAGACATCATACCTTGGCATGGAGCTATCAGATATACACTGCTTTGAATCCCATGGAGAAAGAAATATTCTCATAGAATTTCAGAGCTCTGTGAGGAATTTGGGTAGGTAGGATGAGTAGCAGTTCCGGGTTGAGAAAACCAGCCATAAAGGTTGGGAGATTTAACATGCTGGCCAGATTTCATGCCTGTACTGGCTGGATCATCAACTACTAACACATGGATGAAGGCCAATTGACTGATAGACCAATTACCTTTTAGACCTGTTTCGCTATAGAAAAAGCATACCTTGGTCAATTTTGAGGTTTTATAATTTACATGTTCTATCAATGCCTTTTAGACCATGTGGTAAACCTGTAGATTTATTCTGAGTCTGATACATGAGAAAGTTATAAGAAGATGTACTAGGAATTCTTAACTAACTCAATTCTATATAAATTGAAAACAAAAACAATATTTCCATCTATGAAACTAACTTCTTAGAGTGATTTATAGAATTAAAATAGAAGCTGCATAATTTTAAAAAAATGGAAAACTGGAAAAATCATTAAAAATTTCAAGTTTTTTTTTATTTTTTCAGTAAATAGTTTCCTTGCTTTATTGCTATAAGGACTAAGCTCTTCAAATTGCAGTTCACAAACTTGTGTCTATCATGGTTCATTTTTTATATAGACAAATTGATACTGGCAAAGAAAAGAGTTACTAATGTATACACACTTTCATTGGCTATGAGACCAAAATGCTAAGCCAATCATTTATTATGTTATTATTCTATTTAAATTCAGAAGGCAAAATATCTTAGTACTGTGATCTGAAGATCTATTGTGCTTTTCCCATCTACGGAATGAAATCTACTTTACAGTGTCATGTAGTCTAACTTTTCTAATACTGACTGCAGACAAGTGATGCCAAGTGTCTTGCAAAAAAAATTGCTAAAATTTTGAATTGGCTTGTTGTGCATCTGGTGAAATAATTTGTTATAATATCATCATCTTCCATATAAACATGAGCCCTGATGGCCTAATACAATCTGAAGGCTGGCTTTTCAATCCATCTCTTCTTCCTCAGATGGCCCAAAGATCTCTTTCCACGTGGGCAGCAGTGAAACATAGTTTTTGGGATTCCATTCTTGAACATTCGCTGTACATGAGCTTTCCAATATTGGTACTTGTCTATAAAATGGATATTGATTCTAACTGAAGAACATGGACAGTGACAACACAACAATCTGCCAGGATACAAGCTGCTGAAATGAGATTCCCCAGACCAATAGCAGGATATCAAAGAACAGACAAAAAGCATAACACAGAAATAAGACAACAACTAAAAATAGAGGAATTAAACTCAACAATAGAGAAATACAGAACAAACTGGAAAGAACACTTGGCAAGGATGACTGCGAATAGAATACCAAAAGCAGCATACAACTATTCACCACGAGGAAGAAGAAGTTTGGGAAGATGGAAAGAGCAGCAATTTGGAGCCAGAACAGGCTAGTAAATACACCTAAACCGTGAAGAAGAAGAAGATTCTAACTGAAGTTCTTGAAGGACTTCATTTCTTTTATCTCATCAGAAATAACTTGTTGTCGATCTCATGAACTTCTTCATGCTGGCTGTGATGTCCTTATTTCTCATTGTAAAATGACTCACTTCCATAACATAGTACCACCAGTCTTGCTAATGTTTTATATAGCCATATTCTTGTATGCCTTTGTACTACAGAAAGTTTCATAACTGTGTTAATTTTTCTCACTGTTTTATTCTGCTTATGGATTTTATCAGTGATATCTAATTAAAAAAAAAAAGAAGACAATTTGTACCCTAGGTAAAAAAATCATTTACTCATTCACGGTATTTTTTTTAAACAAATTTTACTCATCATAGGGTATTTCCCATGAAAACCCATCACTTCTGTTTCTTCTATACTGATCTCCATATTGTATTTTCACCTATAACATTTAAATTATGTATTGAAATTTAAAGACCATCTTCATTAGTTATCACAAGAGCTAAGTCATCTGCAAAAGTGTGTCAATTCGTAAATTTCAATTTATTGGAATAGATCCATGATGTAACTCCATTCCTGGATAATTCTGTTCATATGTACAATAAACAGCAGTGGTGAAAGGCCACAACATTGCCTAACATCACTGAAAATTAAACATTTTTTATGCTGTATTATTTTAATATATTTTATTTCCATTGAAACAGTTATTAATGCATGGTCAACTATAAAAATGAATCAGCAACAAGCAAGAATTCAGCCAATTAAAACAAATTGACAACTTTAGCAATGGCAAATTCTGTAGATGTGTGGCCTGCAAGAGGATTGGTAATGCATGGAATGGCCACGACAATGAGTTTGACACCCTGATATAGGCAATCTGACGACCCAATTAAATCAGATTAACAGAAGTTTCTCATACAGCAGATTTCTCTGTGTGTTTATGAAAGTAAAAACAATACTATCACCAGAAGTTTAACACTTTTAAAGATTGTTACATTCAAATAACTATGCAAAAGAATACAGTTTACATATGACCCATATAATAGTTGCTGGGAAATATCTTCTGAATTTATTTTTGAGAAAAATACATATTTATTCACTATCTTTTTTTATATTAATTTTAATTTAATCTTCAAGAATAGCTGAAAATATTCATGAGAGTTGAAATGATAACAGTTATAATCATAATGTTAATACAGTGCTCTTAGTTCAGCAGCCAAGAAACAACTGTCGGCAAACAAAGTCGCACATAAGCCCTCAATTCACACATTTCAGACATCTTACAATAAAATTTAGATTCATATGCACTGACTGCTCTAATAAAATTGCTCCATTTTCTCTCCTTCTTGTTAAAAAATGTAAATTTACATTCAGTATCTGGTAATTCTTCAAATAATGATGTGATTATGTTATATCTGTACCTTTTTTTTATTATATCAATATCTTATGAGAAAATTTGGAACCAGAAAATTAGAGAAATAATGAATGTTAAACATAATATTATAGAAATAATAGAAGAATGAAGATTGAAATGGTATGACATCTGAAGAGGATGGAGAATAATAGAATCCGAAGAATGATGCTGGATTGGAATGCTGAAAGCAGGAGGATGAGGGGGAAATCCAGGGAAGAGTAGATGGATGAAGTAAGAAGAAATGATGATCAGCAGAGACCTCAGAGAAGAAGACGCTGAGGATAGAAACCTGTGGCGGAGCAAATTACATTTGGGCTGAAGGATAACTACTGTAATGTAGAGAAAATCCTTAATAAAAAAATATCTTATGAATGAAAACTTAATTAAATCATGGCATAAATATGTAACATTTCATGGATCTGATTTTCAACATCTTCTGCTACAAGAGTTGATTATGTAATTTCAATTGCAGTTATAAAATTTGTTCACTTGAATTAAAGAGCTTCCTTCATGAGACTTTATGGCTAATAGCTTGTTTCCAGAATGTTGGCTGTGCTTTCCTACCACCACAAATATAATAATGTACAGCAAGAAAATAAAAATTAAAAATTGTCAGAGGAAATTTTAAATAATAAAATCTTTGCAATGTTGAGACAATCTACTTCTTTTATTGATGGAAATTTTACACACAATGTAAAAAGACTTACATGATTTTTTAAAAATAAATTATAATTAAATGGCACAACACAACCATACATTTAAAAAAAATATAAAATATAAATAAAAAGCAAATAATCAATGTTGTCAGTGCTACGTTGTCAATAACCCGATAAACTAAAAGAAAACATTGTACAATTTAATAATGTGCTTTCAGGTGTGCATTCAGTAAAGTTCTAGTTACAAACTTTTTGGTGCAGATTGTACATTTATATGGACGTTCACCTGTATGGTAACGCATATGAATAACTAATGGAGAATTCTGACTAAAGCACCTCCCACATTCATTACATTTATAAGGTTTTGCACCTGTATGTGTGCGCATATGTACTCTTAAAGAGCCTTTAGCATTGAATTTCTTTCCGCAAACATCGCAGGAATGTGGCTTCTCCCCTGTATGAGTACGAAGATGAGTTTTTAAATTTACAGAGCTTCCCAATGTCTTCCCACAGATATCACAAACATGAGTTGCTTCACCTGCATGTTTCTTTAAATGTCTTTGTAGTTTACATTTGAAAGGAAAACTCCTTTCACAAAGTTCACATGAATATCGTTTGGTATGCTCAGTATCATGAGTTTTTAAGTGAGCTTCCAAGCTGTGTTTCATCAGAAACACTTTTCCACATATGTGACATGGCAATTCCTGACCTTCATGAAAGCCTTTAATATGTTCGTCACGTTGGCATTTCTTGACAAAACTTAATCCACATATATTACATGCATATGCATACTGGAAAATTTTTGCATGAATTAATGAATGTTTCTTTAATGCACCCTTATTTACTGTAGTAAAACCACAGACATCACACACTTGTGTTTCCACTACACTGCCATGTTCCCGAATTTTATGATCTAATAATTGTGACCTACTTTTAAAAGTAGCATGACAAATGTCACAACTAAAAGGGCTCTCATTTGAGTGAGTAAACATGTGTTTTTTTAGATTTCCTTTCCATCTGAATTCTTTGTTGCATTCTGGACATGGAATTCGCTGAGAACCGTGTACTGTCATATGTTGTTGTAGCTTGCTTCGGGATAAAAAAACTTTCTCACATGTTGTGCAGATAAATTTTCCATCTGGAGGGTGAAAATCTTTTTTGTGACATTCCAGGAGATGATGTGATATGAACCTTTTGGAACAATGTGGACATTTGTATAATGGCTGTTCTAGTGGATTCATTTCTGTCATTGAAGATGACCTGGAAATAATAAGATGCACCATCAGAATGTAATAAACCAATAACCAAGTTTGCAATTTAATGAATTAAAATATAAACAAATATATTCAAGAAAAAAGTAGTTTTAATTTGCTTACTAAAAGCATGTGGAATTACTCTCAAATTACTATACAAAAGCTGCTATTCAGAAATTTAATCCAAGAATAAATATGAGATCAACATACATATTAAATAAATAATAGTTTAAAAAAACTAAAACAACACGCTTTATTAGAAAACCGAACTAAAAAATTAAAAATAATTTTAATTTCTAACACGCTTGGGATAAAATTAAAGTGGTCAACAAAAAAATCATCTCCAACACATCTAGAATAAAACTAGAGTAATCTACAAAAAAAATAATTTTACCATCAAAAGTGTGGGGTGCTCTATATCAATTAATATATTTGATAATAAACAGATATTGGTAAAAGTAAAGTCTCTAAGAAGAAAACCTAAAAACTATAAAAAACATCTCGTGGGGTGCTCTATATCAATTAATATATTTGATAATAAACAGATATTGGTAAAAGTAAAGTCTCTAAGAAGAAAACCTAAAAACTATAAAAAACATCTCACGCTTTTGATGGTAAAATTATTTTTTTGCAGATAACTCTAGTTTTATTCTAGATGTGTTGGAGATGATTTTTTTGTTGACCACTTTAATTTTATCCCAAGCGTGTTGGAAATTAAAATTATTTTTCATTTTTTAGTTCGGTTTTCAAATAAAGCGTGTTTTAGTTTTTTTAAACTATTATTTATTTTTTAATTTTAATATTTTACAGAATAAGATAAAAATGTAAATATCTTTAAATTCGATACTATTGTAGAATGAGCTAAAAGTAATTCTCTACTAAAAAAAAAAATCCTCCAGGCCGGATTTGAACCAGCGACCTATGGATCACTGAAATTATATACCACTACAGTCCACCGCTCTACCAACTGAGCTCTTACAACGATTGAGTAAGAAGTTGATAAGTCTGCAACCTATTATACCGGATTTTATTATTTTGATTTTCTGCTGATTCTGGCCAGGATTTTTTAAAAACATTATGAAATTATTGTATTGTCATTGGTCCTTTACAAGTATAGAAAGTTTCAAGTCGATCCAATGATTTTAAGTGGGTGAAAATCGTGTTGAAAGATTTGGTTACATAATTACACAGACACTTTTTTCATTTTCTGATGATTCTGGCCAGGATTCTAGAAAAAAATTATGAAATTATTTTATTGCCATTGGTCCTTTACTAGTACATGAAGTTTCAAGTCGATCCAATGATTTGAAGTGGGTAAAAATCATGTTGAAATATTCCGTTACATAATTACACAGACACTTTTCTTCATTTTCTGATGATTCTGGTCAGGATTTTAGAAAAGATTATGAAATTATTGTATTGTCGTTGGTCCTTTACAAATATACAACGTTTCAAGTCAATCCAATGATTTTAAGTGGGTGAAAATCGTGTTGAAAAATTCCTTTACATAATTACACAGACACTTTCTTTTATTTTTTGATGATTCTGGCCATGATTTTAGAAAAAAATTATGAAATTATTGTATTGTCATTGGTCCTTTACAAGTATACAAAGTTTCAAATCGATCCAATGATTTTAAGTGGGAGAAAATCGCGTTGAAAGATTCCGTGACATAGATAGATATAGGTCAAGCTAATATAAAGCGTGTAAAAAGGTTAAAATTACAAGTCAATTTCTGAATTCAAATATGTATACAGTTAATAAGGATGACAGTATACCGGTATTTCATAAAACATTTTCAGAAATATAAAATGTGAATTAAATATTAGTTGTTTTCACTGAATTCGTGACAATGACAATGTCACGAATTCTGTAACGAAACCTGGGTCTGCATAAAAATCAAGAAATATGTGGTGAGTCAAAAAAGCAACTCAACTTTAATTAAAATAAACCTCGTAGTGTTATTTCCTACCTATATACATTTAATAAAATGTGAAACTTAATATTTGTTCAGGTACCATCTTCTCATTCATAGTTAAATATGGGAAGTAACATTATGTGGTTCCTAATTCGTAAATTAATGAGTCATTTTTTACACATCTTACCTCATATTTTATGTTTCTTTCAACACGGGAACTAGTTTTCAAGAGGATTTCTCTCATTTTCAACCGACATGACTCATAATGTCGGTTGAAAATGAGAGAAATCCTTCTCTTGAAAACTAATTCCCATGTTTAAAGAAACATAAAATATGAGGTAAGATGTGGAAAAAATGACTCATTCATTTACCATCTTCTCAACTTGAATTATTAATACCTGGAGGTTTTTTGGACCTTAGCTCATCATCATCATTGTAGCTAACAATCTTGTAAATTATTTTCATAATTGCATAATTTTCACAGTTTTATATTCTAAAAGAATTTTATATTTAACTGAACCTCAAAGAAATTGTATCACGTATTTAAAATCTGGAATACCCTATTTTACAAATTAAAAATATCCAGGATTTTTTCAAATTATATGGAACATAAGGATTTTACTGATTTGAAGGAATTTTCTATAATTTAAAACTGGAATAACAATTTTTTTAAAGATCAGTATTTTATAACAAAAACTCTGTGTTCTAATGGCATCAACAGCATTTTTAATGCTTTTATTAACATGTTTAAAATTGGCAATGATATGAATGATGGGTGGATTTTTACAATGAAAGTCATTTAAGTGAGATGGTAATGGTCTAACTTTAAAAAAATCAAACTTGAACAGCCACTTGAAAATATCTGCCACACTAGAAGACAAAATATGACATTTATTCCAAGAGTTAGACCATGGCCATCTTATACAAAAAAATGTTTAATTAAACATTATGACACTGGGTATGAAAGTCTATGTGATGAACAGATTATCTATGAAATGCAATACTAAATTCCATATGTCATGGCTCTAATATAATGAATTTTACTTACGGTATTAATAATAGTATAGATATTTATATTGTTTTGAAATTATTGTGCCTAACACAGTAAAGGAATTGAACATAAGATAAATTCTGGAAATGCATGCTATCATGAATTACAGGATCTTCATCATCCCAATTCCTCTCAAAAAATATTTAAATATATAAAATGACAATTTTCCCATTTTATATATGAAACATATTTGCTTACTTTAAGAGAGGAGAAAAGATTACAAGTATATGAAAATAAAGAGCTTAGGAAAATTTTATACCAAAGGGAAACAAATAGATGAATGGAGAAAAGTATATAACAGTGAACTACATGATCTTTATGCGAAGTTTGATCTCGTAGACACCAATGGGCAGGATATTTGACATGAATGAGGAATGAAAGAGGGATACAGAAATATAAACACACCAGCACACTACCTTTGTGGTACCCAGGCATCTCAATTCAAATGGAAATTTTTCTACTTCTTACACAATCCCCAATCTGAGAAAGAGAAAAGACTGGGGATTGTATAAGAATTAGAAAAAATCTATTTCAATTGAAATACCTGGGTAGAACATAGGTAGTGCACTGGTGCATGAAACCAGAGGTCTTGGATTCAAATCCCAGTTCATGCATAATTTTACTCTTCAAATATTAATTTTCCTTAAGTGTGAGTGATAAATTTAAAATAAAACAGCAAAAATGTATGCTTGACTAGCTATAGCAGTTGTATAAAAATCCCGTTAAAAATCTTCTTTGTTAGCTTATGCAGATGATATTAATATAAAAGAAAGAACTCAAACTGTAATGAAAGAAACCTTCATCAACTTGGGAAAGGGAGTAAGTTAAATCCATCTGTAAACTAACCAAGAAAAACAAAATATATCCCAATAACCAAGGAGAGTATTTCAGATAAGTTTGAGATTATTAATAATTTCACCTCTCTTGGATAAGAAAATAACATTAAAATTATGTTACCTCTGGATGAAAAAAAATCTCAAAATAAAATTCAGAAAAACGAAACTGATGATATATAAAGTTCTTATAAAGGTAAAGTGGTCCTGCAGCCTTAGGAGGCCCTTGGGGTAGTAGGAGATTAAGGCTCCTACCTTTCTGAAGAATCAGCACGAGATGTCAGCTGGGTTGTCGGCCCTGCATGACGGCTGCATTTACCCCTAGAACAATAATCTGGTTCTCATTTCTGTTAGAAGCAGAGTTGACCCCATGGTTGTGGTGCTGCCAGAAGTTTTAGATCACTTTAAAAATCCTGACTCCTATTGGGGCTCGAACCTCCAACCTTCTGGCTTCTAGCATATTGTCTTATCCAACTATGTTACTATTATAAGGGGTATTTTTTTAGTGTTCTGCCCTAGGGCAGGTCTTTCACCGCAATCATAGCATTTTCATACTATGCTTTGCAGTTTTACTAGGTAATTATAGGTGTGGTAGCTTCCTGTTGCTTTTCATATCATGGATGATGATGGCCAGATGACGTTCGGGGACCGTTTGGGCCTCAAAGCTTCTGGACACTTGTCTTACAGATGAGGAAAAACCTCACCCAGGAAGCTTGTCCTGACCAGGAATCGAACCCGGGCCCGCTGCATGACAAGGCAGCAAACTACCTCAAGACCATGTGGACTTTATAAGGTATGTTTTATTTTATATATCTGAAATTTGTCACCGTCAATGTTAAATAAAACACTATTATCGACATATCAAAGAAATATCTGTAGATAAAATTTTGCCCTTACTAAGGAAATTGAATAGGGGGAAAGAAGTATAACAACTGTCAATTTACAAATTATATTATCAAATTTATAAAAATTAAAAGGTTGGATGTCGGCCATGGTGATCTAGTGGTATATTCTTTGCCTCTAATCCCAAGGCTTCCAGGTTCAAACCCGCCTGGGATTGATGGATTTTTTAAGATGGAAAAATCCAAGAGACAAAGTCCTCCAGGAGAAACTTTAAGCTGTGGGTTCCAAGTCTGAAGATTTTCAGGCTCGTAAAAGAACTGGAAGGCTCAATAAAAGTTTCTGTGGAAAATTTAACCGACCTTCATTCATCCAAGTAATGCCTTAGTTGCCTACTAGGTGACTCATTGAGGCGATGTGCTAACCACATGTCACTCGTTGACATCTGCAGGTAAATAAGCATAACTAAATTAGCTTGGTTAAGAAATTCCTGCTAGGGAGCATCCATGTCCCACACGTGACGTATGGGGTATATACAAAAACATTGGAATGGGCTGGACATTTAGTGAGAATGAATGATAAGAGAACTGTAAAGAAAGTTTTTAAATCAAAGCCAGAAAGAAGAAGTAAATTGGTAAACAAACACTGAGGTAAGAGGATTGTGTATTGAATGACATGAGAACTGGAGAACTGTGGGTTCGAATAGAGAAGAGTGTTATGGATTTCTGAAGACCAGAGGACACATGGGGCTGTTATGGCAATGATGATAAAATAATATAATTTACATGAAGATTTTATAAATTCTGTGAATTACTATTCTCCTAGATTAAATATTTTTTTTCTCGAATACAACTAAAAAGAAGGAAAGCATGGGAAGATAGAGATGGTTGGAGGCATATTTGGCATCGACCTTCCAAAAGGAGGACACAATAAGAAGATAATGATGATGACTATTAAACAGATGGTCAGTTGTACGAAAAAATGATCTGAATGCAAGTGAAAAAAATAACAATGGTCAGAACCCTGTGGTAAAATACCACTGTGTAGGCTGAAAAACAATTATTGTTGAACTATTAATGACAATGCTTTCAATACCTAAACATATTTAACATGTTACATACATTGTCTTTAATGTGTCTTCCAAAAGAACTTGCATCCTTGAATCTTCTGAGCTGAAAAAATTGTATTATTTTTGGGCAACATCAATTTAAAAACCTTGGATATGGAGGAGTGTTAGACCACCAAGACCAAGAAATACAAACACACACACAAAATATGACTAATTTGAATGACACTGTTGACTTAATGCAAAAAAAAAAAATTGTAGTTATATTAAATTTCGTACATGAAGAGAGGGGCTACGAAAACACCATGCTCCTTATAATCTATCTATAATTGTTGAGCCATAGCCTCTCCTTTGTAAGGAGTTACTAGACCAATGATGATTTTTTATTATTAATTTAACACTTCTCACAGAAGGATACAATTTTTCTCTTCAAATAAAATTACCAGACCAAGTTAATTTTTTAGTTGCCTTATTTGCTAGTAGATATCATGGATGACATGCGGTCAACAACCCGACCCAATGAGACATCTAACAAGCAACTAAAGTATTATTACTAGGATATTGATGTTGGTAAATTTTGCTTAGAGGCCTCTTTATTCAGGCTTAAGGATCTTTTATGAGCCTGAAAATCTTCAGACTCGGGACCCACAGCTTAAAGTCCTTCCCAGAGGACTTACTTATGCAAAAATCAAAATTAAGTAATTAATTATTGCTAAAAAGAATGGGAAAATGATTCACAAGAAGTTGATAAGGAAATGTTTAAACCAAGTACAAAATCATTTTATTATTTACCTGTACATCAAAGATAATCAATTATGATGATATACAAATTAAATTAATTTAATTTCTATAAATAAATTCATAAAAATACAATATTCTCAATTTGTTTATAGTAAAAATAAAACAAAGAAATAAGTCACATATGAAATTTAAGATGTATATTAAGAAGAGTTCTTGTAACAAAATCTTTGGTACAAATGTTACATTTATATGGACGTTCTCCTGTGTGATATCTCATGTGAATTACTAACGGAGATTTCTGACTGAAACCTTTACCACATTCGTCACAAGAATATGGTTTGGCACCTGTGTGCACGCGCATATGAACTCTCAAAGAACCCTTGGCATTGAAATTCTTGCCACAGACATTACAAGAATGTGGCTTCTCTCCTGTGTGTGTTCGGATGTGAGTTTTTAGAGTCACAGAACTGGTTAGGGCCTTACCACAAATGTCACAAATATATCTTGCTGCTTTTTCATGATTTTCCATATGCTCCTGCTGTTTACATTTACGACTAAATCTTTTCCCACAAATTTCACAAGGAAAACGTTTCATATGTTCAGGTTCGTGGGTCTTCAAATGTGCCTTCAAACTTGTCTTCATTGCAAATGATTTGCCACAGATGTGACAAGGCAATTCTTGACCCTCATGAACAGCTTTAATATGTTCCTCACGTTGCCATTTCCTAAAAAAGCTTTTGCTACATAAATTACACCCATATGGGAATTGTTTCAAATGGGTTTGATAGTGATTTTTCAGGCCCCATTTGTCTTTAGATGCAAAACCACATATGTCACAGATGTGGGACCTCATAACATTGCCATGTACATGTTTTTTGTGCTCTTTTAAACCTAAATTCCTTTTGAACCCTACATGACAAATATCACATTTAAATGGCCGTTCTTCCTTATGCATTACCATGTGTTTTGTAAGGTTTCGTTTTACTTGAAAATTTTTGTTACAAATAGGACAAGAAAATTTTACATCACTATGGGTCTCCATATGTTCCTTCCAGCCACTTCTTGAACGAAAAACCTTTTCACATTGAGTGCAGTTAAATTTTCCATCAACAGGATGAATTGTCTTGCTATGTTTCTCCAGAAGATAGTAAGTTTTAAATACAGAGGGACAATTTGGACATGCGAATGATGTTAAGTCTAGTGGATTCACTTCTTTGGCAGATGCTGACCTGGAAACAACATGGCCTTCTATAAGAGTTCCATCAAATTCAAAAAATAAATAATTCCTCAATATATGTTCTAATATGCAACATAATTTTCGTTATGAATATGGTGCATTAAAATATATTTTCATTAAAAAATTACATTTACCTACTTTAAATAAAATAAATATCTAATCCTTTGACATCAAAAATAATTATCTAACGTAAGAAATTACACAAAAGAAAAAAGTAAAATGCTAGAAAAAATAAAAGTATACACAGCATTTAAAAGAACATAGTATCGATATGTGATAAAAGGCAATGAACTGATTATTTTATATATTTGTGGATAGATGAGTAAGAAGAATATTAAGAATTAAATGATACAAAAATTTTCAAATAAAGATATGTGAGAAAACTGACACATTACGAAAAAGCAATGAAGAAGTTGAAAATACTGCACTAGGTTGAAATCCTTTTGGAAGATGAGGGAGATCAAACAGACTAGAGGAAAAAAAGTTACTGATGAAAGGAAACACATGGAAGGAGGTAAAGAAGTTGTCTACTTCTTGTAGGTGCTCCATGCACCTGTTACGCCTTAAAAGAGATCACGAGGATGAATTGACATGTGAAAATGCATGCTTTGGTAGCTGCAGGCTGAAAACGTAAGGTTCATTTTATTTGAGGCACTATAAAGTTGTATGAGTACTATATAACCTAACAGGAATATCTTTCGTAAATTAGTAAGTCATTTTTTACATCTTACCTCATATTTCATGTTTTCTTTAAACACGGGAACTAATTTTCATGAAAAAAATCTCTTTCATTTTCAACCGACATTATGACTCATAATGTCGGTTAAAATGAGATTGATTTTTCTCTTGAAAACTAGTTCATATGTATAAAGAAAACATGAAATATGAGGTAAGATGTAAAAAATGACTCATTAATTTACGAATTAAGAACCTCATAATGTTATTTCCCATATTTAATTAGGAATATCTTCACTTATTTTAGGAATTCACACTATGAGGCATATTCATTTAGGTAACATTTTTTATCATTCACCTCATATTATTTTAAAGGGATATCTTTCCCATACACAATTCTCTTATCGTCCGAGGCCGAGAGCATTCGCTCACAATGTCATCTGACAGCTTCTAAATTAAGATATTTGATGAGAATTTTTATACGACCTTACTATTATAGCAGAAAAGCTTAATATTTCAATGTTATAATTTAAATTTAACATTTACAATGATGGACAAATTGTTATTTGAAAAGAAAATATCTTTGTTTCACAAATCCACACTATGGATAATTTTTTTTTTTATTCAATGCCACCTCATTATCATTTCGACATTCTGGTATTCTCTCCTGGCATGGTGTTATTGTAACCCACATCTGAGGTTGGGGCACCTGGAAGGCAGAGATACGCTGCCCCGATGATATATGATAGGTGATGATGATGGTAATGATGCACCAGGAGAGGCCTTCATCCTTAACTTAATGAATATGTTAATGACGATAATGATGGCCAGATGATGTTCAGGGACTGTTTGGGCATTATAGTTTCCTGACATTTGTCTTACAAGTGAGAAAAAACCCCAAAAAAAAACCAACACCCAGGAAACTTGTCCCATCAGGGATCGAACCCGGGCCCACTGTATGAGAAGGCAGCATGCTACCTCAATAAAGTAGTTAGCATACAAATAATCTTCTTTGATTATGTGACCAATCTCTGCATTGTTGACGCATGCTTTGTAATGAAGTTAAAGGTTGACATAATTTTAATTATTTTATAATTAATCAATGATATTATGCTCCCATTAGATTGGCAGAGGTTTTTTTTACTGATTAATTTTTATAAATTAACTTCATGTCCTATATCCAAAACACTATATTTCAATACCTCATATCAGTCAAATCAAGTACTTTCGACTTCATCCTGTCATCCTATATCACAGACTGTTAGTGACATTTTTAAAAATATTCTGTATAATTAGAAAACCTTCTTGGAAGTTAATACTTTAAAATACAAAATCAGACTAGGTATGAATTAGAAAAATATAATATATAGTGCTCTAATATTTATCCCAATCATGAATATGCAAAAGTGAGGTTTACAGGAGCTACATTACATTCAGATTAAAAAAAAATATTTATTGACATATAAAATTAATGTTATAATGCTTAAAAAAAGATAATTTAGAAAACCATGTAATAATAGTGAAGGAAAGTAATATTTAACAGATCTTTATTCAAAGCTATGAAAATACTATTTTAACATATGGGGTTAATATTATTATTATGAAACAGCTAGTTAGCATTATATTAAAACAATAAAACATTTAAAACTATTTTTGAGATCTACTCAATCCTGGAGTGATTTAATGACACTTAAGATCTGTAACAAACATGTGCAACTAAGGTTGTGTGAGTGAATATTTAATTAGTTTTAGCCAAATATTGAAACCCACTGACCATTTACTGTATTTGGTCTTGGTATCAGCAGTAAACCAGATTTATCTGGCTTCTTACCATGAAAGAGCTACTCAGAAATAGCAATAAATTCCCCTGGCTTAGAAATTAGTATACAGTTGTCTACAAACATTTTTCAGACTGGAGGCAGTAGCAAATGTGTACATTTGTCATAAAAACATACCACATTGTCTCTAAACTTTTATGCCCCCTACTCTTGTGACCATGCAAGTTTCAGAGAAAAATTGTTCATCCCATATATATTGGGTATAGTAACATCAAGTTGCTAAAAATCAAATTATATTGCCATCTTGATGGGGTTTTGATTTTTGTGCATCATCTTACATAAATTAAAATATCATTATATTTGAAGAGAAAAATTATATGCTCAGACTGGGGTTGAACCCAGGACCTTTGGCTTTCTAGGCCAATGTCTACCACTGAGCTATCTGGGCACTCCAATCTAAATACAAATTTTTCTCTTATACATTGTTAATTCCCTATCGTCAAATGCTACAAGCCTTTGCTTTGATTATGCAAATGGCAGCTTCTATTCAAGAAGACATTTTATTGTGAATTTAAACACTACTTTATAAAGTCAGCAGGGCTTCTTTTGATGTTTTTATTATTGATTTAACACTTTAAAAAGTAGTATTTAAATTCCCAATAAATGTCTTCTTCAATAGAAGCCACCATTTGCATAATTGAAGCAAAGGTTCATAGCATTCGGTGATCAGGATTTAACAATGAATAAGAGAAATGTTTGTGTTTAGATTGGAATGCCCAGATAGCTCAGCGGTAGAGCATTGGCCTAGAAAGCCAAAGGTCCTGGGCTCAAACCCCAGTCTGAGCATTTTTTTTTCTCTTCAAATATAATTTGTCCTTCAGTGAGAAGTGTTAACTTTAAAATAAAAACATCGATAGAATATCATTATTCATTAATATATGGCATACATTAGAGTAATTTTCATTTACTATCAGTAGAATGATCTATTAGGCCTACACTTATGGTCAACACATTATGTCAGTTTAGTCATTTAGCTGCCTTTTCCAATTAAATTCTTCTCCATACTGTTCCATCAGAAAATATCTCATCCCTTCCAGCAAAAGCAATCTGATGCATGTGAACTCTGATGTTTTCTTCTGCTAGACCCATTTGCAAGAACTTTCTGTTCAATTTATTTTGAGACTGTACCAGAGTAACTTTAGTCTCTTGTTTATATCCTCTGATGAGATGACTCATTTAGGTTGGATGTGGAAGGAGCATTCTCCACATCATTTCTGTCAATAAATTCATCGCTTCTCCTTCAGACTACAACATCTGGTAGAAATGTTAAATTCTCCACATCATTTCTGTCAATCAATTCATCACTTCTCCTTCAGACTACAACATCTGGTAGAAATGTTAATAATTATGTATCTGATAAAAAATGTAGACATGCCATAGTAACATATAACACCAGATAATACTTTTACACACAGCTATAGTATTATGAGTCATACAACATCATCATCATTAGCAATGGCACTACTGCCCAAGATGGGTCTTGACATACCTCAGCATCTGCCTCCATTCTTCTCTGTCTATAGCTTTCTCTTTCCAATTCTTCAACTTCAACAGCTGTTGACTATCATATTTTACAGCATCCAACCATCTTTTTTTAGGTTTTCCAACAGGTCTCTTACCAAATATATGTCCTTTCATGACCCAACGAATTGCTGAACCACAAAAATTGACATTTATTTTCAGTTAGTTTCACTATTTTATTTTGCAACATTCTTTACGCTCAAGTCATCGGCAATAAATTTAACTTGGGTATGAAAGGGCTGACAAAATTTGTTTAGAGGCTTCTTATTTCAGACTTGAGGTTCTTTTACTTGTCAAATCTGTGATATGGGACCCATAACTTTACTTTTCTTCCCTTCCGAAGGAAACCACACTCAAATTTTATGTCATGAAAAATCCATCAAACACAAATGGTTTGAACCTGCAAGCCTCAGAACTAGAAGTGAGCATAGTAACCACTGGACCTAAAACATTAAATACAATGAAACACATTATTGCTAATGCAGAAAAAAATACTATAGAAGACTGTAATAATTGAATAAATATAGTGATAAAACATGCATTATTGAGTGTAATAGATGTGTGTAATTCTCAAGTACAGTACCAATCAGATTGAAGGTGAGTTCTTAGCTAAAAACACAACTCTGTATAAACGATGTTTAATTTGTTCATTAATATTATGCAATTTAAAAAAAAATTACATTTTGGCCAATGAAAGTAAACTACATGAGAATTAACCCAACTAATGAGGAAAATTACTGCGATGGGCAGGACACGTATGGGGAATGAAAAGACTTGCATGGAAGCTTCTTGTAGGAAAACCAGAGGGAAAACGCCCAGTTGGTAGACCAAGAATGAGGTGGGAGAATAACATTAACTATGATTTGAGGGAAGTAGATTATACAGGGAAGATTGGAAAGCATTAGCTCAGGATAGGGGTGTATGGAGAGCTTATATCCATGCAGCCATGAACCTATGGGTTCGATAGTGCCAGTGAGTGAGTAAGTAAGTAAGTAATGAGGAAAATTTCTGTTTGAATCATGATTTTTTTTCTCAGGGAGAACATTTTCTATTTTGTTGTGTTAACTATTGCTTAACGCAATGGACTCTTATTTAAATGCCTGTTAACTTTCCCCTCCACTCAGATTTAAATGGCCACGGAAGACAGTAGGTGTCATGCTCTTTACATGCAAACACAAAAATGCTCATAGAATGGAATTTAATAAATATTTTTCTTTAGAAACTTTACTGAAGGCTTCTGATAATTCTACTTAACTATAACAATGTTTTGGTGTGGTAAATATCAAAACATTCCGGGACATGAAGTGGAACTTCACACTTTTTGTACTGAAATGTAGTTTCACTTCTTTTGTTCTGTTTTGAACACACCGTTTGTAGGGTTTCTTTTTATTGTCTGTGCTGGGGATATACAATTTAAAGTGAGCCCAGTTCCTTGCCTGTAACCTGACAGGGGTTGTACTTGATAATGGGCGGCCTCTCACATTATAGGATGTCAGCTGAATTGTCTCCAATAACTGCTTGGCGACAGCTATTCTGAAAGTCGAATATGCTGTCTTGAGATCTATGAAGTTATTGTAGACACAAAAGAGTTAAACATAAATATGTCCAGAAAATAGAAAAATAATTTTCTATATCATTTTACAGTGCTTTGCATTATATGGAAAAGAGCAGCGACCTGGATCTTGCAAGTCAACACCTTTCATTCCACACTGTTACTCCAGGCAGAGCCTTGGTTTTTTTTATTTCTTTCCTAGGTCTTTGTCATTTTAACCTCCTCAGTTTTCCTGTCGGTGTTATGTCTGCTGTCTGATGTTTCAAGGACAAAACTCTCTAATAAACTAAGAATCCCATCACGATCATCATCACATTCCCTCTTAGACGCCATTTCAAAGACTGAGCACTACAAATTTCTTCTATATATTTCCAACGTACAGACAGCTTCTAATTTTACGGTTTCTTACAAAAAAATGTGGGTCGTCCAACATGTTTTCTCTCAGGAACCTAGAAAAGCTAACATATAAGACATCTATTGGGTAGTTTGGAAGTTATTGCAAAATATAGGAGCTCGTGCGCTTGACGTGAATGTCACGTCATTCGAAGACTGGGCCTCACTAGAGCGCGTGTGAACGTCACGTCATACGAGTTGAATGTGTTAAAGATGGCTTATCTGTGTCTTAATTCTAATTAGTTATATGTGATTTATACAATCTCAATTAAGGCTTACTGGGGAAATGATCTGTCCAGTTCTTTAGTGTTAAAACAAGAAACTTCTTCTGAAGAAGTCCTAACCTGGGCTATGTATAAAATTGTGATCTTCGAATTCACTGGTAAAATTAACTGATTTAAAAAATCAATTAAATTACAAATCAGTAATTTATTATGAAAGTAAATTATAATAATCTCAATTCAACCCAAAATGTCTCAAGATTAAGGAAAAATATGAAAATCATATGATTGACTGGTGCCAAAATATTCTTCCCTGAATATGAACCATAAAAGCTATTATCAAAGCCAATTTGTTCTTTTTAATTTTATCAAGATAAATATTGCACACAGGCTTCAATAATGTAACAAGTAAAAAAAAACAGAACTCTTCAATATGAGCAAAAAAAAAAGTTTTCATATAGCTACAAAAAAGTGTTCTTTGATAACGGCACATCTGTTCCTTAACGGTAATTTGTGTAATTAAGTGTTGTTCTTGCTGGCTGGAGATATTCATTTGGCAGTCTTCAGCATAACATTAATTCAAAATTGGGATTCTTTATAGTTATGACATTATTGAAGCCAAAGTATAGTATGTCTATTTATATATTAATGTTGGGAATTTTACATTTCTTAACAAAAATCAATTGAATCGTGAATTCTTCTTACCTCATAAATTTATGTTATTTAACACAGAACCATGGTATATTGAGTCATCACTCCCACCCTCAGCTGTTGTCACGAATATTGATTCTAGTCATATTGGTTATTTTCTAAACTGTCATCTAGTGTTGATTTGAATAACTTTATAATCAAATTTTGTTTGTCCAAAAACTCAAAATTCATGGATTTAAGATGGGTTTTCTGAATGTATATCTTTTCCCAAACTGTTAATTCCAAAGGTTTAGATAGATATTAAAAAAAAGCTAAATATTTAAAACATCCATATAAACCTTTGGAATTAACTGTTTGGGAAAATATATACATTCAGAAAAACCATCTTAGATCCATGAATTTTGAGTTTTCAGACAAACAAAATTGAATTACAAAGTTCTTCAAATCAACACTAGATGGCAGTTTAGAAAATAACTGGTATGATGAAGAATCAACAGTTGTGACAACAGCTGAGGATGGGAGTGATGACTCTTGATTCCATGGTTCTGTAACATAGATGTAGGAGGTAAGAAGAATTCATGATTCCATTGATTTTTATAATATGTCTAATTTCAAAAAAGTTACATACTCCTCGTACTTTATTAAATCTATTTTAGTTCAATATGAATTGTTGTTTTTATTATTTTTTATTAGGAATATTCCACAATGCAGTGTTTCTCCTTCAACTCAAAGTGATTTGTTGCCAGAGGTCTAAATCTTCTTCTCCCCTCAAATCTCTAGCTTCCATACTTCTTCTCACTCCATCTATCCAACGTTCTCTAAGTCTTACTCAGGTAAATTATGCTTTTATTCAGCTTAATTAATGTATAAGCCTTGTCTTTTTATATTCTATTTAATGATCTCTCTGCTAAAAGATTAGGGCACATGGAGATGGTTAGGATTACAAATTAATATATAAAGAATTCTTTTAATTCATTATTTATATCAAACAGTCTTACAATCCATGACATTTCTGATGGGATTTGAGAAGTGTCTTAGACACAAAGTCTTTATTACAAATATGGCACTTATAGGGTCTCTGACCTGAATGATAACGTTTATGTATCACTAATGTGGAGCGTTGTGTAAAGGTTTTCCCACACTGATCACAATTATACGGACGCTCACCCGTGTGTGTGCGCTGATGAATGCGAAGATTGCTCCTTTTATTAAATGTTTTTCCACACAAATCACAAACAAAGGGCTTTTCTCCAGTATGTGTTCTTCTATGTATTTGAAGAGAAGCATTACTTGTCATCGCTTTGCCACAAAGATCACACAGATAGAGTTGCTGTTCTCCCATATGTGCATTCATATGCATAGTCAGGGATTTCTTATAAGCAAAAACCTTGCTACAAACCTCACATTCAAATGGTTTAATGTTACCATGTAATTCTGGATGATGGGATCGCTGATGAGCCATCAAATAATGCTTATAAACATAAGCTTTTCCACATGTGTTGCATTTATAAGGCTTTTCACCTGTGTGAATATTCAGATGAGACTGTAGCTCACAGTTTGTATAATAACCTTTCCCACACTCGTGGCAGTGAAATCGGAATTCACGAATATGTCTTTTCTGGTGAACTTTAAGATAAGCTTTATAAAATGTAGCATAGCCACAGACATCACATATGTGATTCTTTTCTCCAGAATGTACCTTCATATGCCCTGTAAGTTCATAGGAACTCTTATAAGTTTTATAACAAATCTCACAGGTGAAAGGCCGATCCTTGGTGTGAACTCGCATATGATTTCGTAAGTTCTTTCCTTTAGGGAATATTCTGCCACAGACTGGACATCGAATTTCCTTGGGCTGACCATGTGACCGCATGTGAAACAGTAGTCTGTTCTTGCTGTTGAAACTCTTGCCACAAAAGTCACATCCATTCACTAAAGTTTTAGAGGTGAAGCTTGCTGACCTAGAAAGAAGAGAAATGTAATGATCCCTTAACGCCTCTTGGACCACATAAAAATAATAATAATAGTAATAATAATAATAAAACAAAAGAAAATATTCTCAATGAAACTGTCATTTATTAAGTATACATTATTTTTTACAATTATCATCATTGGAATTATGTGATATAGACAGATTTCAGTTACAAATCATACTAGTTAATGATGCTTACAAAGTGATTACAAACATTTTTGGTTTGCCTTAAGATCACCCACTAATTATTTTTAACACACACATTTATAAAAACATTACCTAGAATATATACCTATTATTTATCAATTTATATAAATATGCATAATTACTATTAGTGTTAAAAGAAAAAAATATTAGACACAATATTTGGGCCAATAATGATATTTGGAGAATAAGATAAAATAATGAACTGACTATATTGATAAAAAATATAACTATCGTAAATTATATTAAAGCATAAAAAGTGGTTTGGGTATATTAATATAATGCCAGATGAGACATAAGTGAAGTTACGTGAATAGAAACCTGCTCCTGTAAGATGTTCAGAATGGCCTCAAAATCAATAGGAGAATAAAATAATAAAAGATCTAAAAAATATTACATAAAAAACTGGTTGAATGCCATTAGAAATAGAATATTATGGAAAGTTATTGTTAAAAAGACTAAAATATTCACAAATTGAAGTAGTTGATACCTTTGGAGGATGATGAAGAAGAAGAAAAAACAAAGAAGACTTCTTATTGAAAGATATATATTGTATGTGCATTAATACATATTTATTTTGAATTTTATTTCTTCTGTAGAAGATTTTCAATAACACGAAGTTAATAGTGATTAGACAGAAATTATATAAAAGTTACTGAAGCCTGAAAATATCAGCAATTGCATATTGTTAAAAGAATCTGATTCTATCATATATTTTAAAGACTGTTTTATTGGCAACAAAGAAAATTACTAGTTCTTTATTTATTAATTCTGTAAATTTTAATTCAATGATAAACCTAAATTTGTATTTTTTTATATGTTGTGTGTTTTATTTCATATATACACAAAATGAGCGGCAAGAAACAGAACCCCAAAAGTCATGCTTCAGTGCATCTTCACAGGAATAGATCTTTGGGTCATTACAAGATGAGGTGGGGAAAAAAAAAAAAAAAAAAAAAAGAGAGAGAGAGAGACTTTAAGAGATCAAATGGCCTTATACTTGGATCAGTAAATTGTTTATATAATGTGTAAAAATTAATAACAAAATACCAACTACATTAAATAATTACCAGCAAAAGCTTCCCAAATAAAATACTAACAGATGATGTATGACATACTTTATGTCAATTATAATTTTCTTTCATAGTTGAATATGGGAAATAAGAATGAAAAATGAGAGAAAATTTACGGTTGAAAACTGCAGTTCCCGTGTTTAAGAAAACATAAACTATAAGGTAAGATGTAAAAAAGTCTCATTAATTCAGGAATAATTGTTTTTACTTAATATTGATGTAATAAGATTAAATAAAAATCATAGTTTTGTTAGAAAGTAAATAGACTAATAGCTCTAGAAATGGATTATTTACGAAGAAGTGCCAGAAAGTCTAAATTAGAACGTGTCACAAATAAGGAAATTAGAAACAAAATGGAAGCAGAAGAAAGCATAATTGAAAGAATTGAGGAAAAGGAATTAAAGTGGTTAGGACATGTTTTAAGAATGGAAGATGAGCGATGGCCGAAGCAACTATATGAATGGCATCCTAACAGAAAGAAGAAAAGAGGAAGACCAAGGTTAACATGGAAGGAAAACATGAAGACAGTAATGCAAGCTAGAGGGCTAAGCATCGAAGATGCCCAAGACCGTAGGCTTTGGAGGTTTGGCACGGGAAGACGGCAGCAGCTGTAAAAACCCGAAGATAGATAGATAGAAGTAAATATAAATTCACGATTCAAGGTCCATGTATTTTCTGATGTATTTTCAACAGTGTTTTTGATACAAAATCTTTAAAACAAAGTTGACACTTAAAAGGTCTTTGTCCAGTATGATAACGCTTATGAACTACGAGAGTGGCATATTGTGTGAATGATTTGCCACACGTGTCACAACTATAAGGTTTTTCCCCTGTGTGGATTCTCTGGTGAATTCGCAAATTACTTTTCCCCCCAAATACTTTACCACAAAAATCACATGTAAATGGCTTTTCTCCTGTATGTGTTCGTTGATGTGACTGGAGAGATGCATTACTAGCAAGAGCTTTCCCACAAATATCACAGAGAAACTTCTGATTTTCACCACGATGTACAGCCAAATGCAGAAGTAATGATTTTTTATAAGAAAATATTTTCCCACATGTTTCACATTCATACCGTCTATCTGGCATTATATCCATATGCTGTGTCCTTTGGTGAACCATTAAATTATTTTTATATGAAAAGGACTTCCCACACACATTACACTCAAATGGCCTAGATCCTAAGTGCGAGTTCATGTGGCTCTGTAATTCTGTATTAGTATAGTATCCTTTGCCACATCCTTTACAGAAGAATTTGAAATCACAAATATGTCGCTTGCTATGGATCTCTAAATTTGCTTTATACATTGTAGCATATCCACATACATCACAAACATAATTCTTCACACCAACATGAACTTTTCTGTGAGCAGAAAGCTCATACGAACGTTTATATGACTTACTGCAAACTTCACATTTGTATGGACGTGCCTGTGTATGTACTTTCATATGTCTCTTCAGTAGTTTAGTTGTCTTACACACTCTAGAACAAATTTCACACTTGATACTATGTGGAGCAGTGTGCGTTTTCATATGAAATTTAAGATTTGCATTTGCTTTAAACTCTCTGTTACATATAAGACATAAATGCTGTCCTGAGTTTGAGCAACTCTTTTTAAGTACATCTCTTTGTTTCTTTCCGTTCTTCTCATATAATATTTCTTTAGAAGCATATGAAATCATATTTTCTTTGATGTTCAACAAAAACCTAGAAGAAAAGAAAAAAAACAAACTTTCTCTCTAAATGCTTCCTTGCAAAGTTCATACAAATAATCAAACAAAGTAACTTACATTAATCATCTAATCATGTGACAATTATTCTTTTGTTTACGACATTTGTGCACATCATTAACACTTTGAGTCTGGTGGTGGTACTAGTACCACGGCATTTAAATGACACTGAAGCTGGAGAAAATTAAATCCCTCGGCATGCCTGTGCTGGCATCAGAGAAATACACCTGTAAATCTGCCGGCACAGGCATGCCGAGGGATTTAATTTTCTCCCTCTTCAGTGTCATTTAAATGCTGTGGTACTAGTACCACTGCAGGACTCAAAGTGTTAAACATAGCAATCACTGTACAGGTTATATCATTGAATAAAAAATTAAGCTTTACTAGCAATAATAGTAGTATTAAAATCCCTTTTAAAGTCTTCCTGAGTAAGAAACAGCAAGATTGCATGTAGAATGCAGGCTCACGGCCTCGGGCGCGTGGGATTGTATAAGAAAAAGAAAAAACTCCATTTAAAAGTGTGATGCCCAGGTAGCACAGTGATTTAATATACTATACATAAAAACAGAGACCTTTGGGTTCAAATCTTAGTTTGGGCAAATATTTTTCTCTTCAAATATTAATAATAGGTTTTAAAACATATAAGAAAATGAAATAATTCATAACAATCAAATTGAGATACAGAATAAGACATGCTTCATTGATCAATATCATTTATTTCATACTAATTTAATTTCAGTACTTTTAAATAATTCAACTTTCACCTACATTTTTATAAACCACGTCAAACATATATAAGTAAACAAGAAACAGTAACCAATAGAAATTATATAGAAATAAGGAATTTTGTAGACATAAATGGTAAATTTAATATCAACAGTATTTACTTTATTATTAGGCTAAATAAAAGTGAATGATTCCATGTTATCAAAAACATTTTTGAGATATAATTTCCATAAAAGAGGAAGCACAAGAGTGTGCAAAACATGGAGAGAAGTAAAAAGGTTGGCTGGCAATAGAAGGTCTTTACAAATGCCCTATGCTCCACAAAGAGCCGCAGAATAGTCAGTACCTAACCTCTATGTTAAGATATAATTTCCATTTCATTCTGTCAACATGCATTGTTGACTGAATCACTACTATTTGATTTTTGTTGTAAATAATATTTCAAATGGCTGTTCCATAATTATAACTTATGGAATGAATATGGGACATATTTTTTTTTATTATATTTTATCTTGAAATAGTCCTTATTAACCTCAACAATACAAACAGACCAGTTAATAATGACTATATTTTGGGGGTGTTGTTTTGTATTGGTTATTGAAAAATTGAGTACATGTTAAAAAAGTAATGTAATTTGATATAATATTAAATATTTTTATGTTTGAGGAAGTGCTTTACAATTTTTTTTTTTAAATTTCAGCTGAAATGTAGCTAAGGCCATAATCATCTCAACTAAATCATAAAATCTCAATTTAATTTCTTGTAATATAAAAAGTAGTACTTCATAAAATATTGCAAAATATTTTGCATTACTATTATTCTCGGAGTTTCTTTTGTTTTAATATTTCATGCTGGTTTGCCATATAGTATTGCACAGCATGCACTATTAAAAAAAATCTCCCATCCTTAAATCCATTACTGTTAGATATGATGCTTTTTTTTTGTCTAATGCCACCAGGTTGCCTTTTATGACATCTCTGGTTTTCTCCCCTGGCATTGGCAGAAATGTAATCCATTTCTTTAGGTTGGGGCATTTGGAAGGCAGAGTTACATTACCCTGATGATATGATGGATGATAAATGATAATGAAGCGCCAGGAGAGGTATTAACCTAAATTCCAGACCATGGGCAACCATAGGAATAATTCCCTTTAAGGAAAAAATCCTATGGTTTGACCGGGAATTGAATTCGGGACCTCATGAACTGTAGTCAGAAACGCTGACCACTAGCCCATGAGGCTGGCCAGATATGATGTTTATAAAGTCAGATTTTGAGAAAAAGTTACTTTATATAGGGTGGCTTAAAAGTTAATCCAATCTTCTGATGCAACAAATTAATAGCTCCTAAGTTCTACACGCAATATAAGTATTTTTAGTACTGAAATTATCAAATCGTTTGATTTGACTTGAATGAACCTGTAAGTGAAATTAATATATCGAGTGGAAGTGAAGAGATTGAACCAGATTTTAATCTATAAATCTTAGTGACAAAGGAAAGTAAAGAAGAAAACTAGTGGTGAACAAAATAAAACTAAGTAATTCAAACTCAGAATCTAAGTGAATGCAACATTATTGAAACAGTTAGAAAAACCCAAAAAACTTATAGTTTGGAATTTGGGAGAAAATTTACATCCAGAAGTATAAGGATAAAGTCGTGAGTTCTGAAATTTCGGGGGAAAAGGATTTGATTTGGAAGTTCATTGATCAACCTAAAGAGGGAAGAGGAAACAACATACATAATCACCAACCAATAATTCAACAGTCAGAATGAGCTGACAATATTAATTAAACATGTGTTTAAATGAGATTTTCATAATATTCAGTACTGATACTTATTTAAGTCTCAATACTTGCTTCAATACTATCAAATTTCTTCATCATATAAAATATAAATATATTAAATAAACAATTGAGTTGGTTATATTATTTTTGGTCTGGACATCTTAAACATAAAAGGATAGAAAAGTATAAAAAACAAAAAATGATAAACAGAAGTAATCTTGAAAAAGAAGAACCACCTATGAAAAAATATAAGAAATTCACATATCACCCCTGGGTACATAATAAATTTCAAAATATATTTGAGAAGTTTAATATTAAATTAGCACCAAAAAATAACTACAGTTTAAATAAACTAATAAAAACAAACAAAAATGAAAAAACTGATAAAAATAAAAAGTCAGGAATATATCAATTGAATGCATGGGTTGTGAAAAGATATATATAGGGAAAACAAAAGAAACCTAAAAATTAAAACCAAAGAACACATAAGAAATATTAAAATGGAGAAATTGAAAAATCTGCAGTTGCTGCTCATGTTTGGTCTGAAAACATAATATAAATTCAGACACTAAATTATTAAAACAGTTAGAAAACACAAAAGAGCTGACTATTTGGGAAAAATTTATATTCAGAAGAACAGAAACAGAGTTATGAATTTTGATATTCCGATGGAGGGTGACCTTGTTTGGAGGTTCTTTGGCCAACCACAGGATGGAGCTGACATCGACATCCAGGTGGTGCAACATAAATAAAACCAGTCTGGGAAAGCTGACGATAAAACAGAATTGTTTTGAAACATGTCCAAGAACAAATCAACATTAATATTGAGGTAAGATGTCCAGACCAAAAATAATATAATTAAAATAACCTCAAAATATAACTTCCTAAAATTAAATATTAATTGAGTTGGTGTTTACTTGATGAAAATCCATATTTATTAATTAAATAAAAATAAGACGTAGTTTTATTTGATTTTCATATTTATTATATAATTCAGTGACAGCTGTTTCGGTACACTGTACCTTCTTCAGACATGTTAACAAATTGGAACACAATTCATAATTTGTTAACATGTCTGAAGAAGGTACAGTGTACCGAAACAGCTGTCACTGAATTATATAATAAATATGAAAATCAAATAAAACTACGTTTTATTTTTATTTAATTAATAAATATATTATTTTAATTATTTTTTAGGGTAGTAATAAGTCAAACAAATATATCTGAATTTCTTCATTTACTGAGCGCATTTTCTTATTTAAACATTTAACACCTTTAGAATTCTATTGTCGAGTCTTAATTACAATGTAACAATTTATTTCTTTAGAATTAGAAGTTCATTAGCATAAAGATCTACGTTAAAATGTATTACATGTAGAAAGAACAATAAAAAAGCAATACAAATTAAAGTAATATACAGAATGCAAGAATGATATCAATAATGTTAACAATGTTATTAACAAAAATAATAAAATGAAATGATAGTCTAATATTGCAACAATTAATGTAATAGTGAATATAGTCATTGATATATTGTACTATTAATTAATCTATTGGTCATTAATGACAACAGTACAATATTTAGAACTATGGATTAAATGAAAATATAAAGTATGTGGAATTACTAGGTTTTTCTCGGGGTTTCTCCAGTTTTCCCCTGCCACAAATTTCATTTCACCATTTCTCCATACTCATCTCATCCATTTGGCTCATCTGCCCCTGCGACGGTGTGCCAGGGATGGTTGACCAGCACCCTTTTAGTTCACAGACCTCTAAAAATATAGGAGCTTCATCTCATCTCATTCCTTGACCCGACCATGAGTTGAGGATATTTATTTATTTATTATAAATTATGTGGAATTACTAGAATATCAGACTATCAGGTATCTTAAGCTGGAATGTTATTTCAAATTTAGTTTGGATTTCCAGTGATGATACGCTCTGTTAATAATCCTATAAAAGTGTCCATAATGTCTCATTCAGCAACAAAGATGCTAAAAAAAAATTTCAGTAATTACAAATTTTTTTACCTATGTTTATATAGCCTTGCTGTCTTCTTCACATATGAGAAATCGAACCAGCAATTTTACTGCAGATTTTTTAAACAGCTTGTATTATTAACCCTTTAGGTGTCATGAGCCGATCAGATCGGCTCTGGTGCTCCTGTCCATTACCTGCCAGACAATATACTTAAACTACTTGCAAAGCCAATCACATCGGCAGGTGCGATTTAAATCTCTGACACAAGAGATTTTACCAGTGGCATGCAGAGGGTTAAAAACTGTGATAAAAATAAAATCAGTATATATATCATTATATCTTTAGAAGCTCACTAACCTTGATAATTTCAGTTTTCTAGCTTCATGAGAATGCAGGAAATTGAACAAATTCACAAAACAAAATAAATTTTGCATGTTTATTAATAAAAATCATACAATACAATACAACATAAAATCATTAATTGCTTGCATTTAAACACATGCCATCCTTTGATGAGTTTTAAGAAGAGTAAGCGTTACAAAACCTTTTTTACAAACATAACATGTATATGGTCTTTGTCCTGTGTGATAGCGTCTATGAACAATAAGCGTACTTTGCTGTGTAAAACATTTTCCACATATTTCACACGTGTATGGACGCTCGCCAGTATGGGTACGCACATGCATTTGAAGGCTCTGTCTCCTTGAGAAACACTTACCACAATCACCACATTCATATGGTTTTTCACCAGTGTGAGAACGTTTGTGAGAAGCTAAAGACTCTCTACTTGATACAGCCTTACCACAAATGTCACAAAGGTAAGTTTCTTTCTCACCGGTATGAGTTCTTACATGCCTGTAAAATTCATATTTTTTTCGAAAACTTTGTTTGCAGTATTCACAAGTATGATGCTTTCTTGCTCTTCTTGCTTTTTTGTGAGCGGAAACATAATGTTCATTTAATCTCGATTTTAAAAGGAAGGTGACTCCACAAAATTCACATTGAAATTTCTTTTCAGCACTATGAAGGTTTTCATGTTGTCTCAGATCACTGGCTGTATAATAACCTTTTCCACAAACATCACAATAATAACTGTACTCTTTTCGATGCCTTCGCATATGCACATCCAAATATTGTTTATTTACAACTTTATATTCACAAATAGTACACTGATATTTTTTTTCAATTCCAAGATGAACTTTACGTTTATGTTGAACAATCTCAAACCGGCGTTTGAATTTTCTACCACATATATCACAAGGATAAGGTCGATCATCTCGGTGCATAACCATGTGTCTTGTAAGATTATTTTTATTCTTGAACTCTTTTTTGCATATTATACATTGCTTTTTCTCATGTAATGCCATATGTCTTTGAAGAAGATGGGGTGTTTTACAATCCTTTTTGCATATTTTACATTGATGTATCTGAAGAACCTCTTGCTTATTTTCAATAGACTGTATTTTGGATTTGGGAATTGCATATTTAAGGTTAATGATATTGTTTGATATACCCTGATTGCTGGCAATAGATGTATTGGTTTGTATCTGGGTACTATTTGAGAGTGAGGAAGCTAAGTACTGAAGATTAATGGGATTGTTTAATAAGCACTGATTACTATTATTTGATTCCATGTGAATGAGAAGAGGTTGCTGTGATTGATTGCCATTAATGGATGCACTAGTTTGTATTTGGTTATTGTCTGCAGGTTTGGGAGCTATTGATATGTACTGAAGACCAATGGGATTATCTGACATGCACTGACTGCTGTTATTGGGCATACAAGTATTTGGTTCCAAAATCAAAAGAGGCTGCTGTGACTGACTGCCATTATTGGGTGCATTAGATTGTATTTGGGTACTATTAATGGATGTAGGAGGTATGTACTGAAGTGCTATTGGATTTTTTGATACACATTGAGCTGTGGTGTTGAGACTTTTTGATTCTATAATCAGCAGTGACTGTTGTGACTGATTGCTACCAGTGAATGCATTAGATTGAATTTGAGTATTATTTGTAATTTTTGGAGCTATATATTGAAGATGAATAGGACTTTTTGGTGTAGACTGATTGCCATTATTGAATTTGTTTGTTTGAAACAGAAGAGACTGCTGAGACTGATTGCTATTAGTAAGTATTTCATTACTATTAATAGGTTTGGGAGCTATATACTGAAGGTTAACAGGACTGTTTGCTATAGGCTGACTGAGTTTGTTTCTTAGAATCTGATGAGGATCATTAGTATTATTATTACTATTAGTAATAGTAAGTGCATTAGATTGTATTTGGGTACTATTCATGGATTTTGGAACTATATGAGGAAGATTTACAGAACTGCTTGATACAGCCTGATTGCTTCTCTGAATTAAAAGAGATTGCTGCAGCTGACTGCTATTAGCCAGTGTATTTGATTGTATTTGGGTATTGTTTGTGGGTTTTGGAGCTATAAACTGAGGTTCTGTGAGATTGTTTGATACAGATTGGATATTGATATTAATTTTGTGAGTTTCCAGATGTTTTACAAGACATTGCTGCGTATTAAAGAATCTTCCACATACACCGCAACTGAATAATGTACACCGAGGTTTGTTGCCAGTGTACAGCTGCAGCAAATACCTGAAAAATAAAGTAAAGTAATTCTTAGAAATCTTCCACTAAATATGAAAGACTGCCGCCTTTTTTTTTTTTGTCTTAATTCACCTCATGCCATAATCTATTATACGTTGTAAGGCAATTTTAAAGTTATGGCACTTTTGTGTCATCCAAAGCTCTTATACAGTTCAATGGTATATTTTGGAAATTAAAATACCAAAACAGAAAGTTCAATAAACACAAATCTATGAAAATTTAGTTGAATCTTTATTAAAGGAATAAAGTTACATTATTGTACAAGTAAAAAATCTAAAAAACCATTTCTTAAAACACTATTCATTAAATTCTGCTACACACAAGGCAATTTCTGATGTATTTTAAGAAGAGTCAATGTAACAAAGCCTTTATTACAAACGTGACACTTGTATGGTCTTTGGCCAGTGTGATAACGCTTATGAATAATCAAAGAAGTCTGCTGTGTGAAAGATCTTCCACATTCATTGCAAGAGAATGGACGTTCCCCGGTATGAGTGCGCAAATGAATTTCGAGGCTCTGTCTCCTGGAAAAATGCTTGCCACAGTACCCACATTCATATGGTTTTTCTCCTGTATGGATTCGTTTGTGCGTCACTAATGATTTCTGGCTAACACCTTTACCACAGATGTCACAGAGACAAGTTTCTCTTTGTCCCTTATGTTTAAGCAAGTGTTTGAAGTAATCTGATTTTCTGCTTATACTTTTACCACAAGTTTCACAGGTGTATACCTTCCGTTGGTATACAGATTTATTGTGAGCAGAGACATAATGATTATTTAAATGACTTTTCATCAAGAATGTCATGCTGCAAAGTTCACAATGAAAAGACTTTTCAACATCATGAAGATTTTTATGAACCTTAAGCTCATTTGAATTATAAAACCCCTTCCCGCAAACATCACAGAAGCAAGAATAATTTTTCGCATGTCTTCTGGTATGTATATCCAAAGCAGTTTTATTGGCAGTCTTATATTCGCATATAGTACACTGATATTTTTTTTCAATTCCAAGATGAACTTTACGTTTATGTTTAGCAATCTCAAACCGGTGTTTGAATTTTCTACTACATATATCACAAGGATAAGGTCGATCATCTCGGTGCATAGCCATGTGTCTTGTAAGATTATATTTATTCTTGAACTCTTTTTTGCATATTATACATTGCTTTTTCTCATGTAATGCCATATGTCTTTGAAGAAGATGGGGTGTTTTACAATCCTTTTTGCATATTTTACATTGATGTATCTGAAGAACCTCTTGCTTATTTTCAATAGACTGTATTTTGGATTTGGGAATTGCATATTTAAGGTTAATGATATTGTTTGATATACCCTGATTGCTGGCAATAGATGTATTGGTTTGTATCTGGGTACTATTTGAGAGTGAGGAAGCTAAGTACTGAAGATTAATGGGATTGTTTAATAAGCACTGATTACTATTATTTGATTCCATGTGAATGAGAAGAGGTTGCTGTGATTGATTGCCATTAATGGATGCACTAGTTTGTATTTGGTTATTGTCTGCAGGTTTGGGAGCTATTGATATGTACTGAAGACCAATGGGATTATCTGACATGCACTGACTGCTGTTATTGGGCATACAAGTATTTGGTTCCAAAATCAAAAGAGGCTGCTGTGACTGACTGCCATTATTGGGTGCATTAGATTGTATTTGGGTACTATTAATGGATGTAGGAAGTATGTACTGAAGTGCTATTGGATTTTTTGATACACATTGAGCTGTGGTGTTGAGACTTTTTGATTCTATAATCAGCAGTGACTGTTGTGACTGATTGCTACCAGTGAATGCATTAGATTGAATTTGAGTATTATTTGTAATTTTTGGAGCTATATATTGAAGATGAATAGGACTTTTTGGTGTAGACTGATTGCCATTATTGAATTTGTTTGTTTGAAACAGAAGAGACTGCTGAGACTGATTGCTATTAGTAAGTATTTCATTACTATTAATAGGTTTGGGAGCTATATACTGAAGGTTAACAGGACTGTTTGCTATAGGCTGACTGAGTTTGTTTCTTAGAATCTGATGAGGATCATTAGTATTATTATTACTATTAGTAATAGTAAGTGCATTAGATTGTATTTGGGTACTATTCATGGATTTTGGAACTATATGAGGAAGATTTACAGAACTGCTTGATACAGCCTGATTGCTTCTCTGAATTAAAAGAGATTGCTGCAGCTGACTGCTATTAGCCAGTGTATTTGATTGTATTTGGGTATTGTTTGTGGGTTTTGGAGCTATAAACTGAGGTTCTGTGAGATTGTTTGATACAGATTGGATATTGATATTAATTTTGTGAGTTTCCAGATGTTTTACAAGACATTGCTGCGTATTAAAGAATCTTCCACATACACCGCAACTGAATAATGTACGCCGAGGTTTGTTGCCAGTGTACAGCTGCAGCAAATACCTGAAAAATAAAGTAAAGTAATTCTTAGAAATCTTTCACTAAATATGAAAGACTGCCGCCTTTTTTTTTTGTCTTAATTCACCTCATGCCATAATCTATTATACGTTGTAAGGCAATTTTAAAGTTATGGCACTTTTGTGTCATCCAAAGCTCTTATACAGTTCAATGGTATATTTTGGAAATTAAAATACCAAAACAGAAAGTTCAATAAACACAAATCTATGAAAATTTAGTTGAATCTTTATTAAAGGAATAAAGTTACATTATTGTACAAGTAAAAAATCTAGAAAACCATTTCTTAAAACACTATTCATTAAATTCTGCTACACACAAGGCAATTTCTGATGCGTTTTAAGAAGAGTCAATGTAACAAAGCCTTTATTACAAACGTGACACTTGTATGGTCTTTGGCCAGTGTGATAACGCTTATGAATAATCAAAGAAGTCTGCTGTGTGAAAGATCTTCCACATTCATTGCAAGAGAATGGACGTTCCCCGGTATGAGTGCGCAAATGCATTTCGAGGCTCTGTCTCCTGGAAAAATGCTTGCCACAGTACCCACATTCATATGGTTTTTCTCCTGTATGGATTCGTTTGTGCGTCACTAATGATTTCTGGCTAACACCTTTACCACAGATGTCACAGAGATAAGTTTCTCTTTGTCCCTTATGTTTAAGCAAGTGTTTGAAGTAATCTGATTTTCTGCTTATACTTTTACCACAAGTTTCACAGGTGTATACCTTCCGTTGGTATACAGATTTATTGTGAGCAGAGACATAATGATTATTTAAATGACTTTTCATCAAGAATGTCATGCTGCAAAGTTCACAATGAAAAGACTTTTCAACATCATGAAGATTTTTATGAACCTTAAGCTCATTTGAATTATAAAACCCCTTCCCGCAAACATCACAGAAGCAAGAATAATTTTTCGCATGTCTTCTGGTATGTATATCCAAAGCAGTTTTATTGGCAGTCTTATAATCACATATAGCACATTCATATTTCTTTTCAATACCAACATGAATCCGTTGTTTGTGATTAGTAACACAATTTTGACGTTTAAACTTTCTTCCGCAAATGTCACATGAGAATGGGCGGTCAGTAGAGTGCGAAATCAGATGCCTTTTTAAATAATCCTGTGTTCTGAATTCTTTCTTGCACACTGGGCAGTGTTTTATCTCATGTACAACTCTGTGCCTAAGAAACATTTTATAACTTTTACATACTTTGTTGCATATGTTGCACATGTGATTGTATTCCATCATACCATGGCTTTTCTCATGAGCGGCAAAATCTTCTTGTTTGGTAAACAATATTCCACAAATATTACATCTGTATGTAAGGGATGGGTATAGATCAGCTGTGTACATCATCACTGTAGATCTGAAAGAAAACAGAATAAAGAAAGGACTTAGATTAAATGTTCTCTAAAAAAGTAAATTCTTGATGTTACTCTTTCAGATATGTATCACATGTCAATATATTGATTGTTTTGTTCACAATTCTAAAAAGAATTTTCATTCCAAATGTGTGCAGCTGAATATGTACAAGAAATATTATTTGCTACCTTTAAATTTCCTAAGATAATATATACTTTTACTCCATGAAGCATATAATAGGATCAATAGCAGTGTTTGTCCTGAAACCACCCAACATCTTATAACACCAATTATATTTAAACTTCATCAAGTTAGGGCATCCACACATTATATAACTTGACTGGTAAGCATGTATAATTTCTAGGTTATAAAGCAGCTGCAATTACATGTCATGTTCTCGTGAAATAAATTTGATATTAACGAGAATATAATTTCTTAGTGAATGATAATTCTGCAGTAAAAAGCCAAAACATATATGTAGGCTACTTAAGTCATTAATAAGAATATATTATGTTCTGGCTGTCGCCATAGAAAAATTACAGTTAATCAAAGTTCAAAAGCCATCATACATTATTTACTGTTGTAATAATTTAATCTAATAATCAATTTATCTATCAAAAGAAAATACTGATGTTTTATATTAAATATGACATTTGCATTAAAGCACAAATTAATATTTAAGAGAAAATTTTTTTGCCTAAACTGGGAAAATTTTCTCTTAAATATTAATTTCCCCTTTAAAGTAAATTACAAATTTAACATAATAACATAGAAAATATAAGCTTTACTAGCTAAAAATATACTGTTAAAAAAGAATAATAAAGATCGAAAAGTGATATTGTTGGAAAGAAACTTATTAACTTAAATTTAAAATAATTTAACTATAAAGTAATTTATAATTTTGAAGTTTTATTTATTTATTATGATTAGAAGATCATGGAAACAAATAATTATTAACCAAACAATAAACAACTAATTTAATAAAATTAGTAATGAAGTTTTTTTTTTTGTGGTTTGTTAGGCAGTATTCAAGTTAACTGAATCTAGATTGTTATATTACTACTTCTGGGGATTGAAACTAAATAAAAAAATAAAGATATTTCAATTAGTTCTTAGTACAAACAAGCACATATTCCGAAGTAAAGGAATGAGGAAGAACTGGGGTAGCTAGCTTTCTGCTCTGGTTGACTTTACTTTCATTAAAGTTCTCAATACTCAGTTTAAGGGAGAGACTGCAAAAAAGATTATTGTCTAAACTAGATTAGAAAAATTGGAGTGCTTAGGGACTTATTTAATGCCCTTTTCCATCAACAGTGTTTTTTGGAGATTTTCTTCAAGCTGTGGATTTAAGATTGTTGTTGTTTGGTAGCACATGTCTGCTCATGCAAAGAATGACCATCATTTGTCCTTATTCAGCCTGCCTCACTTTATTCCAATCTCCGTTGAGGTTCTTTTCTGGATCTTAGGTTGAGGTGACAAGGAATTTAAAAGCTCAGGGATTTTCTTATTAGGTTGTAATTTACGTTTAGATCGTTATGGGAAGAAAGCTTATGTCTCTCTGCATATGTGTGCTGTTTTTCTTGGTTATGTGAATTCATGTAATTTTGAGACTACTGTGATGGGAGGGCTGTTCTGTAAGAGTTCTGTTAATAGTTGTCTTTGTGATTTTATTTAGTGTTTCTTTCTAATGTTTGCTGTTTCATATGAGAGTATGTTAGGGTATCGACATGGCAGATGATATATTGATCTTAGGACTTTCCTTTTTTTCATTTAAGTTATTTTCAGTTGATAGTTTGACATATTGATGAGCATTGGAGATGCATATAGTATAATTAGTCTTACTATTGAAGCTCAAATTCAAAATTAAACGAGGGACTAAAAACCAACATAAACTTAAATTTGAAGAGAAAATTTTTCTCTTCAAATTTAATTTATCTTTCAATGAGAAGTGTTAAATTAATAATATAAACATCAATATAAACTTATCCATCTTCAAACATTCACTCAATTATTTTTAAATATAACCACAATTCATAAAGAGTGCACAATCTTATAAATTGTATATTCTAATGTACAGTACCATATTTCATAGAATAAACATTTTTGAATGTAGCACAATGTCAATAATATGTACAACTGCATTAGCATGGGGCATGGCTTCTTGGAGACAGGATAAGTATCAGCCAGAAAAATTATTCATACAGAAATTGAAGCTCAAATTCAAAATGAAACGAGGGACCATAAACCAATATAAACTTATCTGTTATCAAACATTCACTCAATTACTTATAAATATAACCACAATTCATAAACGGTGCACAAACTTATAAAATAAATGTGGATCAATTTCATACAATAATTTAAACATCTTCAACATTTAAAAATATGTAGATGGGTTTAAACTAAAATTGCCAAATAGTTGCTCAGAACAAGGTGGTAACCCCATTTTATTTTATTTTTTTCTAGTTGAATTTTACATTGAAAAAAAGTTGTTAATGATCCATAAGATTTTTTTCAACTTTGGAAAACAAATTAAAGTTTCATCCCTGTTCTGAGTAGTTATTCAATAATGCTAGTTTGTAGCTCACATACCTTTCCTGAAATATTTGTGGAAAACAGTATATTTAATATCAATCAGCTTAGATTTGAGATGTACATAAAAATCTATCTTAAAAGAAAGCTAACTATTATTTTGAAAATAAAAATTAACACCTTAACATTCTTTTCAAAATAACTGTCATTGTGAATGTTAAAATTTGTATTAAAAACATAGAAAGCTATTTTATCAGATAATAAAAAATTGTCTGTATAATTCTTACCTCATATCGTTGTTTCTGTTAGACATGTTTCAAGGTTTGTTAGCCTCATCTTCAGTAGTTACAGACTGGTTTTTCCCAATTTTCGGCCCTGGATCTCGACTTCTGCTCTCTCTATGTGTGATATAAAGAACTTGCTAATTAGGTTCCTTTCCCCATAAATTTCAAAATTCATAATTCTCTCCTTGTTCTTCAGTATGTAGATTTTTTCCCATATGGCGAGTTAGTTTGTGTATTCTGTTTTAATAATTTTGTGTTTAAATTTATTATTTTGTTTTTATTAAGTAAGACCTCATTAATATTACTTCAAATTGTATTTTTAAATTTTATCAGATAGTGGTCAATCTCTTGTCCAGAGACCAAATTTCATGCTTTGGGATCCTTGTTTTAATGATCATAAACTATATTCTTAATGAAAATTTAGCTAAGTCTAAAATGATGATAGTATTTTATGCACACATTTGTAAGTGTTAATATTCATATTTTACCTAGTTTTCAGTGAAATTCTTGTATTTTCATAGCATTTAACACGATACCTTCCACAGTACATTAAGCACAATTCACATAATTATATAGACTATTTAACTCATGCCCCAAATGGGAGTCAATGACCAATCACATTTCAATGATTTACAACCAATCACAATCGAGTTTCACCTAGAATTTGCCAAGTTAAGTTTATCATAATAAAGAAAGCACCTCCTTTTTAACATTCTGAATATGTCATAGCATTATTTTGCAGTGACTGACTCTAATAAATACAGCTACCAAATTGTATATATAGTGCATGAATGTCAACACGTAGCGCATGTGGTAGTTAATATAAAAACATTTGTTGCAATTGATTATACCACCAAAAAAAGAAACCACTGTTTGCACTTTCTTAAATATATTTTTTCTCAGGTAATAACATTCCAGAAAACTATAATTGTCATATTTACATCATAGGATATCAGAAATGAATTAATATACAATTTGATGTTTCATTTTTTCTCCACTAGAGTGCATTCTTATAATATTGCATTCCTCTGGCAATAAATAATATGATCTGGTTGCAGTGATGAACAAAAGAAGCAAATGAAGCGTACCAATTGTTTCTCATTTGTTTTCAAACATCGACGTTTACATTAAATATATAAATATTTTAAAATAACTATATTTAAATAATGATTTGTGAGTAAACAGCTTAATTTTATTCGTTAAATAGTCCTAACAAATGCCACTCTTGATTTCCAAATTCTCTAGATAAATTGGAAAACACTCGTGGCATTACTTATGATAATTCTTCTTTAATGGCATTTTATAACCTTTAGGGGACCAAGTAACTTAGGTGGCATCTGACTACCTGCTGGATGATCTACACATGTCCAGGCTGGCTGTGGACTACTCAATGTCATATAAAATGAGTACTGGGAGCTTGAGGTAAAAGTCGGCTGAAGCATAGACCTTGTTCTTTGATCTCTGTATCTGGGCCTTCATGACTTGTTAATGGAGTAATTTTACTTTAGATCTAGTAGACAATGCATTTATGTTGTGTTTTCTATAGAAAATCGCTGATTTAATCTTAATGCTATCATTAAATGATTATGATGAAAAGGATGCTGGTAATTAAATTCCAATGCAGTAACTTTCTTGATGAGTGAGAAAAAGCATAGAAAACCTCGTCAAGTTGGTCAGCTCCCAGGATTTGTACCTGGAAACACGAATATGAGTCTGAAATGCTATTGTCTGAGCTAATTTGTTCAGTACCCTACAGGAGTTCTTGTAAATTATGAGATTACTTATAAATAGAACTAAATATAGTAATTATAGTTTTTTATTAATATGATAGTTTGTCATTAACAAGAGAAAAGTTACTGATCACAGTATTTCTTTAATTACTATTTTAGCCATCTTTTATTGGTAACTGTATACCTAAAGTAAATATACTGGTATGCAATTTCAAGTATTCGCGAATAAAAAGATCACAAATCTTAATGTGAGTTCTTGAACATTGCATACCAGTATATTATTTTAAGAGAGGAGAAGTTAGCTGTATAGCAAGCATTGATAACAATAGGGAAGACAAAAGTATGGCCCTATTTGCTAAATTTGTAATTGCTGCACATATTTTCATTAATCATACACCCAAATATACTCTTTACTCATGACTATAATCTGTCCATGATGTGTAGAGAAATATGTCAGCTTTCTGATTAGACATCTTTTTCAAAGCTCAAGAGCAAAATGAGTAATGTTGCGTGATCTGTTCTTCCTCCTGCATTTCCTTCTGTGGTCTCATTGGCCGCACATTTTTGCCCACCCATGCATAGATGGCTTATTTCAAACAGCTTCTCTACAGATTCTAAGGCAGACTATAGGCTGCAGATTTTGATTATGATTCCCATTAAACTTGATGAGATGTCAACAGATAATTAACATAATTCTCGTTGTTTGGAATAGTAAGCAGAATTTCATTATGCATATTTATAATAATTGGTACTAAGATATATGAAAAGAGACTAAGCACTGGGAATAGATGAAGTAATAGCAGACATGAGCAAAGCAATAGCACCAGAAGGAATGCATAGGTTACATGGGATAATTGTGGAATGTGGACAAAAAAAAAGCAAAGATGCCCAAAGATTGGAAGAAGGGGATAATAAAATCAATATATAAGAAATTAACTATAGGGAGATTATGCTAGCATGTCATTATACCATGAATGAATGGTAAAAAGGAAGATACAAGGAATATAGGATGAAATGAGAGAAGAGCAATTTGGTTTTACAAGTGGAAGATGAACTGATCCAATATTCATATTGATATGAACGATTGAAAAAAAGTTGGAATTTGGTTTGGAGACATTTATAGTTTTCCTAGCCATTAAGATAACATATGATGGTATTGAAAGAGATTAATTTGGATGTCTTTAAAAAAGAAAGAAATATTAAATAAAATAATTAAAAGTTTAAAGAATTTATATGAAGGAAACATCAAATATATCAGGACAATTTACAACAGAGAGACTGGTAGTGGTCACTGTGGTTACTTAATATAGTGGTGGATGAGGACATTAACAATTACAAAAAAAGGAAGAAATACTGAACTTGTTAGTATATGCAGCCGATATTGCAGTTTGAGGAGACAATGAACAAGAAGCAGTGAGAAAAAAAAAAGAAAGAAAAAATCAATTATAAGTGACTGGAATTGAAGAAGTCAATACTGGAGAAAAATTTTGAAAAAAAAAAAGTGTAACTATGAAAATTAGCAAGCAGTTCTCAACAATAAAGGAAATTAACTTGATGGTCATGTAATAAAAGAGTTTGGACATTTAGGAAGTATAATCAGACGGAATGTATCAAATGGAAATTATTGGTATAAAGCAAAGAACCTTGGAGACTGATAATGATGACCAGATGGTGTTCGGGGACCGTTTGGGCCTTCAAGTTTCCTGACATTTATCTTACAGGTGAGGAAAAACCCCGAAAAAACCTCACCCAGGAAACTTACTCTTAAAACAATAGAAGGCAAGAAAAATTCCCAATCTGCCCAAAGTGTAATATAAAAGCTCAGCAATTGATTTCTGGAATCAACCTGCAGAATTACCTCAAAACAATAACCTCATGGACATAGTTTAGAAGAACCTAGAATAAATAACGACAGTTATGCGATAGAAACATGGTTATTAACAAAGAAAGATAATAGTAGAATGTAAGCAACAGAGATGAATATTTAGAGAAGCCTCAGAGGGAAGTTCAGACGAGATAGAATTAGAAATACAGAAATCACAGAACAGCTTGGCATTAGACCATTACAGAAATATATTGAACAAACAGGTTACAATGGTCAACACACATTAAGTGAACAGGCTTAAAGAGACTACAAAGAAAACACCAATAATAATAATAATAGAAAGGAGCACTCAGAAGAGGATTAGTTTTGAAAGTTTTATGTTCTTTTTCACTGATCACTTGTATTCCAGTATTCACTAATTGATTTTGTTCTGTTTTTACGCTCTGTGATATGATAAAGTTTACATTTATCACTGCATAGTGTGCATTTGCAGTCTTCGATTGGCTGATGGAATGTTTTATTTTCACAGATTTTATGATGAAAGCCATGTATCGCTAGTCTAGTTACAATGTCTTTGTTTCTGACATTCTCTTGTTCAGTTTCTGTCTGTCATGGCACTGGAGGTGTAAAAAAAGAGAACATCATTGGAAATGAGAATAAAAGATAGGAAGCAACATTTGGGAAGAATAGATTGAGATGGAAAGTGGAGAAGAATGAACAACAATCATGAACGAAAAATACTGAGAAGATGTCTGGAGGAGGCAAATTGGATGACTCAAAGGAAAATGGAAATATCTTTTAGATGCAGATATTTGTAATAGTACAGCATGTTTATAATTCATAAGCATATTATTTGCATATTTATACAACTTAATAAAAAAATTATCTTGTAAAAACTGCAATATAATAATACTTTCTTTCCCCATTTTACTTGCAATATTTACATTCAAAGAAACTGAATTGGTTCATTACACCTTACCTCATATTTTGCTCTCTCATCTTGACTAGTTTTGAAAATATTGACATCACCAGCCAAAAACCAAATGTTGAGCTGGCCGTTGGAAGCTCTACACATCTGCTACCTCTGGTGTTGGGCAGGTGAACCTCGTCATCAAATCCGTTACCACAGGAATTTTAAAATTCATCATCTTGTCTTTACTTTTCTCCCAAACTCTGAATTCTTTTGGTGTTTTTAGTTGTTTTGGTTATTTTGATCTTTTCTCAATTCTATGATCTCTGTCACAGCTATTGTTTTTGTATTTCTCCATATTTTATATTTCTAAGGTGCTCTTTCATATCATGATTGCTTTTATTTTTTACTCAAATTCAAATGGAGTAAAACTAAATTAAAATAAACAAAATATTTATCTAAATATCACTAAAAGGAGTCAGAATTCACACTTCACCTCATATTTTGCTGATTCTTGAGGACCGGATTTGGAAGTTACACTGATTCCATTTTCTCAACTAGCATCCAAATGTTGAATATTGACCAATGCATTTGCAAACCAAACTTTTAACCACAGGTACTTCATAATTTGTAAAAATAAGGATTAAATTATGAATTTTGAAGTACCTGGGATAAAGATTTGATTTGGAAGTTCATTGGTCAACTAAGAGAGAGAAGAAGAATCAGTCTACAGGAGCTCTAGCCTATGCAACAATCAGATGCCAATAATTAAAACATTTTGTCTGTTCATTCTTACCTCTTAGAGTTGTTTTTGTCGAACATATGTTTCAGAGCTTCTTAGCCCCATCGTCAGCAACAAAAAACTACTCTAAGAGGTAAGACTCTGTAATCGCTGACGATGGGGCTAAGAAGCTCTGAAACATATGTTCGACAAAAACAACTCTAAGAGGTAAGAATGAACAGACAAAATGTTTTAATTATTAAACAAACCTCTTAATGTTACTTCCTATTGTATTTTAAAATAGAATCAGATGCTAGTTGACATTGGAAGCAGTTTAACTTCCGAAACTGGTCCTCAAGAATCAACAAAATGAGGCAAGGTGTTAATTCTAACTGCTTTTAATGGTATTAAGTAAACCTCATAGTGATCCTACCTATCTTATTATGTAATTTAAAAAAGTCCTGCTCTCATAAAAACATCAAAAAAGCAACTAATATCTATTAAACCCAAAGAAAGATTAGATAAATTGTAGAATATCACAAAGTCGTGTTTGGGATGATTTATAATATTTGTCAGTTTTAGCATATTGTGAAAATTAATTTTACATCTTTAATCATTGAAATGACTCAATGTCATAATATGCCAATAGGCTGAGGTTGTATGCTTCCAAAAGGTAGATTGAAGTTTCAAAGGTCCACAAACTGGAAAATCATTTAGCCTTAAACCTTACCCACTCTTAGAGTGATCCTAACACAAACAAATGCCAATTATATCTTTCTGCTGTCTATGCCACAATTACTGTCACATTGACAGGGAGCATTGTGTGAAGTATATAAGACATGTGATCATTGAATGGGGTAGATTACAAGAAAGCTGGTGAGAACTTGTGAAATGCATTTAAAATAATTGCTTTTTCACCACTGGTCAAATGTTTGCCAGATTTGTGTTTTAAAAATTTAGATGGCGACAGAGCAACAGGAATATTCAATACCTTCGGCCATTTTGTTGCATATAAATGACTCAAATGCATCATCCATATGTAATAAACTATTTTAAGTTGTAATTATTGATAAGATATATTTTAGAATAATCAATTGAGTTGGTGTTTACTTGATGAAAAGCCATATTTATTAATTAAATAAAAATAAAACTAAGTTTTATTTTTATTTCATTAATATATTTTAGAATATTATCTATGTTTTAAATAGTATTATTTTCACACACAAAGTATAATAAGTATATTCAGGGGACATATTTTTAATTTAATGAAGGGAACTACTTTCTCGCATACTTATTGCTTCAACATCGTACATCGGTGTCCATAAGCAATAAAAAGTGATGATCACTCTAAGAGCAGATAGCCTTTAGGATAAATTATACAAACCTAAAATATAAAAGGGGTACAAAAAAGTGAGTAACATCTGATAAGTATGCTATGGGGTTAAAATTTAAAACTTGCTAAAATATATGTGTAACAAGAGTCACAGTACTGTATGGTAGTTGAAACAGTTATCCTGAAAAGGTTTTTATTGTATAAATGTGATCTCTGAAGAGACCTGCTCATTTGTTCAAATATCTATTTCTTCAAGCATATTGAACAGAATGGTAGAAATGAATGTGGGAAAAGAAAAAAAGTTATCTTACAAGTTATATATATTATCAGTTATTTTTATTCCATCCTCTAAAACTTGAATATGTGGAGACATAACCTTCTCTAAATAACTGATTCAGTTAAGAACTTGGCTCAATTGATAGCAAATAATTTAATTTGTAAGATAAGTTGAAAGATTATGTAAGACAATTTTCAGTGCTTTAATTTTATATTTTTCACTTACATTATCATCATCATCATCATCATCATCATCATAAACAAATCTGTTTTGGGCCATGTGACCTGTGACGGTAAACCTAATGAAGATGGTATTGATCTTTTCACCGATGTTTTGGTCTTCCTTTGTCCCTATGTCTGGTTGCTGTACATTGGAACACCAATTTTGGAAACCTATTTCTTTCCATTCTTCTCAGATGATTTTTCCATTCTTGTTGGTATCTTTCTATATCTTCATCTAAATTTGGTACTCCAAGCTTTTTCTGATAATAGTGTTCCTTTGATGATCCAGACTAACAGTGGCCATTACGTTAAGGGGAAAATTAATATTTTAAAAGAAAAATTAATGAAGCTCTCTTAGCTAAAAAAGTGTTAAAAATAATAGTAAACCGAAAATGAAAGACAAGTTCATAAATTTTGGTGTTTTTGAGTAATAAAAGCACTAAATATTAGGAATAACAAACATCACTACAATGTTTTTCAAATATTGAGAGATTAACCTTGTTCAGCCTCATAGCATTCACCAATCAGTAGCTTGCACAATTGCAATATTGTGTTCTGCTGCGAATCACTATACTGTAGACAGAAGTCCTGATATTCCAATTGTCTATCACTTGACTGAAATATTCTTTCCTCTTACAAGCTTGGAGGCTATCTTAGCAAGCATCTTGATTCTTTAATATTTGAAGGAAGTTACACTGAGCAACAAAAAAGAAACTTTTTTTTTGTCTCAGAAAGAAAAATATGTGATTCTGATAGTATTTTTTCTCCTGAATTCAATTGTGGTATCGGTTTTTTCCATCACGCAAGGTTTCCGAGAGACAGGAATTCATAATTTCAAACACTTTAATATATTCTACATTCGTAACTACACAATATTCGAACATTCAGACTCACCTAGAAAGTAAGAAATGATGATTTTCTGCTATATTTTGCCTGTGGAGCATCCTTCTTGATGGTCCAACATTAATCGGCCAGCATATTAGGATTCCATTTGCCTTGATATCTCATTTCCATAGCTGAAATCATTTGAGTTAGCTCATTTGGCTTTATTTTACAATACACAAATGGACGAAAAAACGTTTATTAAAAAAATAATTATTTAAATCCATTAATTGAAATTGAAATAAAAAAAACTGTAGGTGATGGAGAAATTCCGAATACATATTTGAAAACACGATAAAAAACTGCATTAAGTACAACTATTGGTACTCATAAGACAAAAATCATGTTGACCAGTGTTATTATTCACATCTGTGTGACATTGACAGTTAAGAAGCATTGACAATATCACACAGATGCGAAGAAACCATGGTCTGCAAGAATATATTATATATATGAAGTGAGTTTAAATCCTTAACTCATAATAAACCTGATTCTTATTACCAGCGATTTTCTTGTATTGGTGGCTACAGTCTATTTTCTGTCCAGCCTAAGAAAGAAACTTCAGGAAAATAAATGGGCGGGTAATCCATGAAGCACATGACTGCTGCGGTTACTGTGATTCGTTCATGACCAAAGCACAGTTCAGTAGAAGCGAAAAAATAGATCATGTACTCAAATAATATAATTACGTATTTAAAGCTATTTATGTTAACTATAGTTGCTCAGAATACAGTATATACCTACATATTTCTTTGAAGGTTGGAGACTAATTAAAAATTTGCATTTGTTTGAAACTGAACAATTCTTGAGAGGAAGTTGAATGTCAGTTACAAATCTGGCGGCTGTCGGGTAGTTTATGTTAACTCGGCGATAAAATGTGTGATCAAAATTATTAGAAGCACAAGGGAAATTGTTAAAGAGTGATATAAAACGGTGTTAAATGTATTTTGTAAGTTTATGGAGCATAATCTTGGCACTGTAGTGAACGATATAGTAAAATTAACTGCAGAATATACTGTTTGTCGGAGAGTATGTTGTACATATTCGTAGGGAATTAAAAGAAACCGATAATATTTAAAATGCCCAACAAAAAGAGGAAAAGGCCTAAACCTGTTTTAAGAGTGGTGGACAATTTTGTGAAGTGTATAGTTCATTATAAGGCGCATAGGTTTTTTATTTTATTACTGTAAGTACAGTTATTTTAATTTAAATGCTTGATTTTAATTAATTTGTTTAATATTAACAACTATAATTTAATTAGTTTTCGACATACCATTATATGGCTAAATGTTAATACAGCCTGCAACATTAAAACGATTGTTGTGCATTAATTTATCGGCTTGTAACAAACAGCTTACAGAGTTCACCTGCACTCTTACACACGCTGCACGGAGTAATACATTCGGAACTTAAAAGTCAAAGTGTGCTTCTTATGTTGGACAGATAATAGTCATATGAACAGAATTAATATTTTGTCTACTGTTGTGGCAGACATCTTTAGATGTGGTGGATATCTGATGTGAATTTCTCAGCTGACACCTGCAGACTGGTCGGACACTGGAATCATTTATAGAAAATCGCCTTAACAATGCACAACCTTCTGATTTATCCCCGAAGTAGGTGAAACATCAAGAACTGTTCATACTATTAACATACTGTCATTGTCAAAGTTCATATGACTAGATATGACCACCAAGCCCAAAAACCAATGTTATAACAACTATTAATTCCTCATTTAAATTGCCTTAAGAGTACAAGCAGAAAATTTTGTAAACACATACACCCAAACAGCATTTTTTTAGCCTCATTATATCCAATTTTATGATTGTTTTTATTTTACTCCTAAGTTATTTTTATTTATAATATCATTATATAAGTGTAGCATATTTTAGTGTTTTTGTCTATTGTATTATAAGGAAAAATGGATTTACCAAAAGAAAATTTTACCCCTCCTCCAAGCTGAATTATCACTAATATCAAAGCAAATCATATGATATTTATCAGAAAGAATGTCATTTCATTAACTGGCAGTGATGAAACTGTTCCAACAATAAAAATATTTTATGATATAACCTATTATGGTAATTTTATGTAACTAATGCCATAATTTAGCAAATTATTTATGATTTTGAGCATGTACAGTTATGTATAACTTTTGTATCCAAAAAGCAATGTTATTTAATGCTCCATATTTTATTCCATTTTTTCTTCAAATTTTGGTACAAATGTAATTTAATAATAGAAATAAGAATTATCCTTAATTTAGGAAATATTTAATTACTTGAAATTTTGGCATTTTCCCATTATATAAAAAACAATTTATAAAACCTGAGAAACTATAAGATTCATTTGAATAAAAATGCAGTGATGCAGAACGAATGACATAACAATAGTGAAAACAATATAAATGAGTTGGAGAAAATATTTTTATAGCTCACCTCATAAGTTCTGTGTTTTCACAATACCATTTCAAAAGTCATTTTACCTTCATCTTTAATCAAACTCAACAGTTGGAGTTTGGCTGAAGATGAAGGCAAAATAGACCTATGAAATCAGTATTGTGAAAACACGGAACTTTATGAAGTGAGCTATAAAAACATTTTCTCCAATCATTTATAAATTGAAAATATCTCACAGTGTTACTTCCCACTGTAATTATTATTTTGAAAAAAAAAATGAAAACAATGTCAGCTGCATTTGAAAGCTTGATAAAAGAAGAATGTTTTTGTTTCACCCATAGTGTACTTTCATTTACATCTTGTCCTCTCTTAGAGTGATCCTAACACAAATGCCACTTGTATCCTTCTGCCATTTGTGCCACAATTACTGTCACATTGACAGGGAGCATGTGTGAAATATATATGACATGTGAATGGTGTAGAATGGTGAGATTTTCTACTGAGCTTGTGAAATATATTTAAAATAACTGTTATTTGACCACTAATCAAAGGTTTGCCAGACTTGTATTTTAAAAATTTAGATGGCGACACAGAACAGAAGACTCGACACATTCAGCCATTTTGTTGTATCAGAATCGACTGAAGCATAACCCAAATGTGTCATCTATATGTAATGAACTATTTTAAGTTGTAATTATTGATTACATATATTTTAGAATATTTCCTATGTTTTGAATATTATTATTTTCATTCATGAAGAATAACAAGTATACTCAGAGGACATATTTTTTTAATTTAATAACGGAAACTAATTTTTCGTGTACTTCTTGCTTCTACATTGTATGTTGATTTCCAAAACCAATGAAAAGTGAGCAGGTCACATGGTTTTGTTTTGATAAGGATTACTTTAAGAGCAGATAGCCTTTAAATACTGAGAGACAGAGCCTCAGGTACTGTGACTGTGGCAAAAAGTTCCCACAAGTGAGGTTTGGACTAATTCACAATGGACTATAATACAATTTTCTTGTTAGCCATTTTTATTTTGATCCACTATTGACCCTTATGGCAGTAGGATTTTTCTCATGAAATTCTAGCCATTATTCGACTAGTGCCCATCTATCTAACTAACTTACTGGCACTATTGAACCCGTAGGTTCATGGCCACGCAGACATAAGCTCTCCATACATCCCTATCCTCAGCTAATATTTTCCAATCATTCCCTGTATAATCTACTTCCCTCAAATCATAGTTAATGTTATTCTCCCACCTCATTCTTGGTCTACCAACTGGGTGTTTTCCCTCTAGTTTTCCTACAAGAAGCTTCCATTAACATATTTCATTCCCATTCGTGCCACATGTCCTGCACATCACAGTCTATGAGACTTAACCACCATGAGGAATTTGGGTATCTACATTAAGTAATTGCTCCAGGGTGAGAAAACCAGCTATAACAGCTGGAGGATCTGAGATGCTAACCACATGTCATAGTACAGACTGGCCAGATGATTGTCCATCTCTGTGATTTGCAGAGTTGGATGTGAGACTGACAGCCAGCTGGTAGGCGAAGGATATTCTAGGTCTGTCATGCCATGGAGAATGAAGATTTGCTATTCTACAATTGTAAACAAGTTTTAGGACAAATTGCACACTTCATCGTTCACATAGACAACAATTGTAGCACCAACTGCTTCTAGTATTCTAATTGTAAGTAACAAATATTAACTAACTAACTCACTGGCACTATCGAACCTGTGTGTTCATAACTGTGTGGACATAAGCTCTGCATACATCCTGAGCTAATGTTTTCCAATCATTCCCTGTATAATCTACTTCCCTCAAATCATAGTTAATGTTATTCTCCCATCTCATTCTTGGTCTACCAACTGGGCGTTTTCCCACAAGAAGCTTCCATGCAACCCTTTCATTCCCCATTCATGCCACATATCCTGCCCATCACAATCTACGAGACTTAACTGTTTTTATTATATCTATCTTCCTATAAAGACCATGTAGTTCACTGTTTAATAGTATTCTCCATTCACCTGACTGTTCATCTCTGTTTGGTCCAAAAATTTTCCTAAGAACTTCATTCTCAAATACTCGTAATCTCCTTTCCTCCCTTAAAGTAAGAGTCCATGTTTTGCATCCATATAATATAACTGGTAGAATAACAGTTTTATATATTTTCAGTTAATTTTTTTGAAAGGAGTTGGGATGACAAGAGTCCTTGTAATGTGAATAGCATGCATTTCCAGAATTGAGCCTATGTTTAATTTCTTTGTGCATCTCATTTCTATTTATGATTACTGTTCCTAAGTATTTGAATTCAGCCACTTCTTCAAAATTTCCCTCATTTGTCATTAATGCTTTTCCATTATATAATGTATTTCTATATGTGAACATATATTTAGTTTTATTGATATTTACTTTCGGTCCCAATTACTGAGTGTGCGTGTTGGCCCTTAGTACCTCCTTATAACAAATATTACCTGCAGTAATACTCATCCACTGCCTGAGAGTGAATTGTACAACATTGTAACATCTGTACAAACTACTTTATTTACAACCCTTGTAATTATATTTTCGTAGATTAAGTTACTGAGCATGTGGAAATTTTATGAAGACAATAATGGTCATTAAAAATAATAAATAAAATACAAAATGTTCAGAGCAATATTAGTCTTCTCATTTGATACTGAATGCATTATTATTTTGTTTAATTTTTGTGCGTAATTAATAGTTTATTAAAATCAATCATTCTGTTTTTTTTTACATTTCCTTATTTTTAAATAGTAGGCTTCTTTCTACACATCCAAATTCATCTTAAAAAAAGAACTTGTAATAAAAATATTAAAATAATTATGGATAATTAACTATTTATGCTATTGGTTATTCTCTATACAAAGCAAGTTATATTCCCTCTCAATATTTTCAATTTTAAGTTATGTTATCATAAATGAGACTTGAAAAAAATAATGATGCAATAATTTATCAAGTGAGGAAGTGAATTTTTTTGTATAAAACTTAAATTATCATTTGAATCATAATATAATAATTCCATCTATTTTTGCCAATCTCTGGTCTTAAATACAGTACATTAACTATACTAATTCAAAGAATAAATTACTGAATATTGAAGCTGTGACTAACAGCTGCAAATCAGAATTTGTTAAACAAAAGGAAGTAAATGTCATGTAAAAACCAATCATAGCTTCAAGATATTAAGAAATTTTGTACTAGACAACAGGATTTTAAAAGTTGGAACATTAAGTTTTTATGTATACAGTATGTATACTTTTTCTTAGATTTAGTAAAATGTAGCACTGAAACTGAACTATTAGGTCTTTGATAATTATGTTTTGTTTGTATATTAACCAAAGATTGAATTTGTACATTCAATTTAACAATTAAATTTATCAATATCCTAGTGGTTATACTAGAAAAGGTAGTTTGCACCAACAAATAACAGAAAATTCTTTTGAAGTTTTTTTGATACTGTATTGAGTTAAATTCTGTGAAAACAGAATTTTTATTATTTGGAACAGGTATGGATTTTTTATATTTGAGAACTGATAAATTGATGATTCCATGTTATATATGATACTTTTAATGCAATTTAACTTTATAAAAAATATTAACAGAAATTTTCAATATAATAATAACAATAATAATCACAACTTTATATAAATAAAATATTTGTTATGAATAAAAGGAAATATATCATCAGATACATTTACTAATCATTCATCACTTTTTTTAATAACTGGCTTTATTTTTATTTTGGTATTTTTTTGATAAAAAATTCTTACACACATAAACACTTCATATTAGCAGAAATTTATATTTTAATATTGAAAACAATAGCTATTTATGGTACTTTTGAGCGAAGTAAACCTTACTGTGCAAATGTAAAAATTTAAGCACAATGTGTGAGCAGAGCACATTAATTACATAAGCACAATAAAGATACACTTCTCTCACAAGCACCAAATGTAATTTAATCCATGGCCATAACAAAAATATTCTTATAAAGAAAATATGTTGATAATGAGAGATATATTTCATCAGAGTTACACTGCTAGTGTATTGGTGATTCAGTCTTCCAGCTGAGTGCTGGGCAAAAGGCTTCAATCTAAGCATTTGCTGGACCCCACTGCATCTATTGTACATTATACTTGTAATGAGGCATTCTAGTAAGCTACAAACTAAGCATTTGTTGGACCCCTCTGCGTCTATTGTACATTATACTTGTAATGAGGCATTCTAGTCGGTTACAAACTGTGAGAGTAGTTTATCATAGATGTAAAATAAAGTTATGTTGCAAAATAGTCTACTGTATAAAGAAAAAAGTATTTTAACCTCAGGGGTCCCCATCTAGGGGATATGTGGATGGCAACCATAAGGTGCCCAAGCTGAGCAAAACATTGCTTCCACTTGTGTTTTGGTCCTTACTTTTATCTTTCCTATACATCCTCTTTTGGCTAATTCTTGTTTTTTTTTACTCTGATGGTATTAGAGCATTTGAGGCCTAGGAGATCTTTTCCTACTTTAATTCCTCTGTATTGATCTATCTAATTCTTACAACCTCGTGGGCACTCACCTTGATGGGTGTTACTGGCATATTAGATAAACAAGGAACTAAAAAATGCCCACATAAGCTGCATGTACATCAATACAGCCCCATTGCAACTTATACACAATATGGATTTTTCTAAAGCGAAATAAGCATAAATATGCAATGCATTCGTGTCATCAGTTACAGCTGGATACACGTAATGAAGAATGAATGAAGAAGTATTTAGAAAATGTTTTTTTTTGTTATGGTTATGGATAAAATATATTCTGCAGCCTATAAATCCTCATTTTCATAATATCACACTAATAAAATATACATTTTTATTTCATTAGTTGTTATTTGTAAGTTCATTCAAATTTCATTTCAAATGTGTTTTTTCATGAACAGTAAGAAGTGCCTGGCATACAAAGTCTCTATCACAATATTCACATTGATAAGGTCTCTGCCCTGTGTGATATCGCGTATGTATTGTAAGAGTCGAGCGCTGGGTAAACCCTTTGCCACATAACTCACAAATGTATGGCCGTTCGCCTGTGTGTATCCGTTGATGTTGTTTTAAATCCCAACTTTTAGTAAATCCTTTTCCACATGCACATATTTTTGGCTTTTCACCAGTGTGGACACGTTTATGTAGCTTCAAATGTTCTTTACTTGTTACTGATTTCCCACAAATGTCACATATATAAACGTTAGCACCGGTATGAGAGTTCATGTGAAGTGAAAGTGACTTTCTGTAAACATATGTTTTTCCACATATCTCACATTGATGCATTTTTTGGCTCTGCAGTACTTCTGAGTGAATATATCTTTTATGTGCATTTAAATTATGTTTATAAGGATACGCTTTATCACACTGATCACACTCATATGTTTTATTGGCCGAGTGTGAGATCTGATGCATTTGAAGATTGGCTCGATATATGAATTCTTTACCACAAGTTTCACATGAATAAATCCTCTTCTTAATTGATTCTTTTCCAGATTTGGTTAAGCATGAGTCTATACCTATTCTCTGTTTTTCATATTTTTCAAGCCATTTGTTGATGAGCGTTTCTGATGTTAACCTAGAAAGAAGACAACGATCTTAAAAGGACCCCAGTTGAATCATACATGACTCAGATATACACCTTTTATACGAAGTAAATCTTCTACTAACATTTTTATACAATATTTATTGAAGTGGCTTGCTTCAAAAAAAAATTTAGTAACTTATAGAAGCACTTAACTGAAATACACAAAAACTTTAAGAATAGATTCATTATGCATGCTCAAAAATGGCTGTAGAATTTTTGGTTCACAGTTCCTTTGCTAAAGGCAAAATTAATACAATATTTGTACTAAATAACATTCAACACTAGCAAAATTGATATCAAATTCCGCTGAGGTGAAGTCATATGATGAAAGTTAAAAATTAAATTGTACCTGTTGGTAGGTGCCATCGTCCTCAACTTTGTTAAAATATTGTATATAAAATTAACTGGAGCGCTTTCGTAAGTTATCTTCCATCTTCTGCAGGTTGAGCTTACGCTACTCGTTGTTGTTGTGTACGGTGATGTATACTTCAACTGTTTGTACCAGCAACTGACTTGTTTTTGACGATTTTGTATAATGGGTTTCATTAAGAAGTGAGGTGTTGTTTGTTTCCTTTATAATTTCGAGGTCTTCAAATATATTTATCCTAGCTGGAATGTTTTCTCAGTGGATTATCGTGAGAGTATTTTCAATTGTGTTCATTTGATGATGAGATGACGCAGGTCATCGAATGAACACAATTGAAAATACTCTCACAATAAACCACCGAGAAAACATTCCAGCTAGGATAAATATATTTGAAGACCTCGAAATTATAAAGGAAACAAACAACACCTCACTTCTTAATGAGAATGCACCTCAGTCAAACCCATTATACGAGATCGTCAAAAACAAGTCAGTTGCTGCTACAAACAGTTGGGGTATACATCACCGTACACAACAACGAGTAGTGGAAGCTCAACCTGCAGAAGATGGAAGAAAACTTTCGAAAGCGCTCCAGTTAATTTTATATACAATATTTTAACAAAGTTGAGGACGATGGCACCTACCAACAGGTACAATTTTTAACTTTCATCATATTAAATAACATTGAAACAAACTAATCAAAATTTTAAATATTTTAATCTTGATTTTGTGAATTTGAGCACTGAAACTATTTAAATTAAAAGAAAATATCTATGGGTGTTAAGGCTGAACTGTAACCTATACGTACATAATCCACACTCATCATGACCCCCATAAAATAAATAGAAATTAGTGCAACATTAAATTTTGTCTCTTCCAAATAAAGGATTTAATTTATGTGAAGATATATATATATATATAAGTGGAACATGAATAAACAGTTTAAAAAAGTCAACTTTATACCCAGTATTTAGAAATATATTTTGCTGTTCCATGATACAAAATCAAAATAATAAAGATTCAAAATATAAAGTCCATTGTGAAATAAGCATGACAGAATTTTATGTCTAATTTGTTTTATTTTGAAATAGTAATGCCAATGTAAATATTTTAAGTAATATTCATTTGTTTATACCATTGTAACAAGAAATTTAATATCTCTGAATTTTATCTTAAACAATCTTAACAGATGTTACTGGATAATAAAAAAAAAAACATAAAATGTTGTAAACCTTTGTGTAAGAATTAAAACTAGGTTACTGGTAACAATAAGAATTATAAATTGACCAATTTTGGGGAATTAAAGTAATATCAGAATAAATATCACACACATATACACACATATATATAATATTACCTTTTATTTAAGATGTCTCTTTAATACAATGAAGAAATCTAACTGAAAACCAAAATATGATTACTTGAAATATATTACAGATCGCTTAGAGTTATGTGAGTTCCTTTACATGTTTTTTTGTGCACAGTAAGCAAAGCTTGACAAATGAAGTCCTGATAGCAATTGTCACATTGATATGGTCTCTGTCCAGTGTGAAGGCGACGATGAATTGTCAGTGTAGCATGTTGAGTAAACGCTTTACCACATATCTCACATTTAAATGGCCGTTCTCCCGTGTGAACACGGCGATGTTGTTTCAAGTTGCAACTTTTTATGAAAGCTTTGCCACATATATCACATATATTTGTCTTCTCACCGGTGTGAATTCTGCAATGAAATTTCAGATGCTCCTTTGAGCTTAGAGACTTTCCACATACATCACATATGTATACATTGGCTCCAGTGTGGGAATTCATATGTAGCATCAGAGATTTCTTGTAGGCATATGTTTTTCCACAGATTTCACACTGGTTCAATCTCTTTTCAGGCACTGTGTTGTGAGATTTTATGTGCTGCAGCAGAGAATTTTTATATGTATAAACTTTACCACACAAGTGGCATTTGTTTTCTTCATCTTCAAACTTGGGAAGTGGGTGAGCACTCCTTCTGTGAGCATACATACTATGTTTGTACCGGAAAGTCATGCCACAAATTTCACAGGAAAACGGCTTCTCTCCAGTGTGCGAAATTTGATGCAAAAGAAGGGTAGACTTATATAGAAAACTCTTGCCGCAAACTCCACATCCATGACCTCCTTTGTGTTCAGAATGACTCAACTTCTTATGTTCAATTAGGTTCTTTCTATTAAGATACTGCCTATTACAAACGTCACAGTTATATGATTTTCTTGTTGCATGTAGAACAGAGTGCTCATCTAGTTCCACAGAAGTTTCAAAACATCGTCCACAAGCGACACAAGTAAATTGGTTGGAGTGCTTTTTATAATGCAAATCTAGATGATATTCAAATCCAGTGGCATAATCACATATGTTGCAGAAAAAAGCTTTCTCTTTTGCATGAGTATCCTCTTTATGTGAGATTACATCTTGCAAACTTTCAAACGTTGAATTACATAAATTACATGAAAACGGCAATGTATCTTTTCGTGCCTGTAATTCCAATGATTGCAAAAACTCCAAATTTTTTTCTTCATCTAATTCAATTTCTACTTTTACAGGAAGATCAAGAAATTGGTCATGTGAATCGTTATCTGAAGATTTTGTCGATTTTGCTGATTTTAATTTAGAATTACTGTCTTTTTTACTTATCTTCTTTGGAGATTTCTTGCTTCTTGATAATGATGTCTTTCTACTTTTCACAGAGCCAGAAGAACTGCCAGTTGCACACCTAGAAACAAGATAATTTTAAAATAACCCCACTTGAAAACAAGTATTTATCGCAAACTTAAAAGCACGCATTTCTTTCCCAGTTAATAAATCAATTATATATAAAAAATATTAACTTGAATCATTATGAAAAGTATAACAAATTCAATATGCAGAAAAGAGAATTTCAATATTAAGTTGATTGCTTTATTTTAGCTTTTTAAATCAGTACATGTAATTACATAATTCTACATATAACTACTTTAATGTCTTTTCAAAACTGATCATGATAATGTTCTAACAAAATCCACAGAAAACATTTAATTTATACATTATCATAAGATCATAACATATACTAGAAATAAATCATCTAACTTGAAAATAAATAATTATTCTCAAATCTAAAAGCAATATAATTACATTCAGTTTATTCTCCAATTAAATGTGTCTTCTGATGAACAGTTAATAGAGCCTTGCACACAAAATCCATCCCGCATACATCACACTGGTACGGCCGCTGTCCAGTATGTAGACGCTTATGTATTGTAAGGGTAGATCGCTGTGTGAAAGCCTTCTGACAGATATCACACACATATGGACGTTCTCCAGTATGTGTACGTTGATGTTGTTTTAGATCCCAACTCTTTATGAACGATTTTCCACAGACTTCACAATGATAACTCTTATCCCCAGTATGAATCATACAGTGGTATTTGAGATGATCACGAGTACTGAATGATTTACCACAAACATCGCAAGCATAAAGGTGTGCACGCGTGTGGGAGTTGACGTGAACACGAAGAGAATTCTTGTATGGAAATGTTTTACCACAGATCTCACACTGATTTGAACCTTGGAAGTTCTGTTCTTGCATCAAATCAAATTCCTTTTCTGGATGTGAACAGCGTTTGTGTGCATACAGACCTTGTTTATAACGGAATGTGGCATCACACTCGTCACATCTGAAAAGCTTGTCATTTGTGTGTGAAGGCTGATGCAAGAGTAATGTAGAGCGATACATGAATTCCTTGCCACAAACTGTGCATTTATGTTCTTTTATTTTATCTGGAAGCCCAGGATGTTGCAGATTTTTGTGATCAATCATTAATTTTCTATTGGGAAATTCAAGTTCACAGCCAGGGCATTTGTATTTTCTTTTATGATATATAGCACAATGCTTTCTGAAGTCTGTTTTACAACGAAAACTCTTGTCACAACATGACACTTGTGGGGGTAATTGTGTGTTCTATAATGACGCTTCAAGTACCGCTGACGTGTTGTGGTAAACTCACATAAATCACATTTTACTTTTTTTTCTTCCAAATGTATATCCTTATGAAGTTTTAAACCCTTTCTTGTTCTAAATTTATCATTACACATATTACATACATATGGAAAGGATTCACTGTGGGCAGTCATATGTACTGCTAACAAATCTCCTGTCTCAAATGATCTTCCACAGTCAGTGCATCGGAATTGTTTTTTCTGAATCAGAATCAACTTCAACTTTAACAAGAGTGTCAACCTGTAGGTGAAAATGCATCATTGTGTGAACCTGCAGATCACATTCTGGAACTTCAGTCCAACACAGTTCACACATCACTATCTTCTTAGATCTTCTTTCACTTCTTCTTGTGATTGTATTCTTTTTCTGTTCATTCTTAGCTTCAGTGGCACACCTAGAAAGAAGATAATGTGAAAATAACTTTCCCATTTCATTCCCATAACAAATTTAAACTTTACACCATTACAAATTCCATATGATTTTGAAATTTCATTTATAAATTCTTAAATTGGACTTCCACATGTTTTATTGAAATTTGAGAAAACACAGTGTGTGTCATTAAAATTGAAAAATAAATGAAATCTTGTAAGAAAATAATTATGTAGCATCCACTCTATAAGAAACATAGACTTGTTTTCTAAATTTAGTATTCATAAATATTTACAAATATCACACAATACAAGCAATAATAAAAACTGTTGACTAAAAATAAAACTGTCAGTATAATAAAAAATACATTTTCTTATAACCATTTAAAGCCATATTTTATAAATTGATTAAATGTAACACACTGAAAAATACTAAGATAATACTACAATATAATTGCAGTTATTTAAAACTGATAATAAAAAACCAGTAACATTTAAATTGTCAGCCATGGTGGACTAGTGGTTGGTTATTTTCCTTGTCTCTGGTCCCAAGAGTGGCAGGTTCAAACCTGGCTGGGGTTGATGGATTTTTTTTGGGTGGATAAAACCACGGAGCAAATCCTCCTCCAGAAACGACTTTAAACCATGGGTCCCGAGTCTGAAGATTTTCAGGCTCATAAAGGAACCTTTAGCTTGTACAAATAGGCTCCTAAGAAAATTTACCGACCTTCATTCACCCCAGCAATACCTTAGTTGCCTACTAGATGTTTCATTGGGTCGGTATGTTGACCACATACCTACCATTCATGACATCTTTAGGGAAATAAGCATAACTAAATTAACTTGGTCTAGTAACTCCTAATAAGGGACTTGAACTGTGGGTCCCAGGTCCCAAGTCTGAAGATTTTCAGGCTCATAAAGAATCTTTAGCCTGGATAAATAGGCCTATAATCAAAATTTACCGACTATCATCCTAGTAATATCTTAGTTAATCAAGTTTTTTTTTTGAGCTGGGAAACATCTTACCTCAAATTAATGTTGATTAATTCTCGAACATGTTTCGATATAATGTTCTATATCATCAGCTTATCAAGCTGAGAGAAAAATTCAACATTAATTTGAGCTTGATAAGCTGATAATGATATAGAACATTAGAACATTATATTGAAACATTATTTGAGGTAAGATGTTTCCCAGCTATAAAAAAAAACTTGATTAAAAAGAACCTCAAAATATTACTTCCTAAAATAAACCATTAAATATCTTTGTTGCCTACTAGATGTCTCATTGGATCAGTATATTGACTGTATGCCACTCATGACATCTGTAGGGAATAAACAGAACTAAATTAATTTGCTCTAGTATCTCCTAACAAAGGAGAGGCTAAGGCCTAATATTGGGTTATTATGCCATTGTAGATAGATAGCATTTAAATTAAAATTTGGTAATTCCATATCTTATTTTATTAAACTAAACTCCACAGCAATACATTCCTTAAGATGCTAGGTGGGCACCAGTCCCATAATAGCCAAAATTCCATGAGAAAATTTCTTCTCTCATGGAGACTCGAACCAGCATATGTCTGACAGCTCTGCAGCAAGGCATTATACCTTAGAACACTCGACTATGGTTCTGGACTACACAAATGTTTTAAAAAAAATAACCCACTTTAATTTTTAGATAGAATAAGTATAATGCATTTTTATGTTAATCAGTGTACATTAGATATAAGTAATTTAATATTAAATTACATAATAACATAAAAAATCAAATAATAAAGAATTGAACTGAGTGAGAATAGAAGGAAGCAAGGAAACACAGTACTCTTTTAAATTGTACCAACTAATTTATTGATACATCTCACAGTAACGTCTCATGCATATATTTGTAATTAAACATGATTATTTTATACGGAACTAGATACAATACTGTTCATAAACGATTATTGAACATTTTTTAAAATTGTTTACAGTTTTGTTTTTAAGTCCACAATAAAAAAATAATTTATTGTAAATCTTTTACCTGAAGATATAAGTTATTCATATCATATTCAGCTTATGGTTGAAATGACAGCTTACTCTACTGGATTTTTAGAAGAAATGTCTGAATTATGCTTCCATAGTATGTTAAGTGCTGAAAACTCTTCAAGAACTTGAATCTTGAATACATGTAAGCCATAAGTGTGTATCCTTTTCTTTATTTTAAACAAATATATTTCAAAATTAATATAAAATTTCAGTATTCTCTTAGCATAATTTTGGTTCAGCAATACAGTTTGTATCTCTGATTTTTCTTAATAGCTATCTTCAACAGTTAATTGGATTACTTGTGGTCCATAGGATTTTTCTCCTATAAACTCTCAAGACGTTTCCTTTCCTTATTATTTTTTTCTTCCAGCACTTGAGATATTTGTAACTTGCATTAGTGTCTTATTATACATTCTGTAATCATTACAAATACTTTTTTTTTAAATCCACTGATTGGTCATGTCATGAAATTATTATAATTCTTTTAAGGAAGAATATAAGTCACAAATCAACTGATCAAAGATTAATATTCAAAATATGTCTTTTACATACACATAGATATATTTTTTTTATTCAAGCTACTGGTTGCTTGAAATTAGTAAAGGACAAATTTATCAACAAAAATATTTGGGTTGGTTAAAATTACAGTGATGTAAGTTATTTTCATCAGTAGTAAAATGCTGTAACCAATGTAGACTACAAATTCAATTCCATTCAATTTAAGTTAGTGTTAAATTTGGCTTCAGGTGACACCCGTAAGATTAAAACAATATTTTTGCTCCCAAATGTATTATAGCACATTTAGTATTGAATTAGTTTTTGGAAAACAAATGTGACTTATGCAATTGTAATTTTAAATCATCCATATAAAATAATGCCTTTCACTGACTACTCAACTTCACTATTATACTAACTCACTGGCTCTATCAAACCCTTAGGTTCATGGCAGCGCAGCATGGACATAACCTCTCCACACATCCTTATCCTGAGCTAATGTTTTCCAATCATCCCCTGTCCAACATTCCAAGTTCCTAGGAACATGTCCCTATTTTTGAGCCTTTGGCATGGATTCCCTGAAGTAGTCCCCGGCAAGAGAACCAAATGGGGGACTATTTTACCTCCGGATAATTTTATCCCAGTAGAACCCATGCCCACGTTTGGTGGTTGTATTTTAACCTCTCCACACATCCCCATCCTGACTAATGTTTTCCAATCATCCCCTGTCTAACATTCCAAGTTCCTAGGAACATGTCCCTATGTTTGAGCCTTTGGCATGGATTCCCTGAAGTAGTCCCCGACCGAAGAACCAAATGGGGGACTATTTCATCTCCGGAGAATTTTATCCCAGTAGAACCCATGCCCATGTTTGATGGTTGTATTTTTACGATGAAAGATCACCACTCTTTCGACCATGGTACTTTTTTTGTCTGACTTAATCCCCTTCGACCTGTCCGGCATAGGTAATTCTTTCGGCAGCAATGCTACCGCTGGCATAGCTCTCGGGATTATTTAAGCATGCAAGCCTCTCCACCATGACAAGGTAAAGATACCATGGAGGGGTCACTATTATACACCTGAGTAAAACTCAAAAAATCATAATAAATTCTGTTGAGGTGAATAGTCATAAGCAAAAATAAATATATTGACAGATGCCATTGTCCTCAACTAGGTTAATTTTTATTTTAAACTATAGGACTTTCAGAAATAGGCTTCCATCTTCAACACAAGGATATGAGTCAGTAGCTCACTCCCTTTTGTTGAAGATGGAAGCTAGTTTCTGAAAGGCCTGGGTCAGTAATTCACATCCTTTTGCTGAAGATGGAAACCAGTTTCTGAAAGGCCTACAGTTAAAAAAATAACTTAGTTGAGAATGACATAGTTTTCTCTCTATAATTGTATGATAATGATGCCATGCAACTCCTAAATTCAATTCAAATGAGTACTAAGGATGCAACTTTCAGAAATGTCAACTTTGGAAGAAGTTTAAAAACTGTACCCTTTACCTTAATGAACAAATAAATATGCTGTCATTTCTAAGGGCGGCTTGTGTCTATTAGCATTCTTGCTTGCCTATACTTGTTTTCAACATAAAGTGGATCACGGGTCTTGAAGCAATCTTCATCCACATTTACTTGCTTGTTGCATAGAGGATACAATGGTGAAGACAGGATTCCTAATTTGTATAAGCGACTTGCTATAGACAGTCATGATTTATTATGATACTAAATGCTGTAAAGGCAGTTTTTCTAATGGCCGTTCAAAGATTTTATCTGGATGGGAAAGGGCCACTTCTTACCTTCTGCGTCTTTTGATTTCTTGTACGACCAGATATGAAAGTTTTGATGAAGTTCATGTTATGCAAATGAAAAGTTCGTCCTTTTTCTCTGTTGTACAATTTTAAATTTCTTGGCAAGCATATCTATCACTTCGTGCCCAATGAGCTGGAATCCACGTATGCACATTGTTTTATTTAGTTTCTGGGACTGAGTCAGAATATTATACAGTAATACTATTTAATTTGTGCTGACCCTTGAATCCATTTGAGCAAACTGCGCTGTCATTGCATGGAGTGGCATAATCCACATGGTGGGTAGGGTTAGGAGCGTATCTACTAGTTTAGTCCACCTGATCAGGTCAGGTGGTCCGATTTACCAACAAAAACCAGACCTCCTTGTAGAAGATTTCTGTCAATAAACCAGACCTCCATTTACATTGGAGTTTATTTGTGGATGATATAACTGCCAAAATGCAAAACTGGCATCCACAAAAAGTTATGCTACGGTTAAAACAAGTATGAGATTCTGCCCTAAAGTTCTATATTCAGGAGGCAAGAAAGTCTCAAAATAAGATCTTTGGACAAGGAGAACTTGTAGCCAAATCTCATCAAAGCAATTTACAATACTTTATGAACAAACAAATATTAAAATAAATGACACACAGCGTATTGAATAAACTCCTGGCACGACAGGGCCTAGTAGGCCCTTAGCCTACCAGCCAGCTGCTGGCCTCACATCCACATGTGTTAATCACAGAGGTAGATGATCATCAGCCAGTGTAGGGGTGACATGTGGTTAGCATGTCGAGTCCCCCAGCCGTTTTGAATGGTTTTCCTTAAAAAAAAACTGCAAGAAAACAAACAACCAGAAAGTGAAGTGTGGTGTGGCATGAATAACACTGGGGAACAAAAAAATATTTTTTTCTTGGTGCCTGAAATTTTTCACCTGATTCTGGGTATTTCGGCACTGCTGATTCCAAAAATGTCATCCATTTTGTTGCAGCAGCTCTAGTTTGCAAGATATTGATGATACTGCTCTTATGTACCACCATTGTAAATCGATTGTTTGCATAATACTAATTGATTTAATCCAAGTTATATTCATGTTGTTGTTGCCGTTTGCATATGTAATTTTACTAATTTGACAATTGTTTATCCTTTTTCTAGACTGACATGGCTTCAACACGAAGAAAATGTGTGAATAATCCTGATGTGTTTTGTTTCATCTGTGGGAGTACACATTCACTCAACAAAGAAAACCTATAACTGACTTTGTAAGAAGAGCTTATTTGGCCTATTTCAAAGTACAACTGGGAGATCAAGATAAGCCTTGGGCACCTCACATTGTATGTAAAACGTGCACAGAGCATCTACGACAATGGACAAATGGGAAACGGAAATGCTTGAAATTTGGGGAACCAATGATCTGGCGAGAACAAATTAACCATAGTGATGACTGCTATTTTTGTTCAGTCAATGTAAAGGGCATCAATAGCAAAAACCGGAATAGATGGGTATATCCCAATCTACGCTCCGCAAGACGCCCTGTTCCACATTCAGAGGAGATACCTGTTCCAATTTTTACCAGTCTTCCAGAGTCACCAGAAGAAGAGGATGATTCAACTGAAAGCTATTCTGAGGGAAATGACAGCGATTTCCCAGGACCTTCATCAGTTTCATCCGGTTTTAGTCAAGCGGAACTGAACGACCTCATAAGGGATCTAAGTCTTCCAAAGAAGTCATCTGAGTTGTTAGCTTCCAGGCTGGCAGAGGAAACAATGTCTGTTACCGGGAACAAAGGTCACAGTCTATCGCAAAAGAGAAACAGACTTCCTGCCATTCTTCACAGTAGAAAATCAATTTGTTTTTTGTATGAATGTTGAAGGACTGTTAATGAAGCTGGGTGTAAGAAAATACACACCAAGTGAATGGCGGTTATTTATAGATAGCTCCAAACGCAGCCTAAAATGTGTTCTTTTGCATAATGGGAACATATACAGGTCAATCCCAATTGGTCACTCAGTTTCTATGCGTGAAATCAACATACAATAGCTACAGTGCTAGAGAAGATCTCTACCGTGATCACCAATGGGTAATGTGTGTCGATCTCAAGATGGTGAATTTTCTTCTAGGACAACAAGGTGGGTACACCAAATACCCATGCTTTATATGTTTATGGGACTCTAGAGCCAAAGATCAACATTGGGTGAGAAGGCATTGGCCTCTTAGAGAAAGCATGACCGTTGGAGAAAAAAACATCGTTGCAGAACCTTTGGTTGACAGAAACAACATCATCTTGCCACCACTGCATATTAAACTTGGTTTAATGAAACAGTTCATCAAGGCGTTGAATAGAGATGGAACATGTTTTGGCTACATATGTACAAAATTTCCTGCACTGAGTAAGGAAAAATAAAAGCAGGTATATTGGATGGACCACAAATCCGCCAACTTATTAATGACCATCAATTTCAAGACTCAATGAATGATACTGAAGCAGCCGCATGGTCTTCGTTCTGTATGGTAGTGAAGAATTTCCTTGGAAACTATAAGTCTCCTAATAGTGATGAACTAGTGGAGAATATGCTCACTGCTTTTTGTGCACTAGGTTGTAACATGAGCATCAATTACACTACCTACACAGTCATTTGGATCGATTTCCAGACAATCTTGGAGATGTAAGTGAGGAACAGGGTGAGCGTTTTCACCAGGAATTAAGTACAATGGAAGAAAGGTATCGTGGACGGTGGGATATACATATGATGGGGACTACTGTTGGAGCATCCCCGAGAATGTCCAAGATCATTGCATCGGAGGAAATCACAGAAACGGGGATTCTGCGACCTGATGGAGGAAAATTAATGATTCTAACGAGACTAATGTGTAAATAAATTATGGTAGTTATATAGATACAGTTGTTTCATGAAAAAGAAAGTATTTGTTCTTTTGTATTTAATTGTATGCGAGTAATATAGTTGTATATGTGGACCAGTATTTTTGAACTGGTATATAATTTGAATAAACTCTATCTCAAAAACTAGAGCTGATAGGACGAAACTGAAATCATCTTTGGAATCAGTGACCCAAATATACCCATAAATAGGTGAAAACATTAAGGCACCAAAATCACTGTTCCCCAGTGTAATTGTTCTTTCCCATGATAATGCCAACACAAAAAAGTAAATTTTACATTTTAAATTTATAGAGGACTGAAGATAAAAACAGATTCAAAATGAAAATATGAAAGAAGTAGTAAGCATCCAATATAATTTCAAATCTTAACTGAATTAGTTTCCATGAATATGGAGAAAAAAAATCTTCTCACAGAAATTTCTTCATTTCTTAAAATATTTTTGGCACAAAATTAAAAAGGAAAAGAGTAAAACTGTGTGAATGTGACTAAAATTACACTTTGAATGTTTTAGACAATTATCCACTTTTATTCTACTTCAACAATTATATTTCAATTTTGAAAACTTTATTGCTTTTCCTTTTATACTTTATTTCATAGCCAATTTCAACCGAATGATTTTCCCATTTTTTCATGTGTTGTAATGTTTGACTCCTATAGTAGCAAAGTATCACAATTCTGTGTAACACCAAAATATGACTTAAATAGTTTCCGTCCTTCACTCTTCAAATTTTATTGGCGATAGGAATTGTCCTCTTTTCATGACACAGATATGGTTCCCTTTTCAATATCTGTTTTCCTACATACAGAGTACTTTTTAGCTGTTAGGCTAAATTCATAGCTAATGACAAAAGAGCATTTGCCTTAATGTTAAATAAGGTATACAATATTTAAAATAAATAAATAATACCTCATACTGTGAATTCCTAAAACAAGCAAGGTATACAATAGCAATTTCTGTAGTGGTCTGTTTTGTTAAGGGAACTTTTAATATATTATCACATCTTAAAAACATTTAGCATGTTTTGAGATTTTAAACATTATATTTTATTCAGTTTTGATTTGTATGTATATATGTATAATAATTTAATTTAATTTATTAAATTATATAGTGCATATTATTTAATTTATATTATATTTGTAATATGCTCATATAGTTGTCAGTAATATTATTCTGCAATCTTTAAAATCTAGAGACCAAAATTAGAAAATCCAGAAAACTGTATCCCAAAAATGTTATAAATTATTACTTCTAACTAAATCAAGTATATGAGTAATTCATAGAGAAAATATGACATTTCTAGATAACATCTTGTCAGCCTCTTTATTGAAATCTGAATTATACAGAGAAAATATTAAATAACTAATTATCAATATACACATATAATGCACGAAAACTGGTAACTGAAACCAATTACACAGAAAGTTAATCTTGTATTTACAGAAAATGAACAATACATCTTTTGGAATGATTCAGATTGTCTTTTATATTACTTAAAAAGCACTAGATTTGTAGTTTAGCTTTTAATCAGTTAATGCATTCTATAAAGAAATATCATCTGGTTTAACATGAGTCTTCATATGTACATTGAGTAAAGCACGACAAACAAAATCTTTATCGCATACTTCACACTGATAAGGTCTCTGGCCTGTATGATAGCGTCTATGAATCACAAGAGTGGAATGTTGTGTAAATGCCTTTGGACACATGTCACATTTGTATGGACGTTCTCCAGTGTGTATCCTTCGATGCTGCTTCATATCAAAAGGCTTACTAAATGCTTTACCACAGATATCACAAATGTTGGGTTTTTCTCCAGTGTGAATGCGGCAATGGAATTTCAAATGGTCCTTATTTGAAAGAGACTTGCCACAAACATCACATATATAAACATTTTCTCCTGTGTGAGAATTCATATGCAAGAGGAGTGATCTCTTGTGTGCATAAGTCTTTCCACATATTTCACACTGATGTCTTACTTTTTCACCAGGTGATTCGCCATGCACAGTCTTTTTATGTGTGGCTAGATTATATTTATAGGGATATGCTTTATCACACTGATCACATTTATAGGGTTTATCATCTGAATGTGAAATGCGATGATATAATAATGATGATTTTTTAGGAAAGCCCTTTCCACACACTTCACAGATATGGAACTTAGCCTTCTCCTCATCATCTGAATGAAACATTCTTTTGTGATTTGATAGTGTTTTCTTGCAAGCATACTGCTTGTCACAGATGAGACAACGAAATGGTTTTCCTCTATGAGTTGCTTTATGGGCTTCTAATTTTTTTTCCGAGTGACAGCCCTTCCCACATATGTCACAATTAAACTGCTTTTCATGTCTCTCCTGATGTATTTTAAAGTAGAACTTGTCAGTTGTAGTATAACCACAAATGTCACATTTTTGAATCCCATGTGTTCTATCATTATCTGAAATGGTACCAGATGACTTTGATTTCTTGGGACGTAAATACCACATTGAAGAGTGAGAAATTCCAGGCTCATTATATATCTCAGAATTTTCATCAGCTTTAGAAGTGCTATCATCAGAGCCTATTTTCGCATCAACTTCAAGTGAAGGATTCACAAGGTAAGAATCATGAAACATACTATGCACTTCCAATTGTGATTGAGGAAATATTTTCCAGCACACTTTACATAATAGCTTGTCTTCTAACGTAGCATCATGAGAAGAGCTGTCATCTCCAACACTCCGAGAGTCTGGTTCAGGTACACACCTAGAAAGAAGACAATGCGAAAGTAATGCTTCGTATAATGTCACCGCCATACTACATTTCAGAATTCTTCAAATAAATGGACCTCTTTTCTCTTGTGACAATTATAATAGTTGTTAGTTGCTTATTCTTAAGAAACAGCCCAGCTATCTTATCAAATGATATATCACAACGTGTATATGATTATTCTATAATTTCAAATATGTAAGATATTTTACAACAAAGAAGCTGACAATTCTAATAATACTCTAGTGGTTAATGACAAAGCATGTAAGATAACATGTGAACATCAAAAACATAAAAAAAGTAATTATGCAAGTATATTGCACAAAGCAAAATTTTTAAGGATTAATTTATTATAGTTTGTTTGAAAGCAAACAGTTTGTAATATCTGAAGTAACAATTACAAATTACATGAACATAAGTTAGGTGATGTATATTTCAGAACGTAAGTTTAAATTTCTGTACTTCTAATTTTTCTGAATACCAATTTATACCAACTAATTGGAACATGATTTTGTACTTTAACCATAAGAGAATTTAAAAAAAAATTGAAGATTAAAATTATAAAATTTAAGCTAAGTTCTCACTTTTCCTCACCTAAACCATGGGTTAAAACAACTTTGAAGTTTTATAAAATAAAATAAGTTAAAATATACCTTCTTAGGTAAGATCCGTCATCCTAAACTTATAAAATATGTATTCTTTATGCCTGTAGGTGTTTCAGAACATCCGTTCCATCTTCAGCAGGTCCTTCTTCGCTACAGTATCTAATATGATGGTTGATGCTGCTGGTCCTAATGTGGTGTTGTCGTGTCATGACCAGCAGCATCAACCATCATATTAGATATTGTAGCAAAGAAGGATCTGCTGAAGATGGGACGGATGTTCTGAAAGGCCTACAGGCATAAAGAATACATATTTTATAAGTTGAGGACGACAGATCTTACCTAAGAAGGTATATTTTAACTTATTTTATTTTATGACTTTCCACTTCAACGGTTTTAACAATGAATTTTATTAGTATTGATTTGAAGTTTTAGTTGAGGACAAATGAGATTTCAGGTACAAATTTATAATTTAAACCTTTAATACAGTAACCTCAAGGATGAGTCCAAATTAACATTTTATATACTGCAATGAATTGTTTTAAGTGGTAATAAATATTATGCTTCTAGGTATAATTGATAACACTGAGAAATAAAATGAAGTGTTAAAAGTAATGTTAAATCCCAATTATAATTTTCTTGAGAAGAAGCTGCCAGATGGAGTGTGAAACAAAGGTTCATTGCCTTCGGCTATGGGGTTATGCGAGAGAGAGAGAAAAAAAAATTATATTTAAATTGAGATGCCTAAGTAGCTTAGTGGCAGAACACTAGTGAATAAAACCAGAGAATTTAGGTTCAAATCCTAGTTTAGGCACACATTTTTTCTTCAAATATAATTTGTCCTTCATTGAGAAATGATAAATCTAAAATAAAAACATTGAAAATAAACTACAATATTTTAAAATATAATTTTTGGTGGAAAACCAGTCTCTCATAGCTACCATAATTGTGTTCTGAAATAATCTATCTTCGCATATTTCACACATATACGACAATACAATGTTTTATTTAGTTTTCAACTAAACATACTTTACTATCAGGTTGAGTTTATTTTAAAATACAATAGGAATTAATAAGTTTTAATGTCTTATAGGAAGCAGTACTATCTGCTACAGTGGTAAGATGATCATAACCAGGCATCCATGCAAAGGTCAATTTTTTTTTTCTGTTATTAATAGCTGTCAATATTGCAGTACAATCCCTTTTTCCCCGAATAGAATAGTTTTCAAAAGCCTGACACAATAGATAAGGAATTTTAGGAATGATCTATGGCTGAAGGTGCAGCCTTGGACACCTATGTTCCTGAAACTTTCCTCACATAAATCACATATCCATCTTCCAGATCATAAAAATATTGTAAAAAAGTATGTGAAATACATGAGAAAATGTCCTTTTCTATACATAGTTTTCAATGCATATGTAAAAAAAGTTAAATTCTGTAACTGTCATTCTGCTACTAAGCAACACAATGCAGAAACTCAATAACTATTATAATACTTCACTACAAGAAAGATTGGATTGGGTATAATAATGGCACATAAACATATACTTATATTTGAAAAGAAAAATATACACCTAGACTGGGGTTTGAACCCAGGACCTTTGACTTTCTATGTCAATGCTCTTCCATCTGAGCCACCTAGGCCTCCAATCTAAACGCGTATTTTTCTCTTACACATAGTTAATTCCCTAACCCCAAATACTACGAGCCGTTGCTACGATTTTTGTAAATGGCAGCTTCTTTGTTAAGAAGACTTTTTATTGGGAATTTAAACATTACTTATAAAGCCAGTAGCTTTAGGGAATTAACTATGTAAGAGAAAAATACGCGTTTAGATTGGAGGCCTAGGTGGCTCAGATGGAAGAGCATTGACATAGAAAGTCAAAGGTCCTGGGTTCAAACCCCAGTCTAGGCGTATATTTTTCTTTTCAAATATAATTTGTCCATCATTAAGGTGTTTAAAAACGAATAATATTAACATATACTTATACATTTCGATGTTATATTTTAAGTTTGAATATCTAGTACATATTTGGAATTTACATCAAAGTTAGGATAACACTACAAGCTACATTATTAATATTGTTAAATTAATAATAAAAACATCAATTGTTTTGGAATGTTGCAGTAAAACATATCCACAAAACAATTTGCAAATGTTAATTTAAGATTTCACTTTTGCATGTCAATAAATTGTGTGTGCAATCCAATACCTCCCACTGCACATTTTAAAGTTCAGATGGTGTTAAAGTATTCTTTTCAATTTACACATCATTTCAGCAGATAAGTGTAATGTTGCAGAACTAAATTACAATGCACTGATATTAAACTTAGCCTTAAAGTGCATTAACTAATGGAGAGAGGGAAAAGGATAAGAAAAAATATCCTAATTTTGGATTTTTAATGATATAATAGGAACAAATTCTGGTAGAAATAATAAACATTGTTTTTTTTTTTTAAATATTTATTTTCTCATTTCAACGAGTACAAAAATTATATTTCTTTACAAAATTACTTATTTTTAAGACTAATTCAAGTTTAACTTCTATGATTTATAACTAGTACAATTTATAATAAACAATAAACACTGGACACTGTAAAATATATTATGAACAGTAAGGCAAGAATACCTAATTTAAGATAATGTGGTTCAAGTTTGGTGTTTTATACCGTGCACATTCTTTATATATCTGCTGAAAATTGCATAAAATTCTTCAAGTTTACAACCCTTATTCAAACCCCAATTATAACTTGAAGCCAAACAATGGAATTTGTGTCTCATGTCTTACTCTTACTTTCTTTAACTACAAGATGATCATTTGATAGGATTATATCGCTACCATTAACCATTGATGTGTTTTAAATGATTTCCTCATATTTATAATGTCTGGAAATTATGTTGCATTTCTCTTCATAGAACATCTGCCATCATAATCGCCCAACATTACAATATTTTTATAAGGATGGCTTTGGATTAAGAATAAGAACAGTATAAAGTTAACTGAAAGGAATATAGGACTTAAAAACACATTCATTAATGCTCTTTCAACTATGCATGGGAAGTAAAAAATTGTATAAAGAACTTAAAACTGGTTTTTGAAAGGAACAGGATCTCATGAGTACATATAAAGTATCTGAAAGTTCGAAGAACAATGCTTACAAATAACTATCTCACACTGTTCATCTAATATATAAAAATTCAAAATTTGTAGGAAATAACACTATGAGGTATTAATAACTTAATATTAATAAAATATCACTTCACTTCATACTTTGTCTTCTTTTTTTAGATCAATTTCTGAATAATTCTCTATATTCAATATTTACCAGTATGAAAAGAACAAAACATGAGATGTGCTAGTATTTTATTAATATTAAAAATGTATTAAAGTTGTTTACATTAAATTATAAAAACCTTAAACTTTAAATTATTATAAAGAATGTAGTATCATATAAGCAATTTTCATATTAAGATTACATAAATAAAAAAAATCTCTCATAAAAAAATTAAGTTGGTAGTAAAAATTAAATTAGGGAACATTGACAGATAAAACAAAATAGAATTCTGTATCCATATCCTTACAACATATCCTTCTATTGAAAATTTGATTGTTTGTTAATTATATTAACATTATATATGGTTATGAAGCATAATCAGAGTACAGAGAGCAGCAAATAAGACACTATCAAACACTCATCATATCTGGAATGTACCTATCTCACTCACTTCGATAACATACAGTATAATGGCAGGTGGGTGACCTCAAACAAATCAATCACACAGTAGCATAATCCTTCAACGAGTCTTGGTAACCAGACAATCTCTGCCTGGTGATAGTCAAATGGAATGTTTAATATTGCCTTCTAAATTGTTCTCTGTATTTTCTACTACACCCCAAGGTAATCTGTGCTGATCTAGATTCCTAAGCCACAATGTTACAGAACTAAAATAATTAAAAAAACAACAACTTGTACAAAGATTATGTATTTTAACATGTTTAATTATCTACATTACACTGAAATGTTTAGAATTATCATTCGTTATTTTCCCAATTTCTCAAATATTAAATTTGAAGAGAAAATTTTTATCGCCCAGACCGAGATTCGAACCCGGACCTTTGGTTTTCTGTCCAAAATGTTCTACCAACCGAGCTACTGGGGCGAGTTCCAATCTAGACACAAATTTTTCTCTTATATATGTTGTAATTCCTGCACACCAAATGCTTGAAACCTTGGCTTCTATCTATTCTCAATTATTATTTCCTTGACCATGCTATATTTTTGTATCTTATCTTCTTTCCTGATTTTCGCTACATTTTATTTCTGTCATAGCAATCTTAAATTTTAAGGAAGCCAGTATTAAGAATCGGGTCTTTGTAAATAATACAACACTAAAATCAAATTTTTGAGAAAATAATTGGACACATTAACATTTTTAGTACAAAAGCATCCTTTTCACAAAGTGCAATATTTAACTTATAATAATCAATTGTGACCTTCCATTCAGAATATTTTTATACTTTTTTAATATTTTTCAAAAGAGTGCATTATTTGTATCAAATAGATATATTCAATTTGTTTATATTCTGTTCATATTCTGTTATTATAGCAATTACAGATTTGATAATGCATCTGAAAAAATAATTATAAACATTTTGTTATGATTTAAAGATTAACCATTTGGGACACTCCAATGCACAAGTAATGAAATGTTATATTGCAAGTTATTTGTCTCAATACAACATTTCTCTTGCTTGCCACAAAGGTTTTTAACTTAGTAATACATTTCTCTTGTCCCCCAAGAAATAAACAGTTTCAGTGGCAATCAACAATGTTCAGCCCTTGAACTTTAATAGTATGATGTATTCTTTGTATTAACATAGTTTATCATAGAACTGTTGCATTTCCTTCATTGGACAGAACTGCTTCAATGGTAGCACTATTCCAATGTGGGTTCTCTATTTAATGTGGAATTCATTAAGGTGACAACCAACCATAAATATTTGGTAAAGAACTAAAACAATTCCCCATGGGCCTAATTATTTATATGTGTGTGTGTGTGTGTGTGTGTGTGTGTGTGTGGTGGTGGTGGGAGAAGAGAGGGAGAGAAAGAAGAAATGAGAGATACAGGTGAAATAATGAATCAGAACTTATCAAGGAGGTTGATAATATAGGATTTTTTTTAGAAATACATGGGAAGTTTTTCCTCACATCCCTCGAATGTGTATCGTAAAATGGAGCAGATAGGTAAAATGGAGCAGATAGGAACCCTAGGGTAAAAGGGTTAAACAATTATAAAAGTTATTCATTAGATCACAAGAGACAATATTATCAATGCATATCAGTATGTACATTATGACAGGTTTTAGAATAACTTTAGGTTATATGCAAATGCATTACCAAAATATACCCTTATAACCTGTGTAATGTACAAATGGTCTAATGAACAAATTTCCATTTTAGGATCCTATTTATCCCATGTTGTATTCATCCTAGTTTACAGTAATAATACTACACCCAAGAATCAAAAGAACACAATAGATTAATAAATTATGATGGGAAATAACATTATGAGGTTCTTCTTAATAAATAAAGTCTGTTCATCTTACCTCATAAATTGTTGTGCTTTTTTTGGACATCTTTCAATATCCTTACATATTATCTTCAGCTTGGTCAAACTGAGCCAAGCTTGAGTCTGACCAAATTGAAGTTAATACGAAAGCATATTGAAATATGTCCAAAATAACACAACAATTTATGAGTTAAGATAAACATACTCATTTTTATTTTTTATACGATAGATTCCTTAGATTCTCAGATATAAATTAAGGCTTACACATAGTAGCAATATGGATCTCATTATTTTTAACACTTCAAGAACGAATCTTAATAAAATCTGATAGTAATATATTATTTTTTATTTTAATTTCAGATTCTTGTACATACAAAGCTTTTTATATAATTTACTATTTGTTCTCTAATATCTACCATTAAAGAAACTATGATACTAGAATAAAAAGGAAACAAAAAACAGCTTATACAAGCTTCACAATATAATAAAGACTGGTATTTAAAACATACTGCATCAAAAGCTTTGATGTAATACAAGTTAACAGGTTCTACTTTCAATTACGTAGGTAGATAGTGTTTGTATTTAACAACGCTCTTCAAATAGTCAGTCACTAACATTGTAATTCAGATCTGCCTGTGAAATTGTAACAAATTCTAATCAGGGTCCTCTTTTTCTCTTTTGAGGTTATTTTATATGTTGTACATCTACAACATGGAACTCTAAAATTAATCAACCCTGGCTAGATATGAACCTGAAAACCTAGGAACTGTTTTCCCTTCAGCACAATATTGTATTTACATTTTATTTGTTTTAGATTTTAAGATTTCTCCATTGTGACTGCTCCTTTGGTGAGTTTTTAAAAGTGTATTTGTTACAAAACTTTTATTGCATATTAGACAACTAAAAGGTCTGACTCCAGAATGGTAACGTTTGTGAACTATCAATGAAGAACGCTGAGTAAAGCGTTTCCCACATTCTTCACAAGCATAAGGTCGCTCCCCTGTATGCGTTAGGATATGCATTTTTAGACCAACTGGTCCAATGAATGTTTTTCCACAAAAACTACATACAAAAGGCCTCTCGCCTGAATGTATTCGGATGTGTGTTCTTAATGATGTTCGTGAACTCACAATTTTCCCACAAACATCACATATGTGTTTAATTTTTACCTTAACCTCATTTTGGTGGTTCTCATTATGCTTTTTGAAAGCATGCATTGAAAGAAAACTCTTTCCACAGTCTTTACATAGATATTTATGTACACTCAATTCTGGATGTTTCTTCAGTCTATGAGATTTGTAACTGTTGCTACTTAGGTATACTAGACCACATGTCTCGCACTGGTAGGTCCTACCCGCATGAAAATCTTTATGTTTTTCAAGACCAGATTTATGAAAAAAGCCTTTGTTACAGATATCGCAGAACAAAGAGTATGATTTTGAATGCCGTTTTAGATGAAACTCCAATGCAGATTTATAAAGTGTTCTGTATCCACAAATTCCACAATTAAATCTTTTTATATCTTTATGACTAAGTTCATGTTTCTTCATATTGTAGTTTTGATTGAACCTTCTGCTGCAAATACTGCACTCAAATGGTCGATTATTGTCATGAGATTTTTTGTGTTTTGTTAGTTTTTCTTTTGCTGAAAATTTTTTCCCACATGTTTCACATGAAAATTCTGGTTTAGAAAGCATAGTGGGAATCTGAGGAGAAATTTGTACTGTATTCACAATATTGGAACTTTCTGTTGATTGACTAACAATTTCTGCAGGTTCTGCTTTTACCTGTGTATCATCAGATTTAGAATATGGCTGTAAACTTGGAACTTGTAAATTTGACTGTGAACAGTGAACTGTGGCAGGTGTAGAATTAGAAAGTGAATTACAAACCATTGGGGAACCATTAAACAATATGGAATTTCCTGGAATAGAGCAGGGATTTAGCATAATAGGTTTACCTGGAGCAACTAAAACATTCGATAACTGTAAATGTTTACTTTTTGTCAATCCATATAAGCAATGCCTATTGTCTAAATTCATATTACTAATATCTTTTACTGTGGTTGAGATATTACCTAAGACTATTTGCCTACTACCTGAAGAACCTGGTAACAAAACAGAAGAACCAATCTTATTTTTTGGAAGAATATTGTGTGCACCAGACAAATTATTTAATACGACTGGAGATGAATTATTTAATACAGTAGTATTAGTGAGGGGAGATAAAAGGTACACTAACTGTGTATTAGCTCCAGTAAGAAAGGGTGCAGCCTTCAAGCTGAATCCAACAGATTGTACTCCTGCCGACCTAGAAACAAGAGAAACCAAAAGTGAGAAAGTAACTTTTCTTTGAAAGTTTGTGACTTGAAAGAATGCACACTATGACAAAAATTATGATTATGGTATAAAAAAATATCAATGTAAATATAATATAAAACAAAATGGCATATTTAATTTGATTAAAAAAATGTGTGTTCAAATGCAGCCCACTGCACTTTTCGTGCTTTGGATTCCGTGCTGGCCAGATAGTTGGTGTTAATGAGATCTATTTTCAATTTACATGTCAATTCGACTGAACAATTTGCATAAATACGATTAAAAAATGTACTATCGTATTTAATTATAACTACCATACTTTTGTTGAGATATTTTTGTAGACTGCAACATTTCTTTAAGGACTATTTTGTGTTAGGGCAATATAGCATAAGACATTGTTACAATGAGTAGACTCCAGTACTCTCGTCATTTAAGTTTCTAGTGCAACATTACCAAATTTGCTTTGCAATTTATATAACAAAAATAGCCTTGGATAATTATACACAAGGTAAAAAAAATGATGAAGGCAGACAAAAACTACTTTGAAAAGACCACATGTACCATTCACATGGGTAGGTCTTTTGGAAGAAGTGGATAACCGGGCGTGCTGTAAGGGATCTTTGTGAATGAGTCAAAAAATCAACTTTAGTTCCAACTAGCTCAAAACTGATTGAAATTCTTAACTGCATCATTTCAAATTAGGACGCAATTCTTCAATATATACAGTTATAAAAAATTATATTTACCATCAATGTTTCCTGATTAATATAAAAAGCTGATTGAACACAATAGAAATTTATCAGTAATGATAAAATAATTTCTGTGCCTTACTTATTTGCAAGGAACCTTACAAACTCATCACCAAATGCTAGCAGTTATAGAACAAGATTATGGAGAAAATAAACAAATGTTCATACGATTACATAAACAATAAGAACCCATCTTTGGACAATACGTTGGATACCCAAATCAATCTCATGCTTTACTTGTAAATGCAACAATATTGCTTACTCTTTGGTTAATAAGCAATTTTTAAAATCACATTAAAATTGTGGCTCATGTGTAAGTTTACATTTCTGTTATGTTAATTACGCAGAGAGTCTGGAAGCAATAATATTCATCTTTGTAACTAGATTATTAGGATCAGCAAATCAGACGCAATTTATCGCCGTACAACAGGCTATACAAAGTGGGACCATAAAAGAAATGAGGAAATTATGGAAGAGTTGGATGCCGAATCCATTCTCCACCATATACTGAACTACCAGAACAACTGGAAAGCTCATCTTCAACGAATGCTATCTCACAGAATTCCAAAAGCTATGCTTTGTTACTACTCCAAGGCAAGAGATCACTGGGATGTCAAAAAAAGTGCTGAATGGAAAATTCCTCTTTGGGACTATAACAGGCCACAAGGCCTGGATGATATTAGATTTTGTAAAACAGCAAAATGTAGAATAAGCATTCTCTTTACATGTTGTGATTCAGTTCACTGCTTACAGGGAATTGGGGATTAAAGGGAAAGGAGCCTTGGTCCAGAAGGTGTATATAATAGCTCAATGATAGAACACCAGTGTGAAAGGTTTGGCTCAAAGTCCAGTTCAGGTGAAAATATCTTTCTCTAGTTAATTAAAACTTAAAAGTGGCTACCTGGAAGCATTAATTTTCACATCAATTCAATGCACTGTTTATATTATTAGGTTACCTGAAAGCATTAATTGCCACATCAATATAATGTAGTGTTTATATTATTAAATGGAAAGAGATCTCTGGGCCAACCAAAGAAATGCTGGATACAAAATTCATCAGTGAGATCGTAACAGACCTATCGGTTTAAAACTTGGTTGGATGAAGAAGATATTAAATGTTGGGTGACACTTTAAGGATCAATTTCACAATTAATTATTCAACATTCAACAGTTCATATGTTCCATATACCAAGCAGCAACTTGCTAAATTGAGTGGATTATGATGGCAGTAACATTACTGCCAATTAGAAATGTCCATGCTATTGCCAGACCTTCTGCTACCTCACTCTCTTCTTGTATGCATGCATTCACAAACACACTTCAGATTACATCACACTCGGTGAATACTAGATTTAAAAATAAATATTTATGTATTAATACTCACTTTATGATAAATTTAACACAAGCAGCAACTGTGCTCCTCCTTCCATGATAAATATTCTAACATCATTGCATTTCTTGAATTTAAAGTAAGTGTTCCTTAAAATTCCATACAATGCACTAATGGAACCCTTGTAATTAATTATATTAATTTTCTCCCTCGTGGCAATTGTTGACTTTTTCTCCTATGGGACACAGGACATCGTCATCAAATTTCAAAATAGTCCAGCGTAGTAAATATTTCTGAAAATCTTCGAATGGAGTTTAAGTTCCTAGCTTGTTGAGCTTTATTTTTTATTTTGGCAATCAAAAAAAGACACAAATGCCTGTATTGTTTTCTCTTCATCTTTCCCTTCATGGCAAATTCATGAAATTGAACATATTCTGTCTACTTTGCAAAGCCTCCGTTGTAAATTCATGAGTTTTAGAAAAGTTGATGCTTTCACTTAACCCCAGCAACAAAAGTTTTTTTTAGAAATTTATATACAATATATTATAAATCATAATTTGTTCCCGAATAATTTCCATTTACTAATTTAAAAATTACTCTCACTACTAGACCTTACTCAAAGAGACACTATTTAAGTAATAGATGATGATAATAATAATAATAATAATAATAATACTTAGCACTAACTTTTTATTGAGTACAGAAAAATAATATAGACACTCTTCAAATTATGTTCACAAGTTTTAAACAAATAAAAAATAAATATGTAACACACACACTTTTACATAAAAATAATACAAACACAAAACTGTATGGGGATTGATTGTTGTTCTGTTTTCTTTTAACTGACCTCAGGTAGAATTCATGACCCAGGACAGAAAAAAAGACATTCTACTCTTGAATTATCTTCAGTACATAATATATCACTCAAATACTTCTATATTCATTTTTCAAATTTTTGTTATGATTGTAATTTTTTTTTGTAATCTGCCCATAATTAATTTATTTCATCTTTCTAGCAATATTAGTGTCAGAAGTTTCATGAAGAATGAGTCATTTTTTTTATATCTTACCTTATAGCTTATGTTTTCTTAAACATGGGAACTGCAGTTTTCAAAAGGAAACATCCATTCCATTTTCAACTGTCATTATGACTCAAAATGTCAGTTGAAAATGGAATGGATGTTTCCTTTTGAAAACTGCAATTGCCATGTTTAAGAAAACATAAGCTATAAGGTAAGATACTCATTCTTCACGAATAAGAACCTCATAATGTTATTTCACATATTTAACTATGGATGTAAGAAGCTTGTTTATAATTATCAGAAAAAATGTATCGCTCAGTAATATGAGTCGCACAAAAAATCATTGGGGCATATCATAGTGCAATTGGTTTATGCTTGCAAGTCTGAAGGTCATGGGTTTGAGTCCGATTGAGTTAGAATTTTAAACTGGAATAATATTCTGGCGACACCATTACCCTGGTCAATTCAGCCTTTAATAGAAAAGAGCACCAGGCGCTTGTTCTGGAAATAAATGTGGCTATCACCCAGGAATGGCAACCCAGCTGACATCTCGTTCCGACTGTCTAGACCCCCAAGGGCCTCCTAAAAGTCTGTTTCACCAACAGAGGTAATTGTAATTGTTTTACTCCTGTATAATTCATAGCTTAAACTGGAGTAATATAGTTACCTCTCTTGGTGAAACTAACCCTAAGGACTGCAGAGCTATCACTTTTTTACCATAATAAATCATTAAAGAACACATAGAACAAAGAACAATAGTTGTATACATAACACTAATTTATTCTTACTTATATACACAAAATGTTTTCATGATTTAGTTCAGGCTGATAAACTGGTGAATCATTACTAAAGAAGAAAATCTAATGTAATATGATATTAATTTAATACCTAAATTGTAATACTGAAAATAAATTACTGGAAACATATAATGTCCATCTTAATAGTAGTTATATACAAAGTATATGGATATTAAACACATTAATGTAATAAGATATACAAATGTTAACACTGCATATTTTGACGTTTAAATATTTATATTCATTACTTTCTTTTTAGGAATTAACACCATGAGGTATTAATTATTTATGTACAATTTTATCACTCACCTCATATTTTTAAAAATGAGGTGAATGATAAAATTGTCCACAAGAAATATATTCATATTTGAAGAAGCCGCACTGGCTTTATAATGTAATATAAAATTCCCAAATAAATGTCTTCAAAAGAAGCCGCCATTTGCAAAAGTTTCATAGTATTTGGTGCGCAAGAACTGACAACGTATATAAGAGATGAATTTGTGTTTAGATTAGAACTCACCAAGATAGCTCAGTGGGTAGAGGATTGATCTAGAAAGCCAAAGGTCCTGGGTTGAAGTCCCAGTCTGAGCATATAATTTTTCTCTTCAAATATTAGTAAAATTAATGCCTAAACTGGAATTTGAGTCCGATGTATCTGGTTCTCCATATCAACGCACTAAACCATTGTACAACTTAGGGATTTAACTTAAAACGGAAATGTTTCTCTCTTATGTAGCACAGTGGTTTAGTGATCTGGTACAGAGGAGAACCTGAGACCTTGGGATTAAATCCCAGTTTAAGCATACATTTTTCCCTTCAAACATTAATATATCCTTCAGTGTGAAAATTATGTCCATACTAATATAGTGAGATACAAATTTTCTAACACATTTTATTTCTATAGCAAACTTTTATAACACTATGTTTTTCTAAACACTCTTTTACTGAATAATAATATGCATGTTTCTAATTAATAAACGAGTTTTAATAACTAGGAAACGATAGTACAAAAAAAAAAGATCTTTCACAGTTATAAAGATAAAAATTAGCTTTTTCTCCAGAACATATCCATGATAATTTGAGTGCAAGGAAATAAATAAGCAGTAGCATGATGTGACATCATAAATGGGCAAGCAGCTGGGGGGGGGGGAGAGAAACCAAGCGCCTAAGTTCTTCCACTACATCCTGCCTCTATCTGCCATCATATAATGCACACACTTTCATAGTATATTACACTAGAGGAATACATAAGAAAATTAGCACATTACTAATTTATGATACTATTGAAACTGCAGGTTCATGGCCACCAGGACATAAGCTCTCTACATCCCTATTCTGAATTAATATTTTCCAATCATCTCCGTATAATTTATCTCCTCAAATCATAGTTAATATTTTTCTCCCATCTCATTTTTGGCCTACCTACATGGCATTTTTCATCTAATTTTCCTATTTGCTACACAATGTTTCCGTTCCCCTCTTTCATTCCCCATTTGTGCCATATGCCACGCTCATCATAGTCTAAGACTATCCGGTTTCTTATAAAAAATTATGTAGCTCACTGTTATACAGTATTCTCCATTCACCTGTCAGTTTGCCTCTCTTTGGTCCAAACATTTTTCTAAGAACTTCATCCTTGAATATTCGTAATCTTTTTTCCTCCCTTAAAGTAAGAGTCCATGTTTCATACCCATCTAATATAACTGGAAGAATAAGTACTATATATTTTTAATGTCTTTTTGAGAAGGAAATTAGCACATATAAAGACAAATTCATCAAGTGTGCACAGAGAATCATTTTAACAATTTTAAGGAATAATTTTTGTTATAGGATCACCATGTGTTTTTCTGTGTGTATTCATCAAGGTCCTGGTAACAAAGTCCTTATTGCAAATAGTACATTTATATGGTCTTTCTCCTGTGTGATATCGTTTATGAATAGAAAGTGGTGATGCTTGAGTGAAAGATTTTCCACAGATATTACATACATAAGGTCGCTTCCCCGTATGAGTCACCATGTGAATTCGCAAAACACTTTGCCTTGCAAATGACTTGCCACATATTTCACATATATTAGGTTTTTCTCCAGTGTGCAATTGTTTGTGGTCTCTCAAACTTGATCGAGATGTTAGTCCTTTTCCACAAATGTCACAAAGATGAAGCTTCTGACCAGCATGCATTTTTCTATGATGGTACATACCACTCCTTGAGCGAAACAGTTTATTGCAAACTTGACATTTAAATTCCTCATTCCTGTGATTTTTGGTCTTGTGGTAATACAATTCAGAGTTTTTAAAAAAGCTCTCTTCACACATATCGCACTTGAAAGCAGCGACTCCTAAATGAACATTCATGTGCTCTTTCTGTTCACATTTTGTGTAGTATCCTCTCCCACATTCTTCACAATGCCCCAAGTACAATTTTGTATGCCTCATCTCATGTGTTTGGAATAAAGCTCTGTTGTTGGATGAATAAGAACACTGGTTACATTTGAAAGCTTTATCTGCAGTGTGCGTGACTTTAATATGTGAATTCAGCTGACACTTTAAGTGAAATGCACTTTTGCATTGAGGACATGGAAAAGGTCGGATGGCATTATGCTTCATTTTGTGCCTATTTACATATTTCATATTTTTGAATACTTTCCCACAGATTGGACAAGCACATTCAGCACTATTTGCAATAGATGGTGAGTTGTTAGTATTTGAAATTGGATCTAAAGGATCCATTTCCTCAAACAGCGAATCAATTTTATTCCCTTCTCCTTCATTTGCTCTAAGATTTGATTTCCCTGTAACTGCGCTTGCAGAATTTGCTAATGTCAGAATAGGTTGATTAAAACTTGATGAAGCTTCAGGAAATGTTAAACACATCCTCTGAACAGCATGTGTTGATAACCTAGAAAGAAGAGAAACTAATTATAATCTTCTTTAAAACCGAGCACCAAAGTATTCAAATCGCAATAATTTCTTGAAATATCTGTATAACAATTAATTTGCATATTAACCCACATGGTAAAATTCAGTTTCAATATTTTCCTGAAAGATACAGGTTATTCATAAATAATCATAAAACCAAATATTAGCCTTGAAACGAGAATTACACATACTTATATAAAGACATGGTAGTTATGGATGGAATTTAATGAAATGACGGCAATAGAAGAATTTGCCAAAGTTTTAGGTTTAACTGCTTCCTAAAATAGAAACATAGCAAATATTCAAATTCAATCTTTTGTGAGCGTTAAATATCCAAAATATGCTGCTACAATCACTTTAACTTCAGTTCCTCTTTGAAGAAACTCAAATCCATTAATTTCTATCAAGTGACTTCTATAAAAACGCAAATATTGCACGTAGAGACTAATGTAGGGTCTCAAGACTGTGTTTTAAATACATACTAGAAAGCTAATCTGGTGATTCAATTATCACTGTAAGTCTGGACAATAAAACCCTCCTTGCAGGTAATATATTTCCGATGTCCTCTCTTGCTTGTTTGTGTTTTACGTACTTGTGAATTTTAAGAGATGATATTTCAGTAAACATTTTCTCACAGGCATCACAGCTTTAAAGATATTCTCCTGATGTGTCTACTTAGAAAACAAAGCATTCAAAGCCAAATGAAACATCTGCCAAAAATATTACAAATATGGTGACCCTCACTTCCGTGTAGATGTTTAGAGTTTCCTCATATTAAGCCCACTTGCATCGAAGACTACCTCTGCAAATGTCTCAAACATTCATACAATGTAGCTTGGAACTTCTTGCAAATAATAACTTTTTAAACAATAACATGACAATTTTACGTTATAAGAAATCAAATTTTGAGTTCCCCCCCCCAAATGTGTATTCATATTCTCCTCCTGCTACTGCAATAATAACCATTTCCACATACCAATACTTCATAACATCCTGTATGAAACTTGAAGATGTCTCATTATATGCATAAATCAGCGTTATTGTCAAATAATTTTATTGCACACATCAAATTGTAAATCGAAAATCAGCTAGTTATGTGCTTATTCTAGAAGTGTATGAACAATTTACTCCTAAAATAAAAATCCTTGGAATAGAGAGGAAATAGGAACTAATGATTTCTCTTTATATTTTTTTATGTGGTTTGGTAAATATAACATTTCTCAAAATTAGTTCACATAAAAGAATGTCATATGTGGCAGAGAAACATTCATTTCTGAATTGTATGTAAAAACTTCAATGCTTGATTTTACTGTGCAAGATATAAAAACATTTGTTGGGATTGAGGCAATATAAGTTAAAAATTTCATTGGAGCAGAATTTGTTGTCAATATAGAATGAATGTTCCCTCACCTAATAACAAACAATAGAAGAACTATGAAAATTCTCTCAACTACTACCAATGCTAAATAATCTATGATGTGAATACCAGTTGAGCTATCCTTCATTGCAATTCAATGAGACCAAATATTTACCATGATACTTGAAACAATGCACAATTGTGTTTGAAACCATGATATCATGGAAAACAAGAATTCTATGAGGTGAGTTATTAAAAAATGTTCTCCGATGAATTTCAAAGCCATTAAAATACATACATTAAACGCTCATCTAAGGGAAAATGTAATACTTTTTACTTTATATTAAACATGAAAAAAAGTATGGTCATAAATTTCTGTAATTCTTCACTGATTTAACTTTAATTAAATTTTAAATTATTTATGGTAATGAAATTCTATTTTGCCTTATTGAGTTAAAATATTCAGATTAATCGGCTTAGAAAATGTTCAAACACATTCTTCAACGCTCCATCTTTAGCTTAAAAAATGTTCAAATCCAGGCTACAAGGGTTCACCATGTACCTTTTGGTGTGTTTTAAGTAATGTTTTAGTCACAAAATCTTTTTCACAAATTGAACAAGAATATGGACGATAGCCTGTATGGTATCTTTTGTGGATGGTAAGTGTAGACAACTGTGTGTAACTTTTTCCACAAACATTGCACTTATAAGGACGTTCTCCAGTGTGTGTTCGCATGTGGGTTATCATATATTTGTGACTATTAAATGATTTACCACATATATCACAAGTGCTAGATTTCTCCCCTGTATGAATACGTTTATGGGCTGCTAATGATCCCACTGATGTAACAGCTTTTCCACATATATCACAGAGATGTATATTTGTCCCTTCATGGGATTTCATATGACGTTTTAATGTAACAGTGTTACTAAATTTTTTATTACATTGTGTGCATTCTTGGGGAGTACTTAAATGTATCATACGTGTGTGACCATTCAACAACTTTTTTGTGGTAAATTCCTTGCCACAGTAATTGCAAGCAAATGGCTTTTGTCCGCTGTGTAGATTTTCATGACCTTGCAAATCTGTTGCAGAAAAACAACCATATCCACAAATTTTACAGACGTGGGTATATTGACCAAAATGACGTCGTTTATGTGTATTAAGACCATGTTTAAAATGAGTAGCATATCCACAAATATCACAAACATGATTCTTATCATCTCTATGAGTTCTGCCATGGTTGTGCAACTGGTTCTTACTTTTAAAACGCTTGTTACATATATCACATGGGAAGATTTTATCATAATGTGTGAATCTGTGAGCATAAAGTGCATTTTTGGTTAATAGCTTGCCACAAATCCGACATTGCTTCATATCAGGATTAGGAAAGCTAACCATTTCTCTCTCCAGAAACCTAGAAAAGAAAAGAGAAATGTGCATAAACATGGCGACTCTATCTATGTAGATACCACATAAAATACTCCAAAATAAAACTACCTAAGCTTGAAAGAAGAAAAATTATTCTTTACATTTAAATAAAAAATAAAGAATGAGAAATCGAAAGGAAAGGGATATTTTATGTTACTATATCCCCCATCTACTCTATGCTTAAATATCCCTTTCATACATTTCAAATAATCTTTACTTCAAGTACTTGCTGGAAATACATACAACATTCATTTTCCGTTGGCTATTCTCATTCCTTCTGGCAAATCACTCAATGCACCTGAACCACAGTAAGATAATATATATTAATAACGAATCACTCTCAGATAAAAATTTGATATTTACTGTATTTGAAATTTCATGTTCCTTCGTTTTGGATTGCACATAATCCTCAGTTTTTGAATTCTTAATATTCTCTTCAACATCTGGCTTAACTTACATTTTGTATTTAATTTCCTTCCATGTTTGTATATTTTTCTCTTCAAATATAACTTGTCCTTCAGTGAGAAGTATTAAATTAATAATAAAACATTAATAGAATCCATACTGGCTTTACAAAGTAATGTTTAATTTCTCAATAAAAGTCTTCTTAAAAAAAAAGCTGTCATTTGCATGATCTAGCAATGGTTCGCAGCATTTGGTGTTCAGGAATTAACAGTGTGAAAGAAAAAAAATTGCATTTAGACTGAAGTGCTCAGGTAGCTCAGTTGGTAAAGAACTGGCATAGAATGCAAAAGGTCCTGGATTCAAAAACCAGTCTGAGCTTATATTTTTCTCTTCAAATATAATTTGTCCTTCAGTGAGAATATTAAATTAATAATAAAAACATTGAATACTATGTATAATAATCTAATTCTGTTCTTCTGGAATTAAAAGGCAGAAGGCTTAATTATCCCCACCTCCATTTATTGTTTTTTCTGACACTTCCCTATTAAAGAAGAAAATGGATTTTTGAAATTACTATGACCTATTATCAAGCTGGACTTGGGTTACACAAATAAAATAATTATATTTGGAAGTTACAAAATTTTGCTCTACAAAACATAAGAAACCTAGAATGAAATACATAAATAAACCAATATTTAATTAATCAATTGAGTTGGCGTTTACTTGATGAAAATCCATATCTATTAATCAAATAAAAATAAACTGCAAGTTTTATTTTCATTTAATTAACAATGTTTAATTATACATATATATATATATATATATATATAAATAAAAGCATGTACAATCAATACCCAATCCATATCATACTACCAGTGATTTGAGTCCATAAGAGTTGAAAATCTTCACATAAACCAAACTACTCCTATACATGAAAAACATTTCAATTCATCCCGATTGCAAGACGCTTCTGACTAAGTGTAATATTACCTTAATATTATCTCTTGCCTATGAGTATTCTTTCAAATCAGACAAGGGAACTGTCAACCATTGCATTCTGAAACCAACCTTCAAATTTCTTCTAGAGAAGCAATGGGATGTACCAAGAGCATGTGCAAAAACTTATCTGCTAGTTTTAACTGCAAGATACTTGTTAAGAGGATTGAAAATCAAACGCTTAAATGGTATGGCCATGTACAAAGAATGGAAAATGAAAGATGACCAAAAAATATATACCAATGGTCACCCCCTGGAAGAAATAAACGTGGCAGACCAAGATGAAAATGGAAAACCTACGTCATAACTATAATGGATGATAGGTATTTGGAAGAGGGAGATTGGAATGATAGAGATAAATGGAAACTGAAGACGGCAAACCTATAAATGGGGAAAAACTGAAGAAGAATAAAACACTAAAATTCAGTGCCAAATATCTCATTTAAACTGTAGGAAAGTAATAAAATTTGTGAACTGATAGATTGGATAACTCTTACTACCTGCCGTCCACACAGCATCCTGCCTCACTACACTCCTACTCAAGCAGGAATTCCATCTGCTCTATACAGAGGGTTGCCATTGCTGGATTCTGGTACATCACAATGCTTCTCTGGCAGAAATTTCAAGGTAGGTTTCGGCATGCAATGGATGACAGTTCCCTTGTGAGGACTTAGTACACCTAATAATTATCCTGTTGGTACATGAGTGTTTTCACTGAGAAATTTTCTTGTACAAAAGGAACCAATACATTCCCTAAAATGTATAAATATGAAGCCACATACATATCCTGTGGCTGCATTCTAGAATTCCTTCCCGTACATATGAAATCAACTATAAATATTATGCACTTTGCAATCTGATCCTACATGATTCACATAACATAAATCAGTGTCAGAAGCCACAATATATGCAGCGTCATTCATTCACTGCACCTGAAATAATTACTTTGTCAGACAAAATTACAATCCTCTAATCGAAGTTCCCTCATCTACTATCAAAGAATAGAAGAACTATGAAAACTCTCTCAACTACTAGCAATATTAAACAATCTATGATGTGGATACCAGTCGACTCTCCTTTGTAGTTCAATGAGACCTAATATTTACCATGATTCTTGAAACAGCACACAGCTTATGCACAACCTCGGAAGTTATATTAGACATATAGTTCATAGGGCTGTTAGAACCTTTGTTATCAAAGCAAAGATCCTCCCCAATTATAAAATGCTTGATCTACCAAAACAGCAATTTTTTTACATCATCACAAAAGTTTTCCCCACTTATACATAGAAACAGGGACTCCCAACTATTATAGCAGCCATGATATCAGAATAGGAGAACAAAAAACATAGTGATATCGATTGTTGAGTTAGATTATGCCTTTACACCATTCTCAATAGTTATGAGATAGTGTGTTTTAATATATTGTGATGCATTGCTAGCGTGGCTTTGAATTTCACAGGTGAAGAGAAGAGTCGGGTCTTGCCTTGAATGTTAGAGAAGAAAACAATGATCTGCCGATTCATAAATCGATGAGCCTGCAGAGAAATTTCCACATGCATTTATACCTCCATTCTAGAAAGGTTCCTCGAGTCTAGGAGCATTTATACCTCCATTCTAGAAAGGTTCCTCGAGTCTAGGACCAAAGAAGTGTCTTAACTGTGATTCCAGATGATTATGATCATTGCATTTATAAGAGGATGTAAGAGTCAAACCAGTCAGTTACAGTCGTGTCCAAAGTATGAACAAGCTATATGTAATCTAAGTGTAAAGACACAATGTTCTAAGTGAAACCATCAGCAAATATAAAGATCAAGATCAGGTCAGTTAAACAAATTTTGTAGAGAGAGACTTTATTAGCAACAAATTAGTAAGTTGGTGAAATAAATAAAGTTAATTTGGAAAATTTGTGTAAACATATGCGGTATTTAAAATAAAATTCTTTTCACCTCATCTCATCCCATATTCAGGATAAGAATTTTATTTTAAATTTTAAATCAAACCTCATAGTGTTATTTTCTATAATGGTTTAATATCTGTGGTGTTTATTTAAAGAAATTCTATTGCAGTATTTACAAATGGCTAATTAGGGTAAGGGATAAGGCAAATTGCTTTATTGGTTGATGTTGGGGAATATTCTTAGAGATGTCGCCATAGTGTTACTTACTGGTTTCATCAAACCTGTGTTATATAATATGTAATGATTCGCCACATGTTAACCTATATATTATGCTATTACATAACTGTAATAAGTTACATTAACTTTTATTATTTTACATAATGTCACAAAAATCATTACGACCTATAAATGAATACAAAATTCACAAACAAAAAGTTCCTTAATAGTGTTATCAATATTGTGGGAACAGGTTGTTGCTCAAAATAATAATGTAATTGTGACATAGGTTATACAATTGGAATTAAGAATTTTTGTAAGACCATTAAACACAAATCTGTATTTAAAAAATATACAACATCTGAGTTTATGAGCCATTAAAATACATACATTAAATGCAAGTAGATTCCAAGAAACTTCTGAATGTTCTTTATCAAAAACATAAGACACAAGTATTACAATTGATACCATCTCACTGCGGAATCAATGGGAATGAAGTAGCTGATATGCTGACAAAACAAGGAGCAAAGTGTTTACAGCAACCTAATTCAAACACATCTTATTGCTCAGCAATCATTTTTATCAAACAAATGGTAAAAAACACATTCTCAACCAATCTTCACATTAAAATTCAAGAAAAGCAATGGCAAAACATATCCATACTACACCAGATGCACCTCGAAAGGAAACTGTAGCATATTTTCAACTAAACACATGACATGATTGTCTTGCAGCTCATCTTCATTGAATTGGAAATTACAGAAGTCCTCATTGCCCTCTGTGCTCTACAAACACTAACGTGGGCAGAAACCACCTGCTACAGTGTGCACATAACTCAGCTATGCTGAAGGATAGTTACTGGGAAGTAAGAGCAAAACTTTTTCTTTTGCTATGATATATTATTGTTTTAATTTATAGTTATCAGTCAGTTGTTTACTCATAATAATGGCCAATGACTTCTGTTGAATTCCACTGCATTTGTTTAAATAAATAAATATACAATTAAATCATATTTGAAGAGTAAAATTATACACAAAAACCAGGGCTTGAACCCGGGACCTTTGGTTTTCTAGACCAAGTGCTATACCAACTGAGCTACTGGAGCAAGTACCAATTTTTCTCTATATACGTTGTAAATCCCGCGCACCAAATGCTATGAAGCCTTTGCTTTTATCTTTGCAAATGGCGGCTTCTTTATTAAGAGTGGCAGACAAGGCCTTAACTCTGCCAGGTAAAATAAAGCTATTTATTTATTTATTTGGGAATAATACATTACATTGTAAATGCCACTATGGCTTATTTCAATGTTTTTATTATTTATTTCATACATCTCAGTGATGGATAAATCATATTTTAAGAGAAAAATTATATGCTCAGACCGGGCTTGAACCCGGGACCTTTGGTTTTCTAGACCAAGTGCTCTACCAACTGAGCTACCAGAGCAAGTACCGATCTAAACGCATATCTTTCTCTATATACGTTCTAATTCCCACACACCAAATGCTATGAAGCCTTTGCTTCTATCTTTACAAATGTCGGCTTCTTTATTAAGAAGACATATATTTGGGAATTATACATTATAAATGCCAGTACGGCTTTTTTTGATGTTTTTATTATTCATTTCATACATATCAATGATGGATAAATCATTACAACGTATATAGAGAAAGATTTGCGATTATATTGGCACTTGCTCCAGTAGCTCAGTCGGTAGTGTACTTGGTCTAGAAAACCAAAGCTACGGTCTGAGCGTATAATTTTTCTCTTCAAATATGATTTATCCTTCATTGAGATATATGAAATGAATAATAAAAACATAGAAAAAAGCCGTACTGGTATTTATAATATAATGTATAATTCCCAAATATATGTCTTCTTAATAAAGAATCCGCCATTTGCAAAGATAGAAGCAAAGGATTCATAGCAATTAGTGCGTGGGTATTACAACTTATATAGAGAAAGATTTGCATTTTGATCGGTACTTGCTCCGGTAGCTCAGTCGGTAGAGCACTTGGTCTACAAAACCAAAGGTCCCGGGTTCAAGCCCCGGTCTGAACATATAATTTTTCTTTTCAAATATGATTTATCCATCATTGAGATGTATGAAATGAATAATAAAAACATAAAAAAACCGTACTGGCATTTATAATGTATAATTCCCAAATATATATGTCTTCTTAATAAAGAAAACGCCATTTGCATAGATAGAAGCAAAGACTTCATAGCATTTGGTGCGCGGGAATTACAATTTATATAGAGAAAGATTTGTGTTTTGATCGGTACTTGCTCCGGTAGCTCAGTTGATAGAGCACTTGGTCTAGAAACCACAGGTCCCGGGTTCAAGCCCCGGTCTGAGCATATAATTTTTCTTTTCAAATATGATTTATTCATCATTGAGATGTATGAAATGAATAATAAAAACATAACATTAAATTCTCTTCAAAAGAAAAGAGGCCGAGAGAAAATGTAAAACTTTTTACTTAACATAAACATGAAAAAAAAAGTTTGGCCATACATTTTCTGCAATTCTTCACTGATTTAACTTCGTTAAAGTTTTAAATTATTTACATTAATGAAAAACCATTTCGCTTTATTCAGTTGAAAATTTAAGATTGATTGGTTTTGAAAATGTTCAAGCACAATCTTCAATGATCTACCTTTCGCTTAAAAAATGTTCAAATCCAGTTTACAATGGTTCGCCATGTACCTTCTGATGTGTTTTAAGTAATGTTTTAGTCACAAAATCTTTTTCACAAATTGAACAAGAATATGGACGATGGCCTGTATGGTATCTTTTGTGGATGGTAAGTGTAGACAACTGTGTGTAACTTTTTCCACAAACATCACACTTATAAGGACGTTCTCCAGTGTGTGTTCGCATATGAGTTCTCATATATTTGTGACTATTAAATGATTTACCACATATATCACAAGTACTAGGTTTCTCCCCTGTATGAATACGTTTATGGGTCTTTAATGATGCCACTGATGTAACAGCTTTTCCACATATATCACAGAGATGTATATTTCTCCCTTCATGGGACTTCATATGACGTTTTAATGCCATAATATTGCCAAATTTTTTACCACATTGTGTGCATTCTTGGGGAGTACCTAAATGTTTGAAACGTGTATGACTATTCAGCAAACATTTTGTGGTAAATTCCTTGCCACAGTAATTGCAAGCGAATGGCTTTTGTCCACTGTGTAGATTTTCATGACCTTTCAAAACTCTTGCAGAAAAACAACCATATCCACAAATCTTACAGACGTGGGTATATTGGCCAAAATGACGCCGTTTATGTGTAGTAAGGCCATATTTAAAATGAAAAGCAAAACCACAAATATCACAAACATGATTCTTCTCATTTGCATGTATTTTGCGATGGCCATTCAGCTGGTTCTTACTTTTAAAACGCTTGTTACATATATCACATGGGAAGATTTTATCGTAATGAGTGAATTTGTGAGAATTAAGTGCACGTTTTGTTAATAGTTTGCCACAAATAGGACATTGCTTCATACCAGGATTAGGAAAGCTAACCATTTCTCTCTCCAGAAACCTAGAAAAGAAAAGAGAAATGTGCATAAACATGGCGACTCTATCTATGTAGAAACCACATAAAACACTCCAAAATATAACTAGCTAAGCTTGAAAGAAGAAAAATGATTCTCTACCTTTAAATGAATAAATAAAAATAATGAATGAAAAATTGAAAGAGAAAAGATATTTTATATTACTCCATGCTCAAATATCCCCTATCTACTCCATGCCTTCCATATATAATCTTTACTTCAAGAACTTTCTGAAAATACATACAGCATTTATTTCCCATTGGATATTATCTTTCCTTGTGGCAAATCACTCATGTACCTGAACCACAGTAACATAAACATATTAATAATTTATTTGATTTTTACTATATTTAAAAATTCATGTTCGTTCGCTTTGGATTACACATAACCTTCAGTTTTTGAAACTTCAATGTTCTTTTCAACATCTGGGTACTTAATTTCCTTCCATGTTTGTATATTTTTCTCTTTAAATATAACTTCTCCTTCAGTGATAAATATAAATCAATAATAAAAACATTAAAAGAAGACCTACTGGCTTTTTAAAGTAATGTTTAAATTTCCAATAAAAGTTTTCTTAAAAAATGTAGTTATTTGCATGATCTAGCAACAGTTTGTACCGTTTGGCATTCGGAAATTAACAATGTATAATAGAAAAAATTCAATTTAGACTGAAGTGCTCAGATAGCTCAGTCTTAGCTTATATTTTTCTCTTCAAATACAATTTGCCCTTCAGTAAGAAGTATTAAATCAATAATAAAAACATTGAATATGTGTAATAATCTAATTATGTTCTTCTAGAATTAAAAAAATTGAGAAATTCTAAATTTAAATAATTTTGATTTTAGGGCATTCTTTTAGTACAATAACACCAAGCTAATAAACATTTAGGTTAATTTAAATGACTTGGTTTGTACACAGGAAGTAGAAGGTTTAATTATCCCCACCTCCATTTATTGTTTTTATTTGTTTTTGACATTTCCCTATTAAAGAAGAAAATGGATTTTTGAATTTACTATGACCCATTATCAAGCTAGAGATGAGTTACACAAAATAATTAGCCTATATTTGGAGGTTAAAATTTTATTCTACAAAACATAAGAAACCAAGAATGAAATACATAAATAAACCAATATTTAAATATATAAAAAAAAAAAGCATGTGCACATCATACTACCAGTGATTCCTCTGATATTGAGTCTATAAGACTTGAAAATCTTCACATAAAACAAACTGGTCCTGTACATGAAAAATGTTCCACAATTCATCCTGATTTCAAAGATGGTTCTGACAACTAGAGTAATATTCTCTCTTGCCTATAAGCGTTCTTACAAATTCAAGTCATTATAGGGGATGTCCATTAGAATTATATTGTAATAACTCCACTGGTTCCAACTTTTAACCAGACAAGGGAACTGTCAACCATTGCATTCTGAAATGAACCTTGAAATTTAATCTAGAAAAATAGTCTCACGTACCAAGGTCATGTTCAAAAACTTATCTGCCATTTTTTAACTGCAAGACACTAAAAGCCAGTGCTAAATCTCTCATTTAAACCATAGTGAACTTGTGAACTGATAAATTAGATAACTCACACTACCTGCCGTCCACACCGAATCCTGCCTCACTACACTCCTACTCAAGCAGGAATTCCATCTGCTCTATACAGAGGGTTGCCATTGCTGGATTCTGGTACATCACAATACTTCTCTGGGAGAAATTTCAAGGTAGGTTTTGGCATGCAATGGATGACAGTTCCCTTGTGAGGACTTAGTACACCTAATAATTATCCTGTTGGTACACGAGTGTGTCCTATGAGAAACTTTCTTGTACAAAAGAAACCAATACATTCTCTAAAATGCATAAATATGAAGCCATGTACATATCCTATGGCTCATTCTGGAATTCTTTCCCGTTCATATGACATCAACTTTAAATATTATGCACTTTTGCATTCCGATCCTATATGATGATTTATATAACATGCATCGGTGTCAGAAGCCACATTATATGCAGTGTACTTGAAACAGTTACTTTTTCAGAGAAAATTACATTCCTCAAATCAAAGTTCCCTCACTTACTATTAAACAGTATAAAAACTATGAAAACTCTCAACTATTAGCAATACTAAACAATTAATGATGTGGATACCAGTCAACTCTCCTTCATGCAGCTCAATGAGACCTAAGATTTACCATGATTCTTGAAACAACGCACAGCTTATACACAACTTGGGAAGTTATACTAGACATATAGTTCACAGGGCTATTAGAACCTTTGATATCAAAGCAAAGATCCTCCCCCAATTACAAAATGCTTAATCTCCCAGGAATAGCATTTTTTTTTAACTTCACCACAAAAATTTTCCCCACTTACATGTATAAAGAGGGACAAACTATTTTAGCACACATGAAATCAGAACACCAAACAAAAAATAGTGATATCAATTGTTGAGGTAGATTATGTCTTTACACCATTCTCAAGAATTATGAGGAGGTAGTGCGTTTTAATATATTGTGATGCATTGTTGGTGTGGCTTTTGAATTTCACAGGTGAAGAGAAGAGCCAGGTCTTGCCTTGTATGGTAGAGAAGGAATCGTGAAATACCGATTCATAAATCAGTGAGCATGCATACAAATAACCACATGTGTCTATTCCTCCATTTAGAGAGGCCGGTTCTCAAGTGTTCGATCTGAGAGGTGTCTCAACTATGATTCCAGATGGTTCTGACAATCGCATATATAAGAGAATGTGAGGGTCAAACCAGACAGATACAGTCGTGTCCAAAGTACGAAAGAGAATACGTAATCTAAGAACAAAGACAATATCTTCCAAGTGAAACCGTCAGCAAATATAAAGATCAGGACAATTAAATAAATTGTGTACAGAGAGACTTTATTAGCAGGAAATGAATCATGTGAAGTTAGTGAAATAAAGTAAATTTGGTTATTTTGTGTAAACATCTGCAGTGTTTAAAATTTATAATATATCTCTGTTCACCTTATCTCATATCCAGGATAAGAATTTTATTTTTAATTTTAAATGAAATCTCATTGTGTTATTTTCTATAATAATTCAATATCTGTGGTGTTTATTTATAGAAATTCTATCGCAATCCTATGATACTGAGATGTGACAGTATTTACAAATGGCAAATTAGGAAAGGGATAGGTGAGATTGTTTTACTGGTTACGTTGGGGAATATTCTTACAGATGTCGAAACAGTGTATCTTGCAGGTTTCATTAAATACGTGTTATATAATATGCAATGATTCATCACGTTACACATTATGCCACTACATAACTGTAATAAGTTACATTAGCCTTTGTTATTTTATAAAATGTCACAAAAATCATTGTTAGGACTTATAATCATTACAAACATGGAGATACTGTTCAAGTTCCTTATTAGTGTTATCAAAATTGAGGAAACAAGTTGTTACTCAAAATTATAATATAATTATGACGTAGGTTATACAATTGGAATTAAGAATTTTTGTGAGACCATTAACCATAAATCTGTACTTAAAAATATACAACATCTGAGTTTCAGAGCCATTAAAATATATACATTATATGCAAGTAGATTGCAAGAAACTACTCACTTCTTCTTCTATCGAAAACATAAGACACAAGTATTACAATGGATACCATCTCAATGCGGAATCAATGGAAATGAAGTAGCTGATATGCTGGCAAAACGAGGAGCTATGTTATATTTGAAGAGAAAAATTTTCGCATAGACTGAGACTCGAACCCGAGACCCTTGGCTTTCTGGGCCAAGTGCTCTACCAACTGAGCTACCAAGGCAAGTTGCGATCTAGACGCAAATTTTTCTCTTATATACGTTGCAGCTATGTGTTTACAGCAACCTAATTCAAACACATCTTATTGCTCAGCAATCATTTTTATCAAACAAATGGTAAAAAACACATTCTCAACCAATCTTCACATTAGAATTGAAGAAAAACAATGGAAAAACACTAACCATACTACACCAGATGCACCTTGAAACAAAGCTGTAACATATTTTCGACTAAATACAAGACATGATTGTCTTGCAGCTCATCTTCATCAAATTGAAATTTACAGAAATCCTCATTGTCCTCTATACTTCACTAACATGGACAGAAACCACCTGTACAGTGTCAGGCACTTCACTCTTCTATGCTCAAGGATAGATACCGGGAAACAAGAGCATAAACTTTATATGTTTTGCTATGATGTTTTACTGTTTTAATTCATTATCAGTCAGTTGTTTACTCATAATAATGAACAATCGCTTCTGTCATGTCCCTCCATTTGTATAAATAAGTAAATAAAACATTAAATGCTCATCAAAGCGAAAGAAGCTAAGAGAAAATGTAACACTTTTTACTTTACATTAAACATGAAAAAAACAAAAAAAAAATGGTCATACATTTTCTGTAATTATTCACTGATTTAACTTTAATTAAGTTTTTAATTATATATACGTTAATGAAATTCTATTTTGCTTTATTGAGTTAAAAAATTATGCTTGATTGGCATTGAAAATGTTAAAACCCAATTTCAATAATCCACCTATCTTAAAAAAATATTCAAATCCAGTCTACAATGGTTCGCCATGTACCTTCTGATGTGTTTTAAGTAATGTTTTAGTAACAAAATCTTTTTCACAAATTGAACAAGAATATGGACGATAGCCTGTATGGTATCTTTTGTGGATGGTAAGAGTAGATAACTGTGTGTAACTTTTTCCACAAACATCGCACTTATACGGACGTTCTCCAGTGTGTGTTCGCATATGGGTTCTTATATATTTGAGACTATTAAATGATTTACCACATATATCACAAGTACTAGGTTTCTCCCCTGTATGAATACGTTTGTGGGTATTTAATGATGTCACTGATGTAACAGCTTTTCCGCATATATCACAGAGATGTACATTTGTGCCTTCATGGGATTTCATATGACGTTTTAATGTAATAATGTTACTAAATTTTTTACCACATTGTGTACATTCTTTCGGAGTACTTAAATGTTTCATACTTGTATGACTATTCAACAAACTTCTTGAGGTAAATTCCTTGCCACAGTAATTGCAAGCGAATGGCTTTTGTCCACTGTGTAGATTTTCATGACCTTGCAAATCTCTTGTAGAAAAACAACCATATCCACAAATTTTACAGACATGTGTATATTGACCAAAATGACGTCGTTTATGTGTATTAAGACAATGTTTAAAATGAGTAGCAAAACCACAAATATCACAAACATGATTCTTCTCATCTGTATGAGTTTTGGCATGGTTCTTCAGCTGGGCCTTACTTTGAAAACTCTTATTACATATATCACATGGGAAGATTTTATCGTAATGAGTGAATCTGTGAGCATAAAGTGCATGTTTGGTTAAGAGCTTGCTACAAATCGGACATTGCTTCATATCAGGGTTAGGAATGCTAACCATTTCTCTCTCCAGAGACCTAGAAAAGAAAAGAGAAACGTGCATAAACATGGCGACTCTATGTAGAAACCGCATAAAATACTCCAACATAAAACTTTCAAAGCTTGAAAGAAAAAAATGGCTCTCTACCTATAAATAAAAGATGAATGAGAAATTGAAAGGGATAAGATATTTTATACTACTCCATGCTCAAATATACTATCCATTTATTTCAAATAATCTTTACTTCAAGAACTTGCAGAAAATACATACAGCATTCATTCCCTGTTGGATATTTTCTTGCCTTCTGGCAAATCGTCACTCAATGTACCTGAACCGCAGTAACATAATATTAATAATGAATCACTCAGATTCAAATATGATGTTTACTATATTTGAAATTTCATGTTCCTTTGCTTTGGATTACACAAAATCTTCAGTTTTTGAAACCTTAATATTCTCTTCAACATCTGGCTTAACATATATTTTGTATTTAAGTTCCTTCCACATTTGTATATTTAGCTCTTCAAATATAACTTGTTCTTCAGTGAGAAGCATTAAATTAACAAAAAAAAAATTAATTAAAACATTGAAAGAAGCCCTACTGGCTTTATAAAATAATGCTTAAATTTCTATTAGAAGTCTTCTGAAAAAGAAGCTGTCATTTGCGTGATCTAGCAATGGTTAGTAGCACTTGGTGTTCGAGAATTAACAATGCATAAGAGAAAAATCTGCATTTAGACTGAAGTGCTCAGGTAGCTCAGCTGGTAGGGTATGGGCATAGGAAACCAAAGGTTCTGGGTTCAAACCCCAGTCTGAGCTTATATTTTTCTCTTCAAATATAATTTATCCTTCAGTCAGAAGTATTAAATTAATAATAAAAACATTGAATACTATGTATAATAATCTAATTCTGTTCTTCTGCTATTAAAAAATTGAGAAGTTTTAAATTAAAATAATTTTGATTCTAGGGCATTCTTTTAGTACAGTAGCACCAAGCTTATGAACATTTAGGTTAATTTAGACGACTTGGTTTATACACAGGAGGTAGAAGGTTTAATTATCCCCCACCTCCCTTCATTGTTTGTTTTTGAAATTTCCCTATTAAAGAAGAAAATGGATTTTTGAAATTACTATTACCCATTATCAAGCTGGAGATACTGCGCAAGTTCCTTAATAGTGTTATCAAAACTGAGGGAACATGTTTTTACTCAAAATTATAATATAATTGTGACAGGTTATACAACTGGAATTAAGAATTTTTGTAAGACCATTAACCCCTAATCTGTATTTAAAAATATATAACATCTGAGTTTCAGAGCCATTAAAATATATACATTATATGCAGTACATTGCAAGAAACTACTCACTTCTTCTCTTATCAAAAACATAAGACACACATATTACAATGGATACCATCTCACTGCAGAATCAATGGAAATGAAGTAGCCGATATGCTGACAAAACGAGGAGCAATGTGTTTACAGCAAGCTTATTCAAACACATCTTATCGCTCAAAAATCATTTTTATCAAACAAATGGTAAAAAACACATTCTCAACCAATCTTCAGATTCAAATTGAAGAAAAACAATGGAAAAACACTATCCACACTACACCAGATGCACTTTGAAACGAAGCTGTAACATATTTTCGACTAAATACAAGACATGATTGTCTTGCAGCTCATCTTCATCGAATTGGAATTTACAGAAATCCTCATTGTCCTCTGTACTTCACAAACACTAACATGGACAGAAACCACCTACCACAGTGTCAAGCACTTCACTCTTCTATGCTCAAAGATAGATACTGGGAAACAAGAGCATAAACTTTGTTTTGCTATGAGGTTTTACTGTTTTAATTCATTGTTAACAGTCAGTTGTTTACTCATAATAATGAACAATCACTTCTGTCATGTCCCTCCATTTGTATAAATAACACATTAAATGCTCATCAAACTGAAAGAGGCTAAGAGAAAACATAGCAATTTTTACTTTACATTAAGCATGAAAAGAAACAAAAAATTGGTCATACATTTTCTGTAATTAATCACTGATTTAACATTAATTAAGTTTTAAATTATATATGAAATATAATTCTATTTTGCTTTATTGAGTTAAAAAATTACGATTGATTGGCATAGAAAATTTCAAAACCCAATCTTCCATGATCCACATTTCGCTTAAAAAAATGTTCAAATCCAGTTTACAATGGTTCGCCATGTACCTTCTGATGTGTTTTAAGTAATGTTTTAGTCACAAAATCTTTTTCACAAATTGAACAAGAATATGGACGATAGCCTGTATGGTATCTTTTGTGGATGGTAAGTGTAGACAACTGTGTGTAACTTTTTCCACAAACATCACACTTATATGGACGTTCTCCAGTGTGTGTTCGCATATGCGTACTCATATATTTGTGACAATTAAATGATTTACCACATATATCACAAGTACTAGGTTTCTCCCCTGTATGAATACGTTTGTGGGTTTTTAATGATGCCACTGATGTAACAGCTTTTCCGCATATATCACAGATATGTACATTTGTCCCTTCATGGGATTTCATATGACGTTTTAATGTAATAATGTTACTCAATTTTTTACCACATTGTGTACATTCTTTGGGAGTACTTAAATGTTTCATACTTGTATGACTATTCAACAAACTTCTTGAGGTAAATTCCTTACCACAGTAATTGCAAACGAATGGCTTCTGTCCGCTGTGTAGATTTTCATGACCTTGCAAAACTCTTGCAGAAAAACAACCATATCCACAAATTTTACAGACGTGGGTATAGTGGCCAAAATGACGTCTTTTATGTGTAATGAGACCAAATTTAAAATGAGTAGCAAAACCACAAATATCACAAACATGATTCTTCTCATCTGTATGAGTTTTGGCATGGTTCTTCATCTGGTCCTTACTTTTAAAACTCTTATTACATATATCACATGTGAAGATTTTATCGTAATGAGTGTATCTGTGAGCATAAAGTGCATGTTTGGTTAAGAGCTTGCTACAAATCGGACATTGCTTCATTTCAGGTTTAGGAATGCTAACCATTTCTCTCTCCAGAGACCTAGAAAAGAAAAGAGAAACATGCATAAACATGGCGACTCTATGTAGAAACCGCATAAAATACTCCAACATAAAACTATCTAAGCTTGAAAGAAAAAAATGGTTCTCTACCTATAAATAAAAGATGAAGAATGAAAAATTAAAAGGGATAAGATATTTTATACTACTCCATGCTCAAATATTCTCCATCTACTCCATGCTCAAATATACTATCCATTTATTTCAAATAATCTTTACTTCAAGAACTTGCAGAAAATACATACAGCATTCATTCCCTGTTGGATATTTTCTTGCCTTCTGGCAAATCGTCACTCAATGTACCTGAACCGCAGTAACATAATATTAATAATGAATCACTCAGATTCAAATATGATGTTTACTATATTTGAAATTTCATGTTCCTTCGCTTTGGATTACACAAAATCTTCAGTTTTTGAAACCTTAATATTCTCTTCAACATCTGGCTTAACATACATTTTGTATTTAAGTTCCTTCCATATTTGTTTATTTATCTCTTCAAATATAACTTGTCCTTCAGTGAGAAGCATTAAATTAACAAAATAAATAAATAAATAAAACATTGAAAGAAGCCCTACTGGTTTTATAAAATAATGCTTAAATTTCTATTAGAAGTCTTCTGAAAAAGAAGCTGTCATTTGCGTGATCTAGCAATGGTTAGTAGCACTTGGTGTTCGAGAATTAACAATGCATAAGATAAAAATCTGCATTTAGACTGAAGTGCTCAGGTAGCTCAGCTGGTAGGGTATGGGCATAGGAAACCAAAGGTTCTGGGTTCAAACCCCAGTCTGAGCTTATATTTTTCTCTTCAAATATAATTTGTCCTTCAGGCGGAAGTAATAAATTAATAATAAAAACATTGAATACTATGTATAGTAATCTAATTCTGTTCCTCCATAATTAAAAAATTAAGAAATTCTAAATTGAAATAATTTTGATTCTACGGCATTCTTTTAGTACAATAACACCAAGCTAATGAATATTTATATTAATTTAAATGACTTTGTTTGTACACAGGAGTAGATTTAATTATCCCCCACAACCCTTTATTGTTTATTTGTTCACAAAGCAAAGATCATTCCCCTATTGAGAGTGCTTAAAAGCCCAGGAATAGCTATTTGTTTACTTCAGCACAAAAATTTTCTCCACTTATATATATATATATATATATATATATATATAGAAACAGGGACTCCAACTATTTTAGCAGCTATGAAATCAGAACAGCGAACAAAAAATAGTGATATCGATTGCTGATGTAGATGTAGATGATGCCTTTACACCATTCTCAAGAGTTATGAGGAGATAGTGTGTTTTAACATATTGTGATGAATTGTTGGTGTGGCTTTTGAATTTCACATGTGAAGAGAAGCGTCAGGTCATACCTTGTATGGTAGAAAAGGAACCATGACTTGCCGTTTGATAAATCGGTGAGCATGCATAGAAATTTCCCCACATGTGTCCATAACTCCATTCTAGAAAGGTTGATCCTCGAGTTTTTGATCAGAGAAGTGTCTAAACTGTGATTCCAGATGATTCTGACCATCACGTATTTAAGAGGATGTGAGGATCAAACCAGTCAGTTGCAGTCGCATCCAAAGTACGAACGAGTACATGTAATCTAAGCGAACACACTATGTTCTAAGTGAAACCGTCAGCAATTATAAAGATCAGGACAATTAAATAAATTGTAATCAATTGAGTTGGTGTTTACTTGATGAAAATCCATATTTATTAATTAAATAAATTGTGTACAGAGAGACATTATTAGCAGCAAATTAGTAAGTTAGTGAAATAAATAAAGTGGATTTGGAAATTATGATGTGTAAACATCTGCAGTGTCTAAAATTTAAAATAAAATTCTATTCACCTCATCTCATAACCCATATCCAGGATAAGAATTTTATTTTCAATTTTAAATAGAACCTCATTGTGTTATTTCCTATAATGGTTCAATACCTATGGTGTTTATTTAAAAAAATTCTATTACATTCCAATTAGACCATTAGTTTGGACAGTATCTACAAATGGCTAATTAGGGATGGGATAAGGGAAATTGCTTTATTGGTTATGTTGGGGAATATTCTTAGAGATGTCACCACAGCGTTACTTATTGGTTTCATTAAATATGTGTTATATAAATGCAATAATTCATCACATATACATTATGATACTACTTAACTGTAATAAGTTACATAAGGCTTTTGTTATATTATAGAATGTCAAAAAATCATTATTAGGCCGTGTAAATCAATACAAAATTCACCTACAGCAAGTCCCTTAATAGTGTTATCAACATTGTGGGAGTCCCGAGCCATAGCCGAGTGGTTAAGGTAGGAAGCCTTGGCACAGAGCTACGGGACTTGTGCTGGTTCAAGTCTCCATGGGGAAACAAATTTTCTCATGGTATTTCGGCCAGTATGGGACCGGTGTCCACCCAGCATCGTGATGCATTTGGGTAGCTACAATAAGTAGCGGTTCCAGGTTGAGAAAACCAGCTATAACGGCTGGGGGACTTGACATGCTGACCACATGTCTGATTATCATCTACCTCTGTGATTGACACATGTGGATGTGAGGCCAGCAGCCGGATGGTAGGTTAAGGGCCTTGTAGGGCTATTGCGCCAGGAGTTAACATTGTGGGAACAGGTTGTTGCTCATAAAAATAATGTTATTGTGACATGGGTTATACAATTGGAATTAAGAAGTTTTGCAAGACCATTAACCACAAATCTGTATTTAAAAAAATATACAACATCTGAGTTTAAGAGCCATTGAAATACATACATTAAATGCAAGTAGAGTGCAAGAAACTTTTAACTGTTCTTTATCAAAAACATAAGATAGTAGTATTAAAATGGATACAATCTAACAGTGGAATCAATGGAAATGAAGTAGCCGATATGCTGGCAAAACGTGGAGCAATGTGTTTACAGCAACCTAATTCAAACACATGTTATCGTTTAGCAATACTTTTTATCAAACAAATGGTAAAAAACACATTCTCAGTCAATCTTTAGATTCAAATTCAAGAAAAATTATGGAAAAACATTATCCATATTACATTAGATGCATCTCGAAAGGAAGCTGTAGAATATTTTTGACTAAACACAGGAAATTGTCTTGCAGCTCATTTTTATTGAATCGGAATTTACAGAAGTCCTCATTGCCCTCTGTAACTTCACTAACACGGACAGAAACTACCTGCTACAGTGTCAAGCACTTCACTCTGCTATGCTGGATAGATACTGGGAAGCAAGAGTCAAACTTTCTGTTTTGCTAGGATGTCTTATTGTCTTAATTTATCGTTATTTGTTTATTCATAATAATGACAATGTCTTCTGTCAAGTCCCCTGCATTTGTATAAATAAGTAAATAAAACTTTAATGCACAGCAAAGGGATAGAGGCTAAGAGAAAAAGTAGTACTTTTTACTTGATATTAAACATAAAAAAAGTATTGTCATACATTTTCTGTAATTCTTCACTGATTTAACTTTAATTAAGTTTTAAATTATTTATGGCAATGAAATTCTATTTTGCCTTATTGAGTTAAATTAAAATTGATTGGCTTAGAAAATGTTCACACCCAATCTCCAATGATCTACCTTTCGCTTAAAAAATGTTCAAATCCAGTCTACAATGGTTCGCCATGTACCTTCTGGTGTGTTTTAAGTAATGTTTTAGTCACAAAATCTTTTTCACAAATTGAACAAGAATATGGACGATAGCCTGTATGGTATCTTTTGTGGATGGTAAGAGTAGACAACTGTGTGTAACATTTTCCACAAACATCGCACTTATAAGGACGTCTCCAGTGTGTGTTCGCATATGGGTTCTCATATATGTGAGACTATTAAATGATTTACCACATATATCACAAGTGCTAGGTTTCTCCCCTGTATGAATACGTTTATGGGCTGCTAATGATCCCACTGATGTAACAGCTTTTCCACATATATCACAGAGATGTATATTTGTCCCTTCATGGGATTTCATATGACGTTTTAATGTAACAGTGTTACTAAATTTTTTACCACATTGTGTGCATTCTTGGGGAGTATTTAAGTGTATCATACGTGTATGACCATTCAACAAACATTTTGTGGTAAATTCCTTGCCACAGTAATTGCAAGCGAATGGCTTTTGTCCACTGTGTAGATTTTCATGACCTTTCAAAACCGTTGCAGAAAAACAACCATATCCACAAATTTTACAGACGTGGGTATATTGACCAAAATGACGTCGTTTATGTTTATTAAGACCATCTTTAAAACGAGTAGCAAAACCACAAATATCACAAACATAATTCTTGTCATCTTCATGTATTTTGCGATGGCCATTCAGCTGGTTCTTACTTTTAAAACGCTTGTTACATATATCACATGGGAAGATTTTATCGTAATGTGTGAATCTGTGAGCATAAAGTGCATGTTTGGTGAATTGCTTGCCACAAATCGGACATTGCTTCATATCAGGATTAGGAAAGCTAACCATTTCTCTCTCCAGAAACCTAGAAAAGAAAAGAGAAATGTGCATAAACATGGCAACTCTATCTATGTAGATACCACATAAAATACTCCAAAATAAAACTACCTAAGCTTGAAAGAAGAAAAATGATAACTTTAAAATTAATCATAAAAAATTTAAAAAATAAAGATTTTGAGAAAAAAATATTCCAATTCCTTACAAAATTGTCGATGTCGTGCTCACAAGCTAACTTCTCTGTTTATCTTTTCATTGATATGACAATTCCATTTTTACAAATTTGCTGAATTCACATTAGCGTATCATTCTATTAATTCCAGCAATTTTCCATGCTTTTCTTTGGAGTGTACACAGAACAACTTTTTCAGATTGCTTGTTTTTTTTAATTGGCAGAGGTCCAAACTGACATTCTACTGATCTATTGAAGTGTTCTTCAAAATATTTTCTTACCTGGTGTTAAAAAACCGCATGGTGTAAGAATGTAAATTTGTGTCTATCATAAATTTTGAGTTACTGAAGTTTAAACAAGAATTAAAATTAATTGTTTTGATAATATGAACACGAAGCAACTATAGAGGGATGAAATAAGTATAAGTAAACTGTTCTAGAGCAATTCACCAGTCATGGAATGTTTTCTTTTTCCATGTACATTACATTCATTTGTTCCTGTTAATACATTGCTATCATAACAATCCATCCATCCAAGGGCAGGTCTTTCACTGCAATCATAGAATTTTATGCTATGCTTTGCAGCTTTACTAGGGAATTATAGGTATGGTACCACCCCATTCTTTCCACACCGGTGAAGGATGATGATAATGATAAGGATGATGATGGCTGGATAATTTTTGGGGAGGAAAAACCCCGAAAAAAAAAAAAAACCAGCCAGGAACCTGTCCTGACCGGGAATCGAATCCGGGCCCGCTGCATGACAAGGCAGCATGCTACCTCGAGACCACAGCGGTGGACATACATCATAACAATATCAGAACAAATTTCGTAAGATCTTATAAGGGAAGAACTAGTGTGTGGAGATTTTAAAAATAAAAAACATATGTAAAGGTATTTTCATTGTTTTTATTTAAATTAACATTTTCCAATCCTGGATAGAACCCTAATTGTTTGAATGGTGTAATGGACAGCACACTCTTACGGAGAACAAGAAGTCCAAGGTTCAAATCTCGGTTCAAGCGTTAATTTTTCTTTTTTAAATTAAATATGTAAAGGTCTTTGTTGTATAAAATGCAACCTAATTTTAGACACAAAAAACAAAACAAAAAAATGTATATACACACACACATTGATGTTATAATTAAGTTTTAACATTATGCAATGCAGGCGTATTTATTTGCAGGTTTATTTTTTTCATATATATATATATATATATATATATATATATATATATATATACACATACACACACACAGCAGTATGGAAGATATAGTAGTTGAAACTGGTCTACCTCAGGTATTTTCATACTTTCGATTAAAGTGTTCTACAAAGTGTTCAGGATTTCTCCAAATTGGTATGCATGTGCAGCTGCAAGTTGATCACCAAACATCCACCATTGACCAACCACTATTGACTACCAGCCACCGATTGTTTAACACCAACCAATCATTATTAACCACTTATTCACCAAACAACCGTCATTGAATGTTTTAGAATGAGCGAGGATGTACTGGAATGTGCTTGAATGTACTAGAATGATCTGGATCAGAAGAAATGAGAATGTTTTGGATTGTTATGTGTATTAAGTAAAGTCAAAAGATGGCATGAAGAAATAAAACAGAAGAAGAACGAGAAGCATGCCTAGCACCGTTACATGAAAATTCCAGTGAAGCAGAGATAATCATACAAAAGAGCAACATGAAAATGTTAGAGAAGCAGATCAAATAAGACAATGGAAAAATCCAAGGAGCAAGTCCTCCAGTGGTGGGTCCTGAGTCTGAAGATTTTCAGGCTTGTAAAAATTCCTTAAGCCTGAATAAAAGGCCTCTAAGAAAAATTTACCTATCTTCAACATCCTAGCAATAACTTAGTTGCCTGCTAGATGTCTCATTTAGTCAGTACGTTGACCACATGCCACTCATGACATATATGGACAAATAAGGTAACTAAAATGAACTTGGTCGATTAACTCCAAAGAGAGAAGAGGAAATGGCTGGACATTGGGCTATGCCATTACAGAGAGATTACATATGGATGATGGGGATGACTTCTGGCACTATATAAGGTAAAGCATGACGCATCAATTGACTTTTTATAAATAAAAATACACTTTATTTTATAATAAAACTACCAAAGTTTAGTTGATTTTCATAAATGTTTATTTCAATCAATATTCATGACAGTATACATCTGAAGACAGTGTATCAAAACAGCTGTCATCATTATTGATTAATATAAATATTTATGAAAATCAATAAAACATTGAAACATTTTATTTAATAAATGAACAATATTGTTTTTCATCAAGTAAATGCCAAATCAATCGATTTCTTAAAAATATACTGATAAAATAAAAGTAGAAAGTGAACAGTGAAAAAGAAAAAAGGGAATAATTGGAAATTGAAAAAAAAATTGAAAGTTGTAAATTAAAGAACTGGAAAGGGATAAACTGAAATTGAAAATATTTATTGTATTCTATTGTAAGCCTATGTTTTCCCTTTACAGAGATTTAGGCGCTCTTATAAAGATAAAAAAAGCAATGCGTGAGAGAGAATTATTGCAATCATAAATCGTATCGCAAAAGCAAAATATGGTGCACAGAAATTATACAAAAGAAGAGAAGCATGTCTATATGAACTTACCAATAGAATTTTTCAATTCATTAAATCTGCCCTATTTCCCATGATTCTTGAAACAGCGCACAGTTTATGCACAACCTAGGAAGTCATATTAGACATATAGTTCACAAGGCTGTTAGAACTTCTGATATCAAAGCAAAGATCCTCCCCAATTACAAAGTGATTAATCCCTCAAGAATAGCAATGTTTTTCACTTCACCACAAAAATGTTCTCCCACTTATATGCAGAAACAGTGACTCAAACTATTTTAGCTGCCATGAAATCAGAACACCAAATAAAAAATAGATTGATTGTTGAGGTAGATTATGCCTTTACACCCTTCCCAAGAGTTATGAGGAGATAGTGTGTTTTAATAAATTGTGATGCATTGTTGGTGTGGCTTTTGAATTCTGCAGGTGAAGAGAAGAGTTGGGTTTTGCCTTGTATGATAGAGACGGAATTGTGAGCTGCTGATTCATGAATCGGCGAGCCCACATAGAAATTTCCACATGTGTCTATACGTCCACTCTGGAAAGTCCTTGCATCTTCGATCCGAGAAGTGTCTCAACTGTGATTTCAGGTGGTTCTAACCATCATATATATAAGAAGATGTGTCAAACCAGTCAGTTACAGTTGTGTCCAAAGTACGAACGAGTATATGAAATCTAAGTGCGAAGACAAGATGTTCTAAGTGAAACCATCGGCAAATATAAAGATCATGACAATTAAATAAATTGTGTAGAGAGAGACTTTATTAGCAGCAAATTAATAAGTTAGTGAAATTAATAGAGTGAATTTGGAAATTTTGTGAACATCTGCAGTGTTTAAAATTTAAAAATACTATTTTTTTTCACCTCACCTCTTATCCCATAACGAGGATATGAGGTGAGCTGAAAAGAATATTATTTTAAATCAAACCTCATAGTGTCATTTCTTATAATGGTGCAATATGTGTGGTGTTTATTTATAGAAATTCTTCTTCTTCTTTCCAAGTATTAGGCCAAGGCCTGTTACGATCCTATAGAAAATTTTCCCTCCAGCGTTTCATAGGACGGCCCAGTGATCTTCGCCCTCTTGGTATATAATTACAAACAGCTTTGGGGATCCGATTTGAACTCATTCTTTCAAGATGGTGTTTCCAATTTAGTTGGTACTGTTTAATATATTCCAAAATTGGCGTAGTCTTCAATTCTTTTAAGATATCGGTGTTCCTTTTCCGATCCCATCTGGTGTAACCCGCTGTTCTGCGCATGAATCTCATTTCACAAGCCGTTATTCTGCTTTCATGTTGTTTTCTTAGTGTCCATGCTTCACTACCATATGTCAACACTGGTCTAGCCAAAGTGTTATATAAACGTAATCTGGTGTTTTTTTGTACAAGGGATGGTTTCATAACTTGATTAATAATTCCTAAACTTTTATTATAACTAGTAACTTTTTCAGGGATATCCTTTTCATCCCAGATAGAGAGATAATATCCAAGATATTTAAATTGATTAGATCTCTCTAAAATTTTATTCTGGAGACAGATTTTACTTTGTATGGGGTCCTTCCCATGAAATGCCATAATTTTAGTTTTGTTGATTGATATTTCCATATTAAATTTGGCACCTATTTTTTGTAAATTATAAATTGATCGTTGCAAATCATTTTCGGAAAGTGCCAGAAGAGCTAAATCGTCTGCAAAAAGAATAGCATCGAGTTTGAGGTTTCCCGGAAGGATCAAACTTTATAGAAATTCTATTGCAGTATTTACAAATGGCTAATTAGGGAAGGAATAAGGGAAATTGCTTTATTGGTTGATGTTGGGGAATATTCTTAGAGATGTTGCCAGTTACTTATTGGTTTCATTAAATGTGTTATATAATATGCACTGATTCATAACTGTATCATTAGCTTTTGTTATTTTATAGAATGTCACAAAAATCATTGTTAGGACCTATAAATCATTACAAACTTGGGAGATACTGCCGGTTCCTTAAACATCGAAAGAAGCCTTTATAATGTAATGTCATCATCACCATCCATGGAAGTATTAGGCCGTGTGGCCTGTTACGGTCTCAAAGAGGAATCTTCCATCCAGCGCTTTTTTGGACATCCAAGCGATCACAAAAAAACAACGGGCGTAATTAACAGTATAACGAAACCATCTTTAGTACAAAAGAACACAAGATTATGGCTTTATAATGTTCTCGCAAGATCAATATTAAGATATGGTAGTGAAGCATGGACAATAAAATGTAATGTAAAATTCCCAAATAGAAGCAAAGGTTTCATAATAACTGGTGCACACGAATTAACAACGTATATAAGAAAAAACATTTGCATTTAGATCGGAGCTCACCCAGATGGCTCAGTCCATAGTGCATTGGCCTTGAAAGCCAATGGTCCTGGGTTCTAGTCCCAGTCAGAGCATATCATTTTTCTCTTCAAATATTTCCTTAATAGTGTTACCAAAATTATGGGAACTTTTTGCTCAAAATGATAATATAATTGTGACACAGGTTATATAACTTGAATTAAGAATTTTTGTAAGACTATTAACTACAAATCTCTATTCAAAAAATATAAATCATCTGAGTTTAAGAGCCATTAAAATACATACATTAAATGCAAGTAAATTGCAAGAAACTACTCACTGCTCTTTATCAAAAACATAAGACTATAATTAATACCATCTCACTGCGAAATCAATGGAAATGAAATAGCCAATATGCTGGCAAAACGTGGAGCAATGTGTTTACAACAACCTAATTCAAACACATCTTATTGTTCAGCAATCATTTTCATCAAACAAACAGTATAAAACACATTCCATACTACACCAGATGCACCTTGAAAGGAAACTGTAGCATATTTTCGACTAAATACAGGACATGATAGTCTTGCAGCTCATCTTCATCGAATAGGAATTTACACAAGTCCTCATTGCCCTCTGTACTCCACAAACACTAACATGGACAGAAACCACCTGCTACAGTGTCATGCACTTCACTCTGCTATGCTGAAGGAAAGACACTGAGAAGCAAGAGCCTAATTTCTGTTTTGCTATGATGTTTTATTCTTTTAATTTACTGTTATGTTAATAATGGACAATCACTTCTGTCAAGTCCCCTGAATTTGTATAAATAAGTAAATAAAATGTATATAACTTTCACAGGGAAAGAACACTATGAGGTTTAATTTAAGAATTAAATTAATGTTTTTATTACCTCGCCTCATATCCTTTTTCTTCTAAACTGCAGTTTCGGAGCTTATCTCCAACATCAGTAGCCTCTGGTCGACATAACAATGGTTGACCAGAGACTACAGATGATGGAGATAAGCTCCGAAACTGCATTCTAGAAGAAAAAGGATATGAGGTGAGGTAATAAAAACATTAATTTCATTCTTAAGTAAATAAAACATTAAATGCTCATCAAAGGGAAAGAGGCTAAGAGAAAATGTAGTTCTTTTTGTTTCACGTTAAACATGAACAAAAAATTATGGTCATACATTTTCTGTAATTCTTCACTGATTTAGCTTTAATTAAGTTTTAAATTATTTATGATAATGAAATTGTATTTTACCTTATTAAGATTCATTGGCTTAGAAAACGTTCAAACACAATCTTCAATGATCCACATTTAGCTTAAAAAAATATTCAAATCCAGTCTACAATGGTTCGCCATGTACCTTCTGGTGTGTTTTAAGTAATGTTTTAGTCACAAAATCTTTTTCACAAATTGAACAAGAATATGGGCGATGGCCTGTATGGTATCTTTTGTGGATGGAGAGTGTAGACAACTGTGTGTAACTTTTTCCACAAACATCACACTTATAAGGACGTTCTCCAGTGTGTGTTCGCATGTGGGTTATCATATATTTGTGACTATTAAATGATTTACCGCATGTATCACAAGTACTAGGTTTCTCCCCTGTATGAATACGTTTGTGGGCCGCTAACGATCCCACTGTTGTAACAGCCTTTCCGCATATATCACAGAGATGTATATTTGTCCCTTCATGAGATTTCATATGTTGTTTTAATGTAATATTATTACAAAATTTTTTACCACATTGTGTGCATTCTTGTGGAGTACTTAAATGTTTGAAACGTGTGTGACCATTTAATGAACTTTTTGTGGTAAATTCCTTGCCACAGTAATTGCAAGCAAATGGCTTTTGTCCACTGTGTAGATTTTCATGACCTTTCAAAACTGTTGCAGAAAAACAACCATATCCACAAATTTTACAAACATGGGTATATTGGCCAAAATGACGTCGTTTATGCGCATTAAGACCCTGTTTAAAGTTAGTAGCATAACCACAAATATCACAAACATGATTTTTATCATCACTATGTGTTTTGCCATGACTCCTCAGCAGGGCCTTACTTTTAAAACGCTTATTACATATATCACATGGGAAGATTTTATCGTAATGTTTGAATCTGTGGGCATAAAATCCATTTTTTGTTATTTGCTTGCCACAAATCGGACATTGCTTCATATCAGGATTAGGAAAGCTAACCATTTCTCTCTCCAGAGACCTAGAAAAGAAAAGAGAAATGCGTATAAACATGGCGACCCTATCTACGTAGAAACCACATGCAATGCTCCAAAATTTAAGCCTGAAAGAAGAAAAATGATTCTCTATCTTTATATAAAAAGTTAGGAATGAGAAAGATATTTTATATTACTCCATGCTCAAATAACCCATATCTACTCCATGCTCAAATATCCCTTCCTCATATTTCAAATAATCTTTACTTCATGAACTTGCTGAAAATACATACAGCATTCATTTCCCATTGGATAATTCTCTTTCCTTCTGGCAAATCAACATATCTGAACCACAGTAAGATATACATATTGATAATGAATCACTCTCAGATATAAAATTTGATTGAACTTTCATAGGAATAAATCACTATGAGGTTTAATTTAAGATAAATGAAAATGTTTTATACCTCTCCTCATAATTAGTCTGATTACGAGCAGCTACAGCCGACTTTTCCACTTCTCCATTTTTGACATTTCTAAGATGTTCTTTTACCCTTTGTTTTCAAATTTCTTTTTGTTTTTCCTATATAAATTTTGTCACAATCCCATCTGATTAATTCCTGATTTGTATTCTTCAATTTTTTTTCATTTTTATTGGTTTTAATTAACCTATTTAGGTTGTATTCATTCTTCGGTGCCAATCTTATATTAAACTTTTTGAATTTTTTTAACTTGTGTTTCAATGGATGGTAAGCGAATTTCTTGAATTTTATTTTTTCTTCCGTTTGTTTTATAAGTGTGCTTTCATTAATTAATTTTTGTCTTCTAAATTTATTTTATTTTCTTGTATACCATATTTTCTTCAAAACCGTTATCTGTTGCAACATTAATTATGTATTCCTTATCTTTTTCATAATTTTCTTTGCTCACAGGTATATTTACCAATCTGTGTGTCAAACTATCGAACCATTAATTATGAGGAGAGGTATGAAACATTTTAATTGATCATAAAATTTAATATTTACTGCATTTGTAGGTGTATAAAAGACACCCCAAAAATTAACCATAAAAAATAAAATGTCTTATATTTCAAAGACAATGACAAACCTCCCCCCCCCCCCAAAAATTCTTATAATGGCCTATTTTGGTAAATGAGGACTATGTTTAACACCCACAATGATAATTATGCAAAATATTACAAACCCACAGAGTATTTTGGCTGTAGGTGAACTAAATGTCACATACCAAGAAAACACAGATTTTGGTATAGTTCTACTTATATGAAATATGCAACCTGTAATTATTTAACGCTATAACAGACATATGGGGTATGCATATTGGAGTAATGGAATAAATGTTAAATAGTTACCTGATCTTTCAATGAACATTCAAATGAACAAACAATTTCCTCTTTCATTTTTTTAACTTCACAATTTTGAACAGCTGAGTCATTCTGTTATCTTGTGAGGCATATTAGTATCACTGACAGTTTAGGTTTTTTCTTGTAAGAAACTGTAGAAGAGGTGCGATGAATAAACCTCACCCACAAATGAGAGGAAGGCCAAATACAACTGCTACATTTATTTCAGGAAGAATCTGAAAGATTCCTCTAATTGCTAGGTATGTTTCTGAGCTGAATGTGTCATGCTTTCCTTGAAATCTGATTTTTTTTCTAAGCATAGCACACACCCTACTGCCTTGTTCTATCAAAGATACCATTTGACCATCGTGTCATATAGAGGCATAATGCTTCTCAGTAGACATGTGGCTAGCATGCACTGCTGTCACTGGGATTACATGTTCGAATCCTGGCGGTTCATGAGGGGTATTGGCAGTGGGCCATACCAGGATTTTTCTGGTTTTCTCATGGTACTCCCTTTTCCCAAATTTTATCCCACCAACACACTCTACATCTTCATTTAATAAAATTAATCTGGTCTGCCAGACCACAGGCATTTAAAATATGTAGTTGTGGTGATCCAGGGGAGGGGCATATTCTTGTACTTCATCACGACTCTGAGCCTATGTGACAACTTAGGGCAGAATTGGGTCAAAGGAAGAGTTGTATCTCTTTGTCAAGGCCCTGGGTCCAGCCTAGGAAATGGCGCTGAGTTGTGTGTGAATGCCTGATGCGTTGAAACCAGGTACACCGTAACAGACTACATAACACTGTAAAATAGATTTATATTTCCACTCATAACAAACGATAGGTACTGCAATACAATGAACCTACAAATGGGTTGCCATGTTATGGACGTTGAAAACCGTAGCCCATATGTTGTTCTTATCTAATCTAAATGCAAAAAAATGTAAAGTAGATTAAATCTTCAGCAACAAAATTAATATTACATTTCCCCTTGAATATTCTCTTTACCTTCAATTGTAGATTAATCAATTTTTATTTTTACACTCACTGTTTCCACAAAGTAATGTCATAATATTATTTAATTGTAGCATACAATTAAAATAATGAGACAAAAAATCATTTTTCATTATGTTTGATTACTTATCCAGAAAGATTTTATTACTAAGTAGTAACCCTTCCATTTTCTTATAATATGGCTAATTTTTTCTTGGGTACTATGGGAAAGGAATGGAATGTTCATAAATATTATTTTCTCTAATGTGTAATTCTTCTTTCAAGTTAAGCTCTAGCGATAGAAGCATAGACTACATAACAAAGATGGCACATGTGAGAACAGTAAAGTGTGGTGTGATTTTTGTGGTTAAAGGACATAACCTGAGTGAAATATACAGGGACATGTGTGGGGAAGACTGCATGGATAAGAGGTGGTGTGCATTCTTCAAATCTTCAAAAAGGCTGTAAGAAATTTTTAGATTTGTCATGTTCCACCAGCCAGTTACACCTGCAACCCCTTGGAACAACTGTCAACCTTATCTCAGCAGTTCAACATTTCATATAGTATAATGTAAGATATCATGCAAGAGACATTGACATTTTGTAAAGTTAGTGCCTGCTTGGTGCCTAAGAACCTGACGGATGACCCCAAGGGCCAGGAAATGATGACATGCTTGGACCACTTAATTCTGTTACGCTGCCAAAGGGCATGATTTTCTGGAAGGAATTGTCACTGGTAATGAGTTGCGAGTGTACCACGAGCAAAAAAGAAGAAAAAAAAACAGCTCTATGGAGTTGAAATATACAGTTTCCCTAGTAAATATACATTTTAAAATGCCACAATCTGCTAAGAAAATCTCGTGACAGTGTTCTGGGATATGCAAGGTGTTTTATTGGTGGACTTTGTTCAACACATGACCATTGTAAGTACTGCAGCCTACATTCAAACTTTGAAGTTATGTCTTGCCCTTCGCGACAGGTGCCATAACACGAATGCTGACATTGTCAAACTTTTTCACAACAATGCTTGCTCCCATGTTGCAGCTTCTGTCCAAAAGAAAATCAACAAATTTGGTTGGACTTCAGTCCAGATCTTATACTGTCAGATTTTCACCTGTTGGTCCCGTGAAGAAATTCCTGGCCAGTCATCAGTTTGAGACAGATGCAGAAGTGTGATGAGCTATCTGCAGAAGGCTTTATTCTAACCGAATCGACTTCTATAAACAAGATATACTGAAACTGTTACCATAATTGGACAAGTGTATTGAGAAAACTGATGACTATGTAGAAAATTGGGTAAAGAATGTGAAGTGCTTTTTACCTATTAAACTTTTTTAATACATTTATTTTGCATTATTTTCTGATCCACCCATGTATTTGAAGATTCAGTTTTGTTTGTGGTAGATATGCTGTAGAGTTGTGACTGTCTGTGGTTGATAGTAAATGCCATCAATGTAAATATTCTCCAAATAGTATCTGAAAGTTTGTGATGAAAAATTATTTAAATCATAATGAAATTGATCCATAATGGTATAACAGAGAACATATTTCTGTCAAGAACAATCTTTATATGAACCACTAGCAAATTCAGAAAAAAATGTTAGATCATCTACTACATATAAAACGAAATCTCTTGACAATTTTTTGGATAAACACTTAATAAGAGCAATGATGTGATTTTTTAAAAAAACTCTGCTCCATAAAGTTTGAGGAGATACATTTTGTACACATATTAGAAACCTTTAAATGATACTATTTTTGAGGGAAATACATACCCAAGGAATTAGCAGAATGGGAATTTTTTGTATCTGTTGTCAGAGAACTTTTAAGAAACCACAACATACAGAATTACCATCAATCGGTATAGAAGAATTATAGAGAAACTATGAAAAACTAGATGCAGTATCTAATTGAAAATTCACATCTGGACTTCTTTCTGGAGAACTTGGGGCAATATAATGAGCAGGGAGAATGATTTCACAAAGATATTGTTACAATGGAGAACATTATTAACACATTCAACTCGTATGATGTGACGTTCACGCGCGCTCTAGTGAGGCCCAGTCTACGAATGACGCGACATTCACGTCAAGTGCACAAGCTCACATATTTTGCAATAACTTTCAAACTACCGCATAGATGTCTAATGTGTTAGCTATTCTCGGTTCCTGAGACAAAGTGTGTTGGATGACCTGCCTTTTTTTTTAAGAAATCGTGAAATTAGAAGCTGTTTGTTGGAAATATATAAAAATAATTTGTAGTGCTCAGTCTTTGAAATTCCGTCTAAGGGGGTGTGTGGTGACGATCGTGATGGCATTCTGAGTTTATTAGAGAGTTTTGTCCTCGAAACAGCAGACAGGAGTCATAACACCGACAGGAAAACTGAGGAGGGTAAAAGGGCAAAGACCTAGGGAACAAATAAAAAAAACTCTGCCAGGTTGCAATGAAAGGTGTTGACTTGCAAGACCAGATCACTGACCTTTTTCCTTAATGCGTCGCACTGTAAAAGCATACAGAAAATTATTTTTCTATTTGCTGGACATATGTATGTTTAACTCTTTTGTGGTCTACAATAATTTCATAGATCGCAAGACAGCATATTCGACCTTCAGAATAGCTGTCGCCAAGCAGTTATTGGAGACAATTCAGCTGTCAAGCTGCAATGTGAGAGGCCTCCAATCATCAAGTACAACCCCTGTCAGTTTACAGGCAAGGAACTGGGCTCACTTTCCATTGTACATCCCCAGCACAGACAATAAAAAGAAACCCTACAAATGTGTGTTCAAAACAGAACAAAAGAAGTGAAACTATATTTCAGTGCAAAAAATATGAAGTTCCACTTCATGTCCCAGAATGTTTCGAGATTTACCACACCAGAACATGAGCATTTTTGTGCTTGCATGTAAAGAGCATGACACCTCCTGACTTCTGTGGCATTTAAATCTGAGTGGAGGGGAAAGTTAGCAGGCATTTAAATAAAAGTCCATTGAGTAAAGGGTCCATCCATCCATAGTAATTCTGCCCAAAGGCAGGTCCTTCACTGCAATCATAGCATTTTTCATGCTATGCTTGCAGTTTTACTAGGGAATTGTAGGTGTGGTAGCTTCCCGTTGCTTTCCACACCGATGAAGGATAATGATAAGGATGATGATGATTATGATAATGGTGATGATGGCCATATGATTTCGGGGACCGTTTGGGCTTTAAAGTTTTCCTGACATTTGTCTTACAGGTGAGGAAAACCCCGATAAAAACCTCACCCAGAAAAACTGCCCTGACCAGGGATCGAACCTGGGTCCACTGCGTAACAAGGCAGCACTCTACCTCGAGACCACAGCGATGAGGGAAGCAAAAATGATGGGTGATTAATGCTAACTTTTGGAAAGGAAGAATTCCAGTTCTCATAACATGAACAAAATAGATAATTTCTGAATTTTATTACACATTCAAAGAGATTTTATGTTAATTTATTGGCAATTAAAATGTTTAAGTTGGTTGATCATTAGTTTAATATTTATAATATAGTTAAGATTATATATATATATATATATATATATATCACAAATGAAAACAATAGAATCTAGAAAACATAAAAATTGTATGGAGTTTAAGGTGAAAAAAAAAAGCTTAACAAAAAACATTTATGTTTTACAAACTTCTGGCTGCCATCAGTGAAGATTGGCCTAAGTTTATTTTATTCATATTGTGAAAAAAAAAAAATTCATGACTAGTGATAGGCCTAACAAATACTTAATTTAATTTATGAATTGGTTTCCTAATGTTGTGACCAACATGTTTGTAATTATTGGAAGGAAAAATGAAACACAGTATCACCATTAATCATTTACTAATCAACAATTATTACAAACTCTATACAGAAAACAATCTAAAAATCTATATAAATCAGCTATCATTAAAAAAAAAATCTAGTTTCATAAAAAACGTTTGCAAATTCACAGACAAAATAAGGTAAGGAAGGCAGATATTATATATATAAAGACTAGAAAAGCAAAATGATTTAAAGTAATTCTACTTCTACCGGTTTCAATAAAATTTCAAATCACTGATATGTGATTATATGCCATGGCTCTTTTGGTGTGTATTTAAAAGTGTCCTTGTGACAAAGTCTTTGCTACAAATGGTACAATGATATGGGCGTTGACCTGTATGGTAGCGTTTATGCACTGTTAGAGTAGAAAGTTGTGTAAATGATTTACCACATTGATCGCAATGATGCGGACGCTCACCCGTATGTGTGCGTTTATGTATTCTGAGGTAGTCTAACTTGCCAAATGCCTTGCCACAAACATCACAAACATTAGGTTTTTCACCTGTGTGTGTCCGACAATGAGCTAAAAGAGATGTCCTGCTGGTTACAGCCTTCCCACAGATATCACACAAAAAAGCTTTAGGTTTCTTTATACCAGCGTGAGATTTCAAATGTGATTGTAGAAGTTTTTTGCTTTTGAAAATCTTGCTGCAAAATTCACACTGATGTCGTTTTGGGTCCCAGCTAGCATCAGGATGTTCGGTCTTTTTGTGATAGCTGAGATTGTTTCTGTACAGAAAATCTTTACCACATACATCACACTGAAAAGGACGTTTCCCAGTGTGAACATTTTTATGCTCCTCCAATTCTGCTTTGGAATAGAAACCTTTTCCGCAAGTTTCACACTTCACTGTATAATGTCCATAATGGCGCTTTTTGTGAATTTCGAGATTTGTTTTATACAACGTAGCATAACCACAAATATCGCAGATCTGATCTTTCTCTTCAGTATGAATTTTCTTGTGCTTCTTCACTTCGTAAGGACGTTTAAATGCTCTACCACAAATTTCACATGCATATGGTCGTATTTTGCTATGGCTGAGTATGTGTACTTTGAGTTGTTTGTTTGTCATGCAAATTTTCCCACAAATATCACAGGTAATACAGCTTGAAATTTCGTGTTCCTTCACTTTGGATTGCACATGACCCTCAGTTTTTGAAACCTTAATAATCTCTTCAACATCTGGCTTTAACTTACATTTTGTTTTTAATTTCTTTCTATGTTTGTATTTCAGTTTATTTCCATTACCACTTCTCCCATTGATCTGTTCATAAAATACATCTAATGGAACATCAATCAATTCTGACCAATCCCATGTCTCACCACACCCTTTCCCTTTCATGCTTCCTGTTCTCTTTCTAGTTTTGATTTCTTTTAATTTCTTGTTTGCTGTACTTCTAGTTTGTCTGTTCCCAACACTGGGTCGCTCTGAAGACCTAGAAAGAAGAGAAATTGTAATATAGTCCAAATTTACTACCGATGAGCCATGTTGATAAATTTGCAGTGTACAAATCACAATGTACCTAGTGATTCTACGGTAAAATTTCTATTGTGGAATATATGACTTCAATGTTCTATCGCAGAATAATCAACATGCATGCAATCATCTCGTGTTGTTCTCATAAACACGCCCACTGTTATATTAAATCCCAGTAACACACCACTGAAACATGCGGACATATGATATTTTTAAAAGTATGAAAAACCGTACAATAAACTAGTGCCAAACCTTTACCAGATATTAAAAAAATAAGATTTAAATTAGCAATGTAACAAAGACAGTCCTACACAAAAAAAAAAAACAATATAAATATATTTATGGAAGTAAATATACATTTTAGTAAAATAGTTTTATAATTATGTATGGTATAAGAATGTCCGAACATACAAGACACAACGTTTTCTTCATTCAATGTCCCTTTTGATGAGAATTAAGAAGGGCTCTACAAACAAATCCTTTATTGCAGATATTACAATTATATGGTCTCTGTCCCGTGTGATAGCGTTTGTGTATCACTAATGTTGATCGCTGTGTGAATGATTTACCACAAACGTCACAATTATATGGCCTCTCGCCAGTGTGTGTTCGTTGATGAAGTTTCAGATTACATCGTTTGCTGAATGCTTTACCACATACATCACAAACATTAGGTTTTTCACCTGTATGAATTCTTCTATGAAATTTAAGATGTTCTTTATTTGTCAATGACTTGCCGCAAATATCACATATATAAACATTTGTACCCAAATGTGATTTCATATGCATCGTGAGAGAAGTTTTATATCCAAATACCTTACCACAAGTTTCACATTGATTTATTTTTGCAGATACTTGTGTTTCAGGATGCTTCACTTTCCTGTGAGTTGCCAGATGTCTTGTGTAAGAAAATGCTTCATCACATTCTTCACATTTGTATGGAGTATCAATAGAGTGTATCTTTATGTGCCTATTTAATTCATAAGAACGTTTAAACATTTTTCCACAAATGTCACAAGCATAAGGACGTATGTCACTGTGTTTAAGACAGTGGCGTTTTAAAAGTTTGTTTGTTTTACAAACTCTACCACACACTTCACATTTGAATTCTTTTGGTGTAAAAGAATTATAAAATTTCTTGTGACTTCTATCTCTACTGGTTTCCTTTGCAGACCTAGAAAGAAGAGAATTGAAGTCAGAGTGCTTAAAGTAATTATTTCAGATTAATGTATTGGTTAAAAAATTACTACACGATTTCTTTAAAAAATGTTCCCATATAATGAAACAAAAAATAAATAAATATATATATTTAATTAAATCAGAAATGTTTTACACAGGCCTCATAAAATATGTATTCTTCACCTACCTAGTTTCAAAGGCAATTGCCTCCATCGTCAGCTAAACTCAGATGATGGAGGCAATTACCTTTGAAACTAGTCAGGTGAGAAATACATATTTTTACGAGGTGAGATATAAAAAAATTTCAATATAATTTGCCTCATAGTGTTACTTCCCATTAGAATTTTTATTTTAAAAAATATTAAAAGTAAAAGTATTCCCACTACAGGCCTCAAAAGGCCCTTGGGGTAGTGGGAGGTTAAAGCTCCCACTTTATATTAGCTTATATTATATAAATTAAAAAGCAATTAATAGTCATTACATAATTATACAATAGGTAATAAATTAAAAAAACACCAGGAGCTTTTAATGAAACAACTGTAATGTTTGGCAGTTTCATTATATATAACGTTTCAATCTTCTGTAGAGCAAAATTTTCAATATTGTTTGAGGCAAATGTGATACATTTTTTAATTTTATTTTGTTAAACCAAAAAATGAGAGAGAAAAAACTTATTTTATTTAGTCATCAACTCCTCAATCTTTTGCAACTAAAAATTTACTAATTATGAGAGTCAAAATAAAGTTGAAAAACTATGGGATTTCATTAATATACTGTAATTACTAATGTGTTACACAAAATAAATGAAAACCAGTGGTATATAAAATTTAATTAAAAAATGTATGTTTATTGTCTTTACTTACACCAAGCTCTGGTTATTCAAATTAAGATATTGGCATACAATTTTTACAATATATATATACCGTTCAAAGAAAAATATATTTTAACACATCTCAAAATGTTAATTTTGGAAAATCTCTACTTTAACACCGAGTTGGAATGTATCGACAATGCCATGCAAAAGCGACGAAACCAGGTCTGCATAAAAATCAAGAAATACAAGGTGAGTCAAAATAACCAACTCATTAATAATTTAACACCTAGTTTATTTATTGATTATTATAATGCAGGAGGAATGAAATGTCAAGTACTTTGCAAATACTGTCTCTTATCAATAAATAAGTCAGACTGTCATATTGTAAATACTCATAACGATAATATGTTTTAGTAACACCGGCTGCACAATGGATCTCTAACCCACTTCCAGTGATCATACAGTAAACTTCAAAAGCACATGCAATCATTCTCTGCGACGAAGTTAAGTTCATAGCAGAATGCAATGCAGAATCACTCTAGTGCACTAATTCTGAACGACATCAGACAAAATCACCATCCCAATTGAATGTACATATGTATGTTTGTAACATATAACAATGAATCCCTCAAGTATTTTATCTGATAGCAAATAGAAAGAAAAGTAAACTAAATGCTTTAAAAAACTTATCACACAACATGCAGTTCAATTTCTAGAATACTTAGCAATCAAGAGAATAAACCTGTATTTTATGATAAAATAATTTGTATATTTTATACCACTAATCTTACTATCTTGCTCTGTTTTATTAGAAGTTATCTATGTATGTTTAAAAACTTATCATTTTAAATATATTATTCATCCTACAATGGTTTTTACATGTCATTGCAACATATTTTAAACATTTTACAATTGAACCTTTGTCACCGATTGCTGGGATGTGTTGAATGACAGCCCAAAATGAAATTACTATAACTCTTCAGTGACAGCAGGCTTTAAATTCACTCCCACTGCACAGATAGAGCAGATTTAAACATTTAAAGCTTGTTTTAAAGATTATTTTGAAATTCTCACATCTAGAATAAATATGTCCCACGTCATAGCCGAGTGGTTAAGGTAAGAAGCCTTGGCGCAGAGCTACAGGACTTGCACTGGTTCGAGTCTCCATGGAGGAAGAAATTTTCCCATGGTATTTTGGCCACTATGGGACATGTGTCCACCCAGCATCATGAGGCTGGGGGACTCGACATGCTGACCACATGTCACCCCTACACTGGCTGGTAGACTAAGGGCCTTGTAGGCCTGTTGCGTCAGGAGGAGGAGAGGCTAAATATTATAAGATTTTAATAAAATTTGGACTAAATTGTGCACAAAAATATGGAGAAAGGAATATGTGTAATACATTACAATTATCACATACAGTTACAAAGAAATTGTTATGGCATTTTACTTTTTAAAATAATTTTTGGTGTGAGTTATTAAAGTGTCCACTGCTGTGGTCTCGAGGTAGTATGCTGTCATGTCATGCAGCATGCCTGGGTTTGATCCCTGGTCAGGACAAGTTTCCTAGGTGAGGTTTTCTTCAGTTTTTTTCTCACCTATAAGACAAATGTCAGGAAACTTTAAGGCCCAAATGGTCCCCGAAATCATATGGCCATCATCATCCTTCACCGGTGTCGAAAGCAACGGGAAGCTACCACACCTACAATTCTCTAGTAAAGCTGCAAAGCATAGCATGAAAATGCTATTATTGCAGTGAAAGACCTGCCCTCGGGCAGAATTACTATGGATGGATGGATATATTATCGATAGACTGAAATGTGACTTTCGGTCTAAGTAAGAATATTTCAGATAGTACATGAATCAGCTTATAGGCAAATCGTCATTAGACCAAACACATTGATTGAGAGAAGTGTTAATAATAACAATACACACTGGCAGAAAATGTTATAATTTATGACATGAAAATATTTAATTCTTTTTATAGGAATTGTAACTGAAGGTTTAATGTTATTCTAATCCATTTATCATTTAATTTTTGGATTAAGTACATTTGAAAAAAGTTCAAGAGGAATGGGATGAGGGTGTTCCAAATTGATGGAGGTTCAGGAACTTTAATACATTTTCCTTTGCATGAATAATAAATAATTAATATTCTGAAGTATAATAAAATACAATGAAGTTTGACTACAGATATCTATAATATATTCACAAAATATAAGAGCATATAGAAGTAATCAGAATCATAATAAACAAGTTTACATCACATCTTCTGTGATCAATGTTCTACATTCTTATTTTCCTCTAAATCTCTCCATCTTCCTAGACCTGGACACGTAATCCTTTTTAATTCATCACTTTCTTTATGTCCTGCAGCCAGGTGTAATCTGTCTACCCCTACCTCTCTTTACTGCTCAAATTAAATCAAAAACTCATCTTGATAACCTCTCTCACACTTTACATGTCCTTAGGATTGAAATTGTGGGAGTGGCCATTATCTGGTTAATGCCAAAATCCTGAATCCTTTTTCCAATAATGAAATAATAGCTAACAAAATTGAAGATAAAACAAATTAAATAAATAAGCCAGAGTATAATTTAGAACTACTGAAGTATGACAGAATACCATATCCATACAGGAAGAGGCTAGATGACAAATTACTAGAATCACAGTATGATGATACGGATTACCAATAGTATATGATGAAAGTTAAAAATTAAATTGTACCTGTTGGTAGGTGTCGTCGTCCTCAACTTTGTTAAAATATTGTATATAAAATTAACTGGAGTACTTTCAGAAGTTATCTTCCATCTTCTGCAGGTTGAGTTTCCATTATTTCTTGCTGTGTACGGTGATGTATACTCCAACTGTTTGTAGCAGCAACTGACTTGTTTTTGACGATCTCATATAATGGGTTTGACTGTGGTGTGTTCTCATTAAGAAGTGAGGTGTTGTTTGTTTCCTCTATAATTTGAAGACCTCAAAGTTATAAAGGAAACGAACAACACCTCACTTCTTAATGAGAACGCACCCCAGTCAAACCCATTATACGAGATCATCAAAAACAAGTCAGTTGCTGCTACAAACAGTTGGAGTATACATCACCATACACAACAAGTAACGGAAACTCAACCTGCAGAAGATGGAAGATAACTTCCGAAAGCGCTTCAGTTAAATTTTATATACAATATTTTAACAAAGTTGAGGACGACGGCACCTGCCAACAGGTACAATTTAATTTTTAACTTTCATCATATGACTTCACCTCAACGGAATTTGATATGAATTTTACTAGTATTGATACCAATAGTATATTGTAAAAAAAAATGTTTTTCTTGCTCCTACAATCATTAGGAGAAAAAATATATGAAGATAAAAAAATTGTTATACTGGAATGAAGACATATTTGATGTTAACAATCAAATGTTAACAAACTAAAGAATCTATCCTTGTCCAAATGGATAAATATATTTTGAAGAATTGTTAATAGAGACGACTTCTTATTTTTTTATAGAAAATATGCACAAAACTCCAGGAGTCTGGGAGTGTGATAAATTTAGATTTGGTTACTTCAGAAATAGCAATCATATAAAAATTGGTAAACCTTGTGGTCAAGATGGGGCAACTGCAGAATTGTGAAAAAAAATTGAATTAATCAGAATCAATTACAAATATTCAAAACATATATTCCTAACTAGTTGGATTCTTAGATTAGGTTTAAATTCCTTTTATGATCACTATATGTAGAAGTTTGTGAGAAAGTCAAATACTCTATTCGATTCATTTAGTACTTATTAATCTTGATACAAATCCACAATTAAATTGATGGAAAAAAGTCTAACATAATGTGTATATATACATAGTCCATCGCTATGGTCTCGAGGTAACGTGCTGCCTTGCCACGCAGCGGGCCCAGGTACGATCCCCGGTCGGGGCAGTTTTTCTGGGTGAGGGTTTTTCCTCACCTGTAAGACAAATGTCAGGAAAACTTTAAGGCCCAAATGGTCCCCGAAATCATATGGCCATTATCATCATCCTTCACCGGTGTGGAAAGCAACGGGAAGCTACCACACCTACAATTCCCTAGTAAAGCTGCAAGCATAGCATGAAAATGCTACGATTGCAGTGAAGGACCTGCCCTCGGGCAGAATTACCATGGATGGATATATATATATATATATATATTCCATTAATTTAATTATGTAAATTTTATATATAAATGAATTGGATAAAATGTTTTTATATCTCACATAAAGTTCCATGTTTTCATGACACCACTTTCAAAGGCCATTTTGCCTTCATATTCAATCAAACTCCAAATGAAGATGAAGGCAAAACGGCCTTTGAAACCAGCATCACGAAAAGAAGCGAATCTTATAAGGTGAGATGTAAAAACATTTTATCCAACTCATTTATAAATTGAAAATTATCTCATAGTGTTACTTTCCACTGTAATTTTGATCAAATATATAAATTATATTTAAATGCATTCAGTCTTTTGATGTGCATTCAAGAGAGCCTTACACACGAAACCTCTGTTGCATAAATGACATTCATAAGGTCTTTGGCCAGTGTGATATCGTGTATGTATTACAAGAGTAGAACGCTGAGTGAATGACTTTCCGCAGGTGTCACAAGTATAAGGTCGTTCACCAGTATGTTTACGCTCATGAAGTTTCAAGTTACCAATTCTGCAGAATGCTTTCCCACAATCGTCACAAACATAAGGCTTCTCGCCTGTATGAATGCGACGATGACATGTAAGATGATCCTTAGTTGTTAAGGATTTGCCACAAATGTCACAAATAAATACATTAGCTCCAGTATGTGACTTCATATGTCTTCTAAGATTTGTCTTATGACTGAAAATTTTACCGCATTCTTGACACTGAATGACTGCCAAGGAAAGTTCATTCTGATGCTCAGCAAGTTTATGTGCAGACAAATGTCTCTTATATGGGAATGTTTCACCACATATCTCACATCGATATATGAAAGAATGTTTAATTGCACTGTAAAGACTAGGTGAATCCGAATTATGTTTCATCATACTCTTATGTTCCACAAGTTTTAATGAAGTTGGAAATTGTTCATTACATATTTCACACCGATTGCGTTTAGCTTTGGAGTGCAACTTCTTATGTGCTTTTAATCCCGAAGAATATTTGAAATTCTTCCCACACACGTTGCATGGGAAGAGACGATCTTCACTGTGAGAAAGGTAGTGGATTTTCAAATGATGTTTTGATTTACAAACTTTTCCACAAACATCACATTTGAAATCATCAGTTGATATCAAATTACTATCTATCTTCTGAGAAGCTCTCCACGTTTCCTTCGATGACCTAGAAAGAAGAGAAGTGCAGTCAGGGACTGTAGGAACCATTAATGGTTTTCATACACAACTCTATATACTTTATATACATCACAATTCAGAACACTGTCGCACATAGGTAACATTAACATTTTATGTGAAAAACTTTGAAGAACTTATGAAGTTAAGTTTTGCATTAATTCAATACACAATTGACTGCTATCAATATGTGGAAATTATGATATAGTTGGCAAAAGAAGTTAACATTCTCAACACATACTGTTTCTAAATTCAATATTCTCTTGGGAGAATATAACAAAGTATTTTCAATGTTTTCTTTATATATTTATCACTCACACTGAAGGACAAATTAATATTTGAAGAGAAACATTTTTACGTCTGAACTGGGATTTGCACGCTAAACCACTGATTTTATGCACCAGACTCTACAGTTGAGTCAAATAGGCATCTCAATTCAAATGGAAATTTGATTCTTTCTTACACAATCCCCGACCACCACAAGGCAGAGAACATTCACTCCTGATGGCATCTGGCAGCTTCCTATCAAGAAGACATTTTAATGGGATTTTTACAAAACTATTAGAGCTATTTAAGCTTACATTTTCTATTTACCATCTATAATACTTGTGTAAAAAATCCCATTAAAAGTCTTCTTGAATTAAAAGCACCCAAATGGCATTGGTAGTGAATTTTCTCTGCCTCATGGTTATTGTACAAGAGAGAAAAAAATTTCCATTTGAATTGAGATGTCTGGATGGCTCAAAGGTAGAGTGTTGTGCATAAAACGAAAGGTCTGGGTACAAATTTCAATCGAAGCATAATTTTTCTCTTCAAATATAAAAAAAATTATAACAAAGCATGTTTTATTTGCAGGTAAATGTCTTGTAGAAGAACTAGAGGGTAAACATTCAGTAGGTAAACCAAGAATGTGGTGTGAGAATAACAAAATAGATTACAAATGATTTGATGGAGGTGAATTATACAGGGAATGACTGGAAAAATATTATCTCAGGATAGGGGTGTATGACTAGCTTATGTCTGCACAGCCATTAATATCTTGGTCGTTAGTATAAGTGACTAATATGTCTGTTAAAATCCTTAAATTATATATTTAATCAATTATTATGCATATGTTAGAAGATATGTAATTGAGATACAATATATTTATGATCCTAAGACAATTCAAATGGTACAATAATAAAAATTTAAAATATCTTCAAAGTACCAGTATATTGACATTATTTGTATTTATTGTATGTAATATAATGCAATTTTCTCTGATGACAATTATAACTTTGCTATTCTAAATAATTTACACAATTTACAAACTAGCACAAACATCTAATCTCATTTGTGGTAATCCATGGGAGAAATTTGTGAACTTCCTCAAGACTCTTAAGCCTACGTGACAATTTAGGACAGAATAGGGCCAAAGGGAGGGTTGTAGCTTCTCCTCAAGGCCTTGGGTCCAGCCCAAAAGATGGAGTTGAATTATATGCGAATGCTTGACGTGTCAAAAACAGGAACACCGTAGAATAGATTTAATTTCCATTCATTCATAACAAACAATGATGCATACTATAAAACAATGTACCTACACAAGATGACAATTTTGATTTATTGTATTGTATGTGGAGATCGTGTTCAGAATTTTATTTTGTAAGAAAGGTAGGGATAAATGAGGAATTTTATGCAAAAACAAAGATAAAAATGGTTTGTGCTAATTAGATTAGAACAAAATGGGCTCAGGCTATCAGTGTCCGTAACATGGCCATCCATTGATCTCAATTCAAATGGAAATGTCATTAATTTTGTAATTGCAAGATATTTATTCTTAAACAGTTTATATAAATTCTAAAAAGATATTCTTCCTCACTTCCTGGTTAAGGCAATATTTCCGTAAGAAAAAAATTGGACATAATATGACACCTTTCAAATAACAGTAAAAACACAAAATTGTATGCTATTACAATTTATTTTTTATTTTTCCACCTTCTCTTTTCTTACAGAGTACCAAAGTCAACATACTATGTTAATAGGGTAGACAATACAAATACAATAATAGTTTCACCAACCTACTTTTGCAGGAAAAGGACAGAACTATGAAAGTCTTGGGGTGACAGCACACCCCCAATGAGCAGTAACAATGTCTAAAAAAAGTGAGCATTGTAGGGTTAATGCTCTCTCTAATGGCAGCAATTATATTTTCAGAACAAAACTCGGCATACAGAATTCAATTTTGAAAAAAAAAAAATCATATTCTTTACTTCGAAATTGGACCATTAGGAAAGAAGCAAAAATTAAAAAATTTCTCCAGTGCCAACAATTTCATTAAAAAAAAACGAAACTTGGTATATGCTATTAAAATGAACCAAGAAATATATTCTCCAAACAATCAATGAAATCCAACAGGGATTAACCTGAAATTTTAGTGGGAACATTTTCAATGCTGTACTGAGTTTAATTTTTGTTTTCTCATAATGAAAATTAGTGTAAATATATAAATGTGAAAAGGAAAATGTATTCCATACACCATCAAAACCGGACCATAAATTTGATTTGGTGAATTAATGCACTTCCTGAATGGTGGACTTATTATTTTGTATTATTTCTTTACTAAACAATAACTTCATCTTTCCAAGTTTCTAAAATCTGATTTGCATGCCACATCAAAATCCCATTTTCAGTCATCAGTTTTTTAATATCTTTTATAAAATATTTTTATTTTGTTCCATGTTGTTATCAAAATCTTATACATAATAAATTCTTATTTTCAAATATAATCATAAATATGTATTTAAATTTCGAAGAATTAAATTTCACTTTTCCATTCTCAGAGAAAAAATAAAACTGTAACAAAACATCTGACTAATGAAGTCACAGATTTTTGGCAGAAAATAATGTTAGTGATCGTTAAATATTCTATTACACCTTAAAATGTAGCACATATTTGTTCCATCTTCCATCATTATCTTGGTATAATGAAAATTCATTCCTCATCTTAGCAATTTCTTCTATTTCACAGCTCTTGAAACTATTTCTATTTGCTTGCAGCAGAAACAAGAATTCTGCTGTGATCTATAGCATTGATGAGAAAATTCCTAAAGCATAATGGGTACCTTAAAGCATTAAAGATAATTATTGCTGTGTTTTTATGGAGTTAAAAGGAGTTTCATAATTTTCATATGAGCACTTTAATTGCCATTATAACTAAGATACACATGATTAGTTTTGTTTGATCATGCATAAAACTGTTAAGTTTAGAGTTTCTACAAATATTGTTTATGAAATGGATTGATAGTATATGTTAATACGTGTGTCAATGCTGTATTTTGTAATTCTTTAGTTTAGAGATTTTAACCTCAAAATAACACACATTAAAACATAGGGAACAAACTTAGAATATTAAAAATAACATTCTATACATTAAGAATTAAATTAATGTTTTTATTACCTCACCTCATATCCTTTTTCTTCTATACTGCAGTTTCGGAGCTTATCTCCATCTTCAGTAGCCTCAGGTCGACGGTGTTATGTCGTTTCTCGGCGGTCTTCTTCTTACTTCTATCGGTGGACTGATGAACCTCTGGATCAGGTCAAAATTTGCAGAATCTGACCTGATCCAGAGGTTCATCGGTCCACCGATAGAAGTAAGAAGACAACCGCCAAGAAACGACATAACACCGGTCAACCAGAGGCTACTGAAGTGGAGATAAGCTCCGAAACTGCAGTATAGAAGAAAAAAGGATATGAGGTGAGGTAATAAAAACATTAATTTAATTTTTAAATTAAACCTCATAGTGTTCTTTCCCTGAGAAAGTTAAATTCTACACCTTCCTTAAATTTTGTAATAGTAAATTATTGGTGTCCACCGCTGTGGTCTCAAAGTAGCATGCTGCCTTGTCATGCAGCGGGCCCAGGTTCAATCCCCGATTGGGGCAGTTTTTCTGGGTGAGGTTTCTATTGAGGTTTTTCCTCACCTGTAAGACAAATGTCAAGAAAACTTTAAGGCCTAAATGGTCCCCGAAATCATATGGCCATCATCATCATCCTTCACCGGTACGGAAAGCTACCACACCTACAATTACCTAGTAAAGCTGCAAGCATAGCATGCAAATGCTATTACTATGGATGGATGGAAATTATTGGTAACATTCAATGCTATTGCTGCAATTTCTGCAGTGTTACAATGCATAATCATAACTTGCAACTACCATTTTGGATTGTTGCTTTCAGGACTTATGTGTACAATATTAATTAATATCAGCTATGTTTATTTGGAAATTGATAGTTAACACTACTTTAATACAAGCTATGATAGAGGTCAGGATCTTAGGTTCCCCAGACTTGTTTTCTCAATCTGGAGCCGTTACTTATTGTAGCTATCCAAATTCTTCACTACACTGAAGGAGCATTGGTCCTGTACTGGCTGAAATTCCATGGGACAATTTCTTCCTCTCTGGGGACTCTTAGCTCCGTTACAAGGCGTCATTCTTTATATCACTTGGCTATGGCACAGGACATTTTATACTTTGGTCGAAGAAAAAGTAAGCTAACCTTACTAGAAAGAGTGTTTAATATTAAACTGAGTTTATATATGATGGGAAGTTTAAATTAATTAATCTGGAAAAATAATTTGTGGGTTAAATTCCTATTTTAAATAGTTTTTTTAACAAACTATGTTTAAAATTGAGAAATTGCCTTAGTAATTTTAGCTGAGAAGTCCTTGGAATTACCAAAGCTGTCAGTAAAAATATTATTTTGCAATGAAATCAAAACAGATATTACACCACTTTCCTAGATTTACAGTCCTTAGAAATTAATTTTACCTTGTTGGGATTCAAGATGGAAAATGGAAGCTCTCCAAGTTTTCCATTACCAATCAACCAACCAAATTCTTAGAATTAATAATTTAGTAACAAAGAAAGATCCATTACCATTGTTTTCAATACATTATTGAGAATCTAAGTAAAAATTCTGGAATTCTCAAAAATATTATTATTATATTAAATTAATATTGGGAAGTAAATATTATGAGGTACAATCATTGAAATTCATCGGAGAACATATTTTGATAACTCACCTCATAAATTTTGAGTTTTTCACAAAACCGCAGTTTCAAACGTAATCACGTCCATATTTAGCCATAACTCCAACTGATGAAACTCTGGAAAATGGTGACAATAGAAGAGTTGATGACTGAAGATCTTCATCTGTCGGAGTTATGGCTAAAGATGGACATGATTACATTTAAAACTGCAGTTTCGTGAAAAACGCAAAATTTATGAGTTGTCAAAAAATGTTCTCCAATGAATTAAACAAATTATTACCTATAATTATTTGAATAAACACAAAACTAAAAATAGTTCCATTATTTTATATGAACAAAAGTATTTAATTGACTGGAATGAACATGTTTACTCAATTAATAATCATTACTGTATTAAATCTTTGTAATATGAATTAACAAAATAATTAAAATAAGACATAACATTATGTCACACACTGCTCAAATACATTCCACTTTATTATGAGCAGTCAAGAGAGCTTTGCAAACAAAACCTTTATTACATAAATGACATGTGTATGGCCTCTGACCAGTGTGATAACGAATATGTATAACTAAAGTTGATCGCTGTGTGAACGATTTACCACAGATATCACATGTGTAAGGACGCTCGCCTGTATGTTTCCGTTCATGCAACCGTAGATTATCTATCTTACAAAAACCTTTCCCACATACTTGACACACATTTGGTTTTTCACCGGTATGAATACGAATGTGAACTTTCAAATGCGATTTAGTTGTTAGAGATTTACCACAGATGTAACACAAGTGATTATTTTCACCAGTATGTAATTTTACATGTCTTGTTAAACACTTTTTTGAAGAAAAAGTCTTCTCACAAAACTTACATTTTGTATAAACAGGGTGTTTTGAATTCTTATGAGCATTTAACTGCCTTATATACATAAATGATTCACCACATATATCACAAATGAATGCTTTCGACAAATCATGCTTTTTAACATGTGACTTCAATTCATACGATCGTTTATACTTTTTGTCACAAAAATTGCACGAAAAGCGACGTTCACTAGTATGTGAAACACGATGCTTTCTCAATACATATTGTGCTTTAAAAACTTTACCGCACACATCACATGTGAAGTTGTTAGAAGGAAAAGAATTATTTTGTCCTCGATGTGATCCTCTGCTGGATTCCTTCATTAACCTAGAAAAAGAGAAGAATCAATAAGAGATGTTGCGGCTATTTCATTTCAATGTGCTTCATCTTCCATGTCATCTTTTTTTTCACAATTATTGTATTCTTATATAAAGTTTCATGAAAACTCTCTGCCGCAAATGTTTGAGAAAAGATATTATATATAACATTTCTTACTGCATTCTGGTATGTTCTTTTCATGAACTGCTTTCTTTAAATTTGCATTTTCTTCAGGTCGAAGTATGATCTCATCTATAACCCTAAAATATTCACCATTTTCAAATTCATTAAGAAAAAACCAACGTGAATGCCAAGTTAGTGAAAAAATGTATTATTTCCTCTTCACTCCAATATTACTAACAAAATATAAAATATTGTAATGAGGAAATTTTATGTTTAGAAATGTTGATAAATTTTAAGATCTATATGCTAAACTTGGAACGTGGGAACTTAGTAATATTAAATATCCAATAATTCTACGTGACTGATGATATGCTTTCTTATTAAAATATATAAGCAAGCTTCTTTTTAGATAAGTTTACAGTTTTATACCAAACCTTGTACTTCATTATTTATATTTGAAGAGAAAAATGTACGTTCAAAATATACTTAATTTACATCAAACAAAATTAATTTTAAAATGCATGTTATCAGAAATAGCAGGTATAAGTAATATTCTTATAAAAAATTGTTTCATATTCAGCACAAAAAAAAAAAGAAGCAAATTCCCCATTTTACATGTTTCTACTAAAGCCATTTCTCAATGAAATGCTCAAACTTGTGCATATTGTATGTACTGTACCAATACTTCATAAAATTCTCGCTTGACATAACCTAGATTTTCCAAATCACATCTTTAGAAATGAAGAAATATTTATCAAAATAATAAGTTACAATTTTAGAAAACAGATTATATTGGTAATAGCACAAAAGATAGTTGAAATATTATTGCTCTATCCCAATGGAGAAGATATTTAACCTCTTAAACATTTAGCATCGTAATTATTAACATAAGAGCATTAAGAACTTATGAACAGAGAAATATTCATGTTCAGTGATTTTTAACCATTCAAGTAGTTTAATGCTATCAATAATATTGTAGTAGTACAAAAGAATAATAATAATAATAATAATAATAATAATAATAATATATAAGTACAAATTTCAAGTGGAATAACTATTACACATCCAAGTTAACTGTTCACGGGCTGAGGGAAAGAGTTTTAGCGCTAGTGTCGCCGATCTACTGAATCTGTAGAAGGGATGTAGGAGAAAACTACATCCGATCATGTATTGAAATTTTTCAACTTCAAATGTGGGGGGGAAAATCTCTAAACACCTGTGAAAAATCATAACATGATTGTCAAATTAGTCATTTAAGCACAGAATGCTAAAGCGGTCGGATCATTTAAACTCACAGTACTTGTCGTCTCTCTGTTACCAGCCTCACAATAAATCACAACTGGCAACATGTAATGAGAAGGGCAAGGAAGGGACAGCTCATTCCTAGACGTAACCCAAAAGTAACAGGGTTGTCAAATTAGTCATTCTGCCACTGACCGCGCAGAACGACGGATCATTAAAATACATAGTATTTGTCAGCTCTCTACCTGCCAATCAAACAACATAATACAAAGGACAGGAAGTGGCAACATAGTAAGGGAGAGAAAGCGAAAGATAGTTTGTTAGTTAACATATTTTCCACCTGCACAAAACACTTGGATGGGTAATAAAAATATCATGTTTATATCTTATAGAATGGACTTTTAAGTCACTCTTTGGCTCCATCTAAAAGTAAAGTAAAGTAAAGTAGTCCCACTACAGGCCTTGGGAGGCCCTTGGGGTAGTAGGAGGTTAAGGCTCCCACTTTTTTTTTGGACAATCGGCACTTGATGTCAGTCGGGTTGTTAGCCCTGCATGATGGCCGCCTTTACCCCCAGAACAAGTGTCTGGTACTCATTTCCTTTAGAGGCTGAGTCAACGCCGGGCCACAGTGCTGCCAGAAGGTTTTGGTCAGTTTAAAAACCCTGACCCCACCGGGACTTGAACCCTCGACCTTCTGGCTTGTAATGCAATGCCTTAACCACTGCGCTACGGCGTGCCCCCTTGGCTCCATCTACTACTGGGTAATAGAAACAGGTAGTAGAGGTTTGGACCTATCATCCATTAATATTTTACTATTTTTTTCCCACATCACCCTAGTAGTACTGTACCTCAAAATTCTAGTAGTAGAGCAGAATAGTTAATTAGAAGGTTTACAGGGAATACAGTTGAAGAGCATCGCAAAAATTTAAAAGATGAGAATGGCAATGGGGTTCCATAAAAATACACAAATTTAAGTAAATCATATCACTACAACTACTATTGCAATTAAATGAGTGTGAAAATTTCAAGTATCTTCATCAAGTAGTTTCTTTAATTGAATTTTAAAATTTTTCTACTGATCATGGTCCAATCATCTCCGTGACGTAACAAAACAGAAAAACACAGTAACATATATATCAGACACATGTGATATATATGTAAAATACAATGTTTATGAGTTTTCTTTTGGGTTTTATGTTGAAGTGTTTCTGTAATTAATGCAAAGACATCATTCTTTATGATTAATGAAGAGCCTGCAGAACGGGGGAAACTTAAATGTAATTTCAAATGTAGGCCCAGTGTCCTGGAAGTTATATTGAATTCTATCTACAAAAAAATTAATGTGATTTTGCATGTGCTGTATGACACTGGATTATCTGAATGTTACTATGAGACTGCTGTCTTTGAAATTTTAAAATATAGAGTCAATATGCACATTTCACCAATTAATAATTACAGTAGTCAACATGTTTCAACAGCGAAGCTGTCATTTTCAAGACTAAGTATTTTATATACATTATATTCCAAATAAAACTGCTTGGTAAAAAATTACCCCAAACACAAGCGTAACATTGCACCACCATAAAAAATAATAATTTCCCTGGTTTTTAAAGTAATTTGATTTCCTTAACTTATTAGTGTCAAGTGGCCATCCCAATGGCCACTGCTACTATTGCATAAAAAGCCATGGATTATTCTAGTAGCCATCAATTTCGAAGTGGCATCTCGAAACTCAGAATGAATTGGTGAAAACATTGTATTTCCTTTTTTTTGATAAAACATCGAATTTTTACAAATATTTATTTGAAACACTGTGCAGCAATTTGTCACCATTGCATTCCGGAATCATCAACTTCAGTCTCTTCTAGTTTGCATAATTTTCATCAGAGGAAACAAATCAGTGTGGAGCTTAAATTCTATTTTCAAAATATATACACTATCCGACTTCTCAAAAAATATTAAACTTTTTATCGAATTTCATCTGAAGTATGGTAATTGCCCACACTCTATGTGAGAGCTGATGTTTGGAGTGCACTTCATCGGGTATGATATAGAGTGCTGTTAGGACTTAAATTTTGCATGTTTACACTGCTTGTATATGCCTTTTTTTAAATAGTATTACACATGCAAAATTTAAAATATAGTGGAAGAAAGTAATATACTGTTATTTAGTGATTTTCTAATATTGGTTGTAACAAATATAAATCCTATAGAGGTCATTCTGCCTATTCCACTAGGACAAAGAGATGTCCTAAGTATTTTGAATGGCAACAATAATGAAAACATCAGCTGAGTCCTTGTCATTGAACACTGGGTTGAAGCAATAGAAGGAAATGATATTCTCCCTTGCCTAATTTCAGTTATCATAAATTCAAATGTCAGGAAGCTTAAGCCCACCGGTCCCCGAAAATCATCCGGCCATCATTATCATAATGATCCTTCACCGATGTGGAAAGCAACAGGAAGCTACCACACCTATAATTCCCTAGTAAAGCTGCAAAGCATAGCATGAAAATGCTATGATGGCAGTGAAGCGGTGTGGAAACCAACAGGAAGCTAGCACACCTATAATTCCCTAGTAAAGCTGCAAAGCATAGAATGAAAATGCTATGATTGCAGTGAAAGACAACCCTCGGGCAGAATTACTATGGATGGATAAATTCCAGGGACTTAAAAATGCAAACCTCTCCAAACTCCTCTCCTATTTATACTTCAATCCACTTTTTACTACAAATCATGTTTTATGCATAATCCCGATAAGGTATATCACTTATATGATGAATACATAAGTGTTTCATTCAAAGGTGTTCAAAAACAGAATATGTATAGCATAAAGAGAAAAAAAAAAATTAACTCGCAAACATGTGTAAATAAAAGTATAATATTAACAAAATATTCTCTAATAAATGCTTTGTCTGGGATAGTATTTCCCATATTGAACATATACAAAATATACAAAATTATCAGATTAAATGGTTCCAACACGTCCAGAGAATGTCAAATTCCCGTTTACCAAAGATGATTTACCACCTCAACCCTAATGGCAAAAGAGACCTCGGAAGACCCTTCAACCGATGGAAGGATCAGTTTTTGTAGTCGCAGAACGGGCATCACACCCAATACTGCATTCGGAAGAAGAAGAAGAAGAAGAAGTATTTCCCCCCTTCAAATTGAAGAGAAAAAGAAATGTCCAAAAATATATATTTCTTCTAAATGTTTATATATACATCATCATAGTATATCCACGAATTCAGGTCATTTGTTGACCTGTTTCGGCCTCAAGAGAAACACCATCCAGAAGTCTTTCGAGTGGATGTCCTGGTCTTCTTCTTCCTGCAGGTTGATATCTTAACATTTCTTTGGGTATCCTGTGATCTTCCATTCGTTGAACATGTTGCATCCATCTTGACTTATAATCAGAAATTTTGTTTTCTAAAGGTTTCATGTGTAATGCTTCTAAGATATCTTAATTTTTTGTGATCTAGTAGTGTGTTTATGTATATATATATATATATATATTTCTTAAAGATGAATCTTCTGGCATAACAACAAACACATTTGAATTCTATGAATATCAGTCTATACACTTCATTACCTTACTATTTAAAATGTGGGTGCTAAAATTTTTTCTCTCTCTGGGTTAACTAATTCAATAAAACTTACGTGACATTTTACTCTAAACCTTGATTCACAGGCACGACACTAAAAGGAATAACCTAATTAAATTAATTACAAGAAGATGTTCAAAACAATGGGTCACAATTAAAATTAATAATGAATACTAATTAATCATTTCATCAAACATCGAACTAATTGGGTCTACATCAAAGTGGTCTTCACAAATAAACAGTTACGATGTGCGTGAAACATCATGGAGATCTCAGCGTGGAGGTACCAAACAGTTTTTTGTACTGCCATTTTCTCCTCTCAGTAGTCATCTTACATTAAAATAGAACTTCTTGAACACTAATATATCATCACTCAACACTTTTTAAATAGTCAATAACCATGCAAATGCACTGTTAGCATTATCTGAAACACACAACCTACCGTCGGCACTATGCATAAATATTAGTCATGAGTTTTTGATGCCTCAGGCTTGTCTGCTGCAATCAAAAATGGGGCTGGGTATTGATTTGAGAAACTAAACTTGAAACTCATTTTTCTCGGTAACTACCTGTGGGAGAAACTTATGGTTACACCATAATTCTTCGTATTTTGCTATATTTTATGAGCGTATGAACCCCATTTATAAGAGTTGATATGTTATATCGATGGTGGGCAATGAAAACCTCGTAACTCCATTTTGGTAAATTTTACAGGAGTAACAAATAACTATTTTAAATAATTATGAAAATTGATACAGCAATAGTTCCCACATATTTTACTACAGAATACAAGTCAAGTTATTAATAAATTTGAAGTCCGTGTTCTCAACAGGTTATGCATTACATATTTCTGTGCTGGTTACTGGAGTTAATGTGGTTTTCAAGGACTGATGGAATTGCAAGGTTTTCATTGCTTAGAGTCAATATGTAATGCAGAACTCTTCCTACCTTAAAGCTTAAAATTAAATTTAGACATGTTAGACCATACTTAACATAAAAGAACTACCGGTACAGTTAATAGTATATTATGTACAAAAAAGGAATGCTCTTTTAATTGTATAAGGAAAGAACAAAACCTAGGTGTAAAATATAAAAAAAAATCATTAAATCATTTTAAACTTAGGACAGAGAAATAAATTGGGAGTTTCAATCATTATCTCTTAATTTTTAAGTATACAGATCCTTATAAGATTTTGTTATTTACAGTTAAACTGGGAATGATTTAAGAGTAAGGATAGCAATGTTCAACCTCTCGTTACTAACAAAAGAAGAAAAAACAGAGGAAGATGAATGGAAAAATCTCAAATCCACAAATTAAATTATTCATTATCTACGATGGTGCAGGAGACATTTTTAATAATGCTTAAAATTACAAAGCTGCACTCCAATCATTTATAAAATAATAAAACAATTATTCAGGAACAAGACAGTTCTGGCAAGCTATGCAGGCCAATAAACCAATTAAAAAGGATGAACTTGAAACTGTACCAAATATTGCAGCTTGGATTCAAAATTGTAATAATTAAAAATTATATTTTCCACATCAGAAAATCTATAAAAACACAAACTTGTCATTAAGAGTTAGAATATTTGGGGGATTGTTAGGGAAATAATCCCTTACAACGATTTAGAAAAAAACACCAAAACAGGGAGAAAATGTGATAATGACCTGAAGTATATAAAGTTAAGTATATACAGTTAATTATATTTGAAAAGAAAAAAAAATTGTCCATTATTAAGATGTTTAAAACCGAATAATATAATTATACAGTTAATCCTCATTATACTGCCGCCATTTCATGAAATTATTTGGTGGTACAGAGCAAAGATAGACTGAAACAAAATTTTAATGCTGTACATATACACACGGGGCATGCCGTAGCATAGTGGTTAAGGCACTGAGCTACAAGCCGGAGGGTCGAGGGTTCAAGTCCCATTGGGTCAGGATTTTTAAACTGACCCAGACCCTCTGGCAGCACCATGGCCCTGGGGTCGACTCAGCCTCTAACGGAAATGAGTACCAGATGCTTGTTCTGGGGGTAAAGGCGGCCGTCACGCAGGGCTGACAACCCGGCTGACATAAAGTGCCGATTGTCTAGAAAAAGTGGGAGCCTTAACCTCCTACTACCCCAGGGGCCTCCAGGCCTGTTGTGGGATCACTTTGCTTACATATACACACAGTTTTCTCTATTGTATTAGTTATAGCAATCACAGCACAATGATTACTGCAACGTCACCACAAAGTTTGTCTAGACAACTTTACTTGTTTCAAGTTGAGTTTCACTTGCTTAGTTAAACGAACTCACATATCAGTATCACGGTCTTTCTTCTTCATCATCAGTGACAGAATAATTTTGGATAACTTGTAACATACCTTCTGTGCTTATTTCTTAATGGTACACTACTCATTTTCTATAAACTCATTCATTGTCAACGAAATGTTCTACTAGAATGCTGGTTTGGAAGTCCCACAATGCAATTCTAAAATTCACGTGTAGCCATATCATCATCATCAATAGATCCATGTTTGCAACCAATCCTGTAATTGTTTCTACCTCAATTTAATTTCGCTGAGAATCTTATCCCCATTACTCGGTTAAGACATTTAGTTAACAAAAGGTAAGATTGCACATTGTTGACAGTTCTATGAATTCAGGAATTCGCATTTTAAAGCATTCCCTTACATAAATTTATTTTGTAACAATTTACATATTGGTACTAGGTGAATTGACATAAGATAAGAACATCTGTTTGCAAGAATTCAATGGGATGATGCAAGGATTGCACTGTGAAGGAGACGGGCCTTAAATTGGGGGTGATTATATATAGTTCATGGTGAGGAAAAAGTACAAAAAATAAGAAAAAATAAGTTCAAATTTTCATATAAAAAGCCTAATTTTTTATATAAACAATATAGATCCTGTAATTAATGTTTTATTTTAGGAAGTAATATTTTGAGGTTCTTATAATCAAGTTATTGTGAGTCTGTAATATCTTACCTCAATTTAATGTTGATTTGTTCTTGAACAGGTTTCGATTAGTCTTCAGCATCTTGGCCAGACTGATTGGATTTATGTTGTAAACTCTGGACGTCGACATCAGCTCCCTTCTGCATAAATCTAACCAGTCTGGCCATGCTGAGGATGATTAGAAGACTAATCGAAACATGTTCAAGAACAAATCAACATTACATTGAGGTAAGATAATACAGACTCAAAATAACATGATTGAATATAGATCCTGCAAAGATAGCTATGAATCATGGGAGAAACAATTGCTAATCTTGTGTTATGAACAGGTCATGTTGACTTACTTCATATCACGCCTCTATGGCATTTGCATAATATCCATTCAAACTAACTAAAAAATGAAAAGGAAATCTACAAAACTAAAGATAAATTTCGTAACATAAACTACATATAGCTAGCCTATACAAATCCTAATCAAACCTACACAAATTAGTTTGCAGTAAACAAATATGCTGTTACCTGAATACTGGGGAAAAAAATGTTGGTACCACAAATATACTTAGTCCTGTTTGTGGTCATGTAATTCATAAATAATGTGTAAAAGTACATTCAATTGAAAACTAAAAAAAAAAAATATACTGTCATACAAAATCCTGGTGCGTGAATTATGTGAGTAAATATGGTAAATGTTTTATACTGTCTGAGGAACAACTTGAGACAGCTACGTGGATCGTTTGCCTGGAGTTGGGGGGGTAGAATTTGTCATTGCCTTCTGGATATGGAAGGTATTATACCAATGCCATCAACCCTGTAAAGCAGCCCCTGTGCAAAAGAGAGGGCGAGTACCTGTTGCTGTTTCTTTCTAAAATTCTGTCTCGGGTTGTTCCTCTTAGACTTTAATTAACTATAAAACATTATGTGCATTTGTAGAGCATTTTCAAGAATAGTTATTGCAGTTTTTTCATCTATGATGAACACTATTTACTAAACATTTAATCTGCTTTTAAGCACGATATATAATGAAGATCTTAATATTTTTAAGTACATACAGTAGAATTCCAGATGGGCAGTGGAAATCGAGGAGAACTAGTGGTGCAATAGCAAGCTAAGATGTCCAATAAATGTCAATACAGTACAAAATAACAATCAAATTGCTTTACTTGCTGTGATGCTTCACATTACAGATATTTTGACTACAATTCCACTATCAGGTACATATAAAAATGGGTAACTTTTTTCACCTTTTCCAGGCACAATCCAAAAAGCATCCAATCAAAGTAAAAATGACAAAACTTCAATTTAATTCCTTTATATGCAATGACTCTTTTGATGAGCATTCAAAAGAGCTTTACAAACAAACCCTTTATTACACAAGTGGCATTCATAAGGTCTCTGTCCTGTATGATATCTTTTATGAATCACTAAAGTTGAGCGTTGTGTAAACGATTTGCCACAAGTTTCACAAGTATAAGGACGTTCGCCTGTATGTGTTCGCTGATGCAATTTCAAGTTGCATCGCTTGCTGAATCCTTTACCACAAACACTGCATACATTTGGTTTCTCTCCTGTATGAATACGACGATGGAACTTTAGATGTTCTTTATTTGTGAGTGCCTTTCCACAAATATCACACAAACAAACATTTTCTCCAGTATGAGATTTGATATGAAGAGAAAGAGATTTTTTATGAGCAAATACTTTTCCGCATGTCTCACATTGGTTTATTTTTACAGGATGCTGTGCATCAGGATGATTAGCCTTTTTATGGGCCACAAGGTAACGTGTATATGGAAATGCTTTGCCACAGATATCGCACTGAAAGGGCTTCTCCCCCGTATGGAAATTTCTATGTTCTTGAAGCCAAGTAAATACAAAGAACCCTTTCCCACAGATCTCACAACGATATTTATATTCCTCAAAATGTCTTTTGCGATGGGTAGCAAGTGCTGATCGGTATATAGTTGCATAACCACAAATATCACACGAATGCTTATTTTCACCTGTATGCTTCTTTTTATGGATTGTGATATCATAGGGTCTTTTGAATGTTTTGTGACAGACATCACAAGAATAGGGTCTATCTACACTATGTACCACAAGATGTCTCTTCAGAACTTTCTTTGTAACAAAAGTCTTACCACATATATTACACCTGAAATCATTTGGATCTTTGAAGTTCTCATGATCTTTTGCATGCAATTCTATATCTGATTGAGAAAGCAATGGAATACAACATATGCCACATACAATAGGTGCTGATCCATTGTCTACAACATCTACATCATGGTCCATGAAAACTTCTTTTGGCTTCCTTTTCTTTAATGGTTTCATTGCAGTCTTCTTTGATATTTTCACTTTCACATTTCTTGTTTTCTTGTGATGAGTTGTGTTGCCGCCAGTTATCTTATGACTGTTAATATATGGTTCACTCGAATACCTAGAAAGAAGAGAAGGATTCTCTCTTAAATTATTCTCGTGATGTTCACAACATTGATAGTGTGTATTCAAAAATAGTAATAAAATTAATTTATCTACAACACGGCCATCGCATCAGATTATCCAATTTAGTAATTCAGACTGAAATGTTGCAATAGAACTAAGTGTATATAAAAAAAATACTTCACATAAAAATACAAACTGCACAAAACAAGAATCACATTTATATAAAAATATGATGTAATGCTGATACTGAGAATATTAATACAATTTATTTGTGCAATCACAGCAATATGTAGTTTGACAGATCATAAAAAAGGATGTTACGGAAAAACACGAAAAGTATAATATTTACTTATTTGGGAGAGTGAACAATAATAAATAAAAATACAGTAAGTTTTATATAAGTTTTGCTTTTAATATTCAATAGCAAAGTAATGCTTGTAGAAATACTACATGTTATGCTCACAATCAGTCAGAGCAAACTTCTGTCAGTACACAAACCCTGCACACATACTCGCTACTCTGATCTTCACAAAAAGCAGTTTCACTAAAGCCATTGTGCTCTATGCCTATAAAGTTCTTATTATTATGAGCATTATCAGAGCTCTGCGTGGCTTACACATTTTGATATGATTACACTTCATTGAAATGGGCTTTTATGAATGATTTGCATGTGATAAATCCTTGCAGTGAAGTTAGGTGATTTGTAACATTATTTCCAGTTGTAATTGTTCCCACAGAGAACCATGCAAAGACCTGGAGTAATCTAACAAGAGGAGAAACTGTATTCAACGAGATCTGGATGAAAGATGATTATATTGATGGCATTAAAATCTTTAAATTAAAGGGTAGGAACCCTTTACCAATTTGACCAAAGAGAATCAGAAGAATGGTAACCATTTTTCATTTAAAATCAAGTATATTTTTGTACTATGCATTGTGATTAGGTCTTTATTTTATTTTGATACGAAAATAGCTATATGAAAAAAAAAATTATGGCAATGCAGGTAAAAAAAAAATCTGAGCACCTAGAAGTGTGTCATCCATCAGTTTATGGTGCAAGTTGCTCATATCCAAAATGATTACTCATGTATATGATTCAATTACATAAATTATACTATTGTACTATCAGGAATGTTGAATTTACAAGATTTTGTAATTCACAATCCTTTAATTTTAACACTGTTGCGGCTATATGGGCCAATTTAACAGACATGCCGAACTGTACAGCTAAACATAAGATGAGATCTAACATTATCATGCCTAACCCTCAGAACCATACATTTCCTGACCACCTTGTCTAAATCTAACTTCATTAATATTAAGAATATAATCTTATTTTTAAAAAATCAGATAACTTATAGTAACAATTTCTGCAGGATTTCATCATTGTATAAATTAAAACTAAACAAATCTAGAAAAACAAACTTTTACCACATACATTTGCATCTCAATGAAGAAAAAATAATTTGCAGTTATTTATGAGACAGTATTGTAACATAATCTGAAGTGTGCATCTCACTCATATGGTTACAAAGGTCAGCTGTCTACTTATTGGGTGAAAAGGCACAAATCTCCCACTAAATAAGCTTCCACAAGCTAATTGTTAAAACTTAGGTATACATTACATTATACACTCTTTGGTACTCCCGTCTCACAGAAAATGCTAATTGTGTTGTCCATTTTTTCTCTTATGCATGTTTCACTCCTTTACAAGAACATTTTCATTCACATGTGCCAGTTCTTCTACTGTAATAGAGCTAACTATTTTCTCTATACTATTTTTTAGTTTATTTAGCATATGGGGATGAGCTTTATAAACTTTATTTTTTAACAAGATGTGAAATCTAAGGAATCTTACATGCCATTAATTCTGTCCCGAAATATCCGATGCACTTCAATGAGCAGCATTGGCTGTCACACAATCTTATTGGAAATACACCAGGAAAGTAGGAGTGTAGTGTGCCATTAGTGGCTATAGGATTATTGGTGGACCGATTTTCTATCAAAAATAATAAATAAACTCAGGCACTAGAATCACATTTGGGACTTCAATGTGACTATTTAACTCATGCCCCAAATGGGAGTCAATGACCAATCACATTTCAGTGATTTTTTATTTACAACCAATCACAGTCGTGTTTCGCCTAGAATTTACCAACTAAAGTTTATCATAATAAAGAAAGCACCTCCTTTTTAGCATTCTGAATAGGTCATAGCAATATTTTGCAGTGATTGACTCTCTATGAAATACAGTTACCAGATTGTATATATAGTGCATGAATGTCAACATGTAGCGCATGCGGGAGTTAATATAAAAACATTTATAGCAATTGATTATACCACCAAAAAAAGAAACCACTTTTGCACTTTTTTAAATGTATTTTTTCCCAATTCCAGAAAAATATAATTGTCATAGGACATCAGAAATGAATTAATATACAGTTTGATGTGTTTCATTTTTTCTCCACTAGAGAGCATTCTTACATTCTTTGGCAATAAATAATATGATCTGGTTGCAGTGATAAACAAAAGAAGCAGGTGAAGCATACCAATTGTTTCTCATTTGTTTTCAAACATCACTGTTTTACATTAAATACATAAATATTTTAAAATAACTATATTTAAATAATGATTTGTGAGTAAACAGCTTAATTTTATTTGTTAAAGTCCTAACATATGCCACTCTTGATTTCCAAATTATCTAGATAAATTCACTCCTCACTTCGTGAATCGTGAATTTATCGATCATTTGGAAATCACTCATGGCATTACTAATGACAATTTCATGCATGTGGAGTACCTCTCAGTGTATTTCCAATAAGACAATTTGATGAACTCACATGAATATATGACCGAGGTGCAATGGATCATTTGGGGAAAAGAATGTAAGAAGGAATTTATGCCCTGCCAGATCTCCAGATATCATTACTTTGTGATTTGTATTTATAGGAACTACTGGATGTTAAACATGTAAGAGAAAATGGACAGCACATAAAACTTCTGTGAGAAAAATTAAGTACCAACATGTACAGTCAAATAGCAAAAGAGAATGGTGTTGAGGAAAAGATGATTCATAAGAAAATAAATAAATTCAATAATAAAAAGTGATAAATGAAAGTACTCTTCAGACAGATAAAGAAATTGGTACAAAAATTCAGGAAATTTATATACCATCGTTTAGTGTTTAATAAATTTTTAAAAAATTCAGTGAATTTAACATTAAAATAGCACCAAAAAATGATTAGTTGGAATAAATTAGTTAATGCAACGATGGAGGGAAAATTTTCTATAGGATCGTAACAGACCTTGGCCTAATACTTGGAAGGAAGAAGAAGAAAAATTAATCAAAACCAACAAAAATTAAAAGATTGATGATGGCAACAAATCAGGGATTTATCAAATTGATTGTAAAAATTGTGAAAAAATATACATAGGAAAAACAAAAAGGAACTTTAATACAAGATTGAAAGAGCACTTTAGAAATGTTAAAAATGGAGAAGTAGAAAAATCTGCACATGCATGGTCAAAAAAACACAGATTCAAAACTAAGGCCAAATTACTGAAACAGATAAATCTAAGGAAATCACAATTTGGGAGAAAATTTACATCCACAAGGAGAAAACCATGAATTTTGAAATTCTGTGAGAAACAGAAAAAAATTGGATTTAGAAGTTCATCGGTCAGCCGACAGAGGGAGTAGATATCAACCTACAGGATGACAACTGCAAATATAACATTAGAATGCATCAACAAAGTCGCATAAATGCGACAAAACTATAGTCTGCAGAATATATAAATTAAAAAAAAAAATGAGGTGAATCAAAATAACTAACTCATAATGTATAGTCAAATTTTAACAAGTAACTTGTAAGAGCATATAAGCTTGATTAAGAGTGGATTGCAAAACTGAAACCTAAAAACAAGACTGTGATTTTCCAATTTGTTAATGCTTCCATAACTACCATAAAAATTGAAAATCTAGGGCTGTTAATTGAGAAAAAAAAAAAAAAGTCCGAATCATGACCATGATTTCATAAAAATTTCTGCGGATTTTCAGTCATTTTTATAGTTGTCATGGAAACAATAAATAATTGGAAAACCGGGATCTGGTTTAGATTTCGGTTGTGCAATCCACTAATAGCTTATCAACTTGACAAGCGACCTTCATGACCACATGAAACAGATACACTGTATTAATATTAGAGCATCAAACTTATAACACTACCCTAGAAAGCACTAGGTTCAATCTCAGATATAACACTAAACTTTATCATCATCAACAACAACAAGGATTAAGCCCAATGGTCTGTTCCGATCTCATTATAGGTTGATTTGGTCCTTCCATCTCTTCAATGGTCTTCCCAACATTCTTCTCCCTTTTGGTTTATAATTATACATTCTTCTTGGTATGCGCTGTTCATTCATTCGTAATACGTGCTGAAGATAAGCATTTTGATAATATTTTATTCTTTCACAGAGATTAAATATATTAAGTTATGTTCTGAACTAAACTTTATTCATAAATTAATGAGTAATTTTTACATCTTACCTCTTAAACATGGGAACTGCATTTTTCAAAAGGTCAATCCCTTTCATTTTCAACCGTTGAAAATGAAAGGGATTGAGAGAGCATAAACTATGAGGTAAGATGTAAAAATGACTCATTAATTTATGAATTAAGAACCTCATAATGTTATTTCCCATATTTAACTTTGACTAAACTTTATGCTAAAATTACTGAAAATTAACAGAAGCTAGATTTTTTTTTTTTGCCTAGTTGATGTCACTGCATCAGCAAACATCACCTTTAAAATTAATAAAATTCAGCTTTCTAATCTAGGTAATACTCCATCGATATTTCATACACACAACTACTCTTAAAAAAAATTTATAAACACAACGGAAGTTACGGATCGTGACTTTTCCAATGTCCATTAAGTAATGTTTTAGACACAAATCCTTTATCACACAAATGACACTTATAAGGTCTTTCACCTGTATGGTAACGATTATGTATCACTAAGGTTGTACGTTGTGTGAAGCTTTTACCACATGTCTTACAAACATAGGGACGTTCGCCTGAATGTGTGCGCATGTGTAATCTCAGATGACCGCTTGTATTAAATGCTTTGCCACAAATGTTACATATATATGGCTTTTCTCCAGTATGGGTCCGGCGATGTTTTGAATACTGGCATTTGTTTATCAATGCCTTTCCACAAATATCACAGAGAACAGTAGCGGCACCATGAGTGTTCTTTACATGATTCATGAGACGTTTTTTAGATGCATACATCTTCCCACAAATTTCACACTTTGATTCAGAATGTATTTCTAAATTATGTGTTTTCTTATGCTGCTGCAAACTATTTCTGAGAGTATATTCTTTACCACACAACTCACATCTGAAGTGTTTTCCATCCATATGAATATATTTATGATCTTTCAAATTAGCTTCAGAATAGAAACCCTTTCCACACACGTTACAAGTAACTGAATACTTCTTAAAGTGTCTCTTTTTGTGCATATCTAGATATGTCTTATCGGTAGTAGCAAATCCACATAAGTCACAAACATGTTCCTTTGTCTGCTGATGAAGTTTTTTATGTTTGTTAACTTGAAAACCCCTCTTGAATGTCTTCCCACAGACAGTACAGCCATGAGGCCTATCCTCACGGTGGACAACTTTATGATTTGCCAAATATTTCTTCTGTAGAAAAACTTTGCCACAGGTATCACACTTAAATTCTGTCTTGAATCCTTTTAATAAGGTTTCAAGGATGTTACTGGAAATTCCCTCAGGTGTATACCTAGAAAAAAAGATTCTATGTTTTCACTTAGCATATAATTATGTTGTTAATATATTATACAAAAGTTGGTTTTTATTATAATATTTATTAATTCATCTTTTGATTATAATTTCCATCAAATGGGCTGGCTACACACTCCAGATCTTACGAAAACACCATGTACATGGAATGTAAAAGATTGCACAGATTAGTTAATTTTAACAGGTATATAACATAAAATGCAGGAAGATTTTATATAAGGCACGTAATAGAGACATATATTGCACATAATTTCAACAATAAAACTAAGAATTTCACAGAAGAGTATAATTTAGCTACAATGTAAAAGTCTAATTCCAACATGTCATGTGACAGTGTTATGTACAAGATATTTAATGACAATTAGTTATGATTACGAATGTCCTCGTCAAAATGAGTAAAAGCCATTATTCCATGTGTTTTTTGATGAGTTTTCATCAGTGTTTTTGAAACAAATCCCTTTTTACAAACACTACATTCATATGGTCTTTGACCTGTATGATACCTTTGATGTACAACTAAACTTGGTCTCTGAGTAAATGTTTTACCACAAGTGTCACACTTATGTGGACGTTCACCTGTATGTGTCACCATGTGTGTTCGTAAATTGCAGCGACGAACAAAGGCCTTTCCACATACTTGGCACACAATAGGCTTCTCACCAGTATGAAGCCGTTTGTGCGCCTTCAAAGATTCTTTGCTAGTCAATGACTTCCCACAAATGTCACAAAGATTAATATTTTGGCCCGAGTGAGATTTTTCATGAAGCAGCAATGATGTTCTGTAAGCAAATATCTTGCCACATGTTTCACACTGATTGGTCTTCGTTGGTTCCTGCTGTGACTCTGGATGATTAACCTTCTGATGAGCCTGTAAGTTATTTTTGTAAGAATATCCCTTACCACAAATTTCACACTTATACTGTTTATTCCCAGAATGTGTAAATTTATGTTCTTTGAGAGCAAAATCTGAATAAAATCCCTTCCCACACACTTCACAAGTTGCTTTATAATCCTTGAAATGCCTGTCCAAATGTTGCTGTAAGTATTTATAATGTGTTGTTGCATATCCACACAAACTACAGACATGATCCTTGCTCTGAGTTTCGTGTCGATCTCGAACATGCATTTTCACTTTATACTTCTCATTGAATTTCTTGCCACATACATCACAAGTGAAGGGCTTTTCCTTGGTGTGGACCAGCATATGATGATTCAAAAGCCTCTTCTTGGTGAATGTTTTGGAGCAGATCTCGCAAGGGTAGTTCTGTGAGTCACTCCGTAACCTAGAAAGAAAGATCTCCTGTGTTTCACTTCTCGATTAACATCTTGCTGATTTTCTATCGATGTTAGACAATTCTGCACTCCAATGTAACTTTCAATAGGATAATTATAACTGAAGGGCTCTTCATAATTTCCAATCACCTTCACCAATTAACTGTAATATATTTAAAGCTATTATTAATAATACCAGACTTTAACAATCCTCTGTAGACGTTTTGCAAAATGGTAATTATTATTAACAGTAACTAAATGCTGATGCACAACTTCCCAATTGAGAAAACCTCAGAAATGAAGTAATCAGGATTTGAACCTGAGTCCATTATAAAGATGCTGAATCTATCAACAATATCAAGCTGGGTTTTATGCTATATTAAAAGTATTTATTTCTTAAGTGTGAAATCCAAACTAATCAAACAATTTTTGTTTATTGTTTTTAGACAAAGCGATAAATAACGAAATTGCTTTGGAGAACAGCCTTTCAGTTTGTAGTGAACTCTTAACTCACAATCAAGAAACAAATACACACAAATTTCCAGTTTATAAGATATTTCCATAACATCATAACATAAAATAATTATCAAATCTTTGGACAGATTTTGGTGACACTATTGAAATGGCATATAACACTATATAGATTAAACCGTTAATAAAAATATAATTCATTACATAATTATTCTTTTAACACTAATTTCATTTATACACAATAAAAAGAACACATTAAAATTTATTATAATATATATTAAAAAATGTTCCAGGAAAACAAAATTAAAATAAATTCATGAAAGCCTCTGAAGCATACATTACATATTGTTTAATTGATAGAAAATATTCTAAGAATATAATAAATTGATTAAAAATGAGCTTATATTAATAAAATAATCTCAACCCTTAACACCAAACTGTACATATTTTCATAAATTCATATATATATTTGTTACTTGCTTCCATGTCTTGTGTCAATGACTCTTGGAGACAAAACAGTAAACCATACCAAGTGTAATTAATTATTTTTTCTTACTTAATAAAAGTTCTTTTATTAGATAAATGTTTGAATATAATAACAAAAAATCCTAGGGATACTGATAAATGTGTGTTTGGACACTATGTCTGTAGCAAATACGTAAAATTGATAGAAGAAATTCTAAAGGAATGTGTTACCTAAAGAATAAAATAAAAAATTAAGAATATCACAGCTCATAAGCTCTATGTATCTTCATAAATTCATATAAAGATTTTAAAACATGTTATGAATCTCCATTGAGATCACTTTAAATTCTGAAATTAGTACCTTATTCTCAGTCCTCCTCCATATATATATATGTGCTTTGCTTGTATCTCCTATGTCAACGACTCTCTAAGAATAGCCAATATCCCCATAGGAACAGTAAGTACATTTTTTTCTTATTTTGAATGATGAGTTCTTTTATTGGATGGAAGTTGAATGTAATAACAGAAAAATCCAAGATATACTATTAATGTGTGTTTGGACACACATGTCTGTAACAAAATGGATTAATTTTTGCAAATGTTAATTACTGGAGTACAATCATTATTTATCTCGCATAAACATTAAAATGGGATTGATTACAATCACTTTTCCCCTCCTCTAACTTATCAATAAAGTAAACTCATTGGACACAGCCTAAATATTAAAATGGAGAAATTAATTTTGTTTTCAATAAATCAAATTATTATATAATTAGCTGCATGGTAAAAAATTTTTGATTTATCGTCACCTTGAAGATGATAAAACAAAAATGCTTTTACCATGCAGCTAAACTGACTTAAATGACGAGAAGTGTTAAAACAAATTTTCTGATTCAGAGATTTCCCTTGTAACACATGAGATTCAATACATTTTCAATGTATTTTACATATTATAAGGAACTCATTCTTGTATATATTCCATTTTTCATACAATTGCTATGATCATAACTAACTCACTGGCACTATAGAACCTGGAGGTTCATGGCTGCATGGACATAAGCTCTCCATACATCCTTATCTAGAGCTGATAATTTCCACTCATTTCCTGTACAATTATTTCATGTCCTATCATACCTGTATCATTTGAAACCTATCCAACCAAAAGGAAGTGATATAGTCCCACTTTTTCTTTTATCTTTTCTAAGAATTAATTTTACCAGTTACTGTAGTTACAAATTTAATATGCTTCCCATCCAAATTAATTATATTTTAAAAACAAAATTATATATAAAACCTGCTTCTATAACAACAAAGATTAAAGTACTTTATATAAGCCAATGAAGATCTATGTGAGGCTTGGAGATAAGAATCCACATTTTTAGGTCAAATGGACTAAAGCATCAGATATTGAAAGAAGAAAAACAATGAAAACTTTCTTTTTAAACATTATGAAACAAAAAACTTCTTATCAAATATATGTGTGTGTTACAACACCAACATAAAGAGCTTTAAGTTTCAAACTCAGTAGGTAGATGGCATTTTATGTGGTCTACTTTCAATTTATGCACTACTTAGGCAGAGCACATCACATTAAAAAAATTATATTCGTAAGTAAATTAAATTATTTTTGGTCTGGACATCTTACCTCAATATTAATGTTGATTTGTTCTTGGACATGCTTCAAAACAATTCTGTTTTATCGTCAGCTTCCCAGCTTGGGAAAGCTGACGATAAAACAGAATTGTTTTGAAACATGTCCAAGAACAAATCAACATTAATATTGAGGTAAGATGTCCAGACCAAAAATAATATAATTAAAATAACCTCAAAATATAACTTCCTAAAATTAAATATTAAGTAAATTAAAATTTATTTAATCATGTCCAAGTGTCTTTTGATGAGTCTTCAGCAAAGTCTTTGTCACAAACCCTTTATTACACACTGTACAAACATAAGGAGTTCACCGGTGTGGCATAATTTATATACATTAAGTGTAGAATTAAAAATATTCATTAGTAATTTAAAATTATTTAAAAAACAACAAAATTTTGTACCTGATGTTGCAATCATCCTTAACAAATTATATTTATATAAAATATTCAGCTAGGCCCTCTTGTTTTTTTTAAATATCTAATAATACCTCAACGGAATAAAATGTTTCTTAAAAGTGTTAATTTAAAATTGATTTAATTATGTCCATGGGTCTTTTGATGAGTCTTCAGCAAAGTCTTTGTCACAAATCCTTTATTACACACTGCACAAACGTAAGGACGCTCACCGGTGTGGTATCGTTTATGTACATTAAGTGTAGAACGTTGTGTGAATGACTTTCCACATGTGTTGCAAGTGTGTGGCCTCTCTCCAGTATGTGAGTGAATATGGATCTTCAGTAGGCCTCTTGAAGTGAATGCCTTACCACACACATCGCAAACAAACGGTTTTTCCCCAGTATGTATGCGCCGATGGTTCTTCAGCGATTCTAAACTTCCTACTTTCTTGCCACAAATATCACAGTCCACAATATTCAAACCCAAGTGCATCTTTGTATGGGTTGTAAGAATACTACGACTCCCAAAAGTTTTACCACATAACTCACACTGGAAACTATTATTTGACTTATATGCTGGATCATGTTTTTGTTTCATATGAATAGCTAAATTGTTTCTGTATGTAAAATATGCTCCACATTCTTCACACTGATAAGGTTTTACGTCCGCATGAACTGCTCTATGATTGTTAAACTCTTTCTTAGTGTAATATCCTTTACCACATGAATCACAACTATAAACATATTTCCTTGAAATGTCGTTTGCGATGAGTGACTAAAGCATGTTTCTGAATTGTTGCATAATCACAAAGATCGCATGCATAATCAAGTTCTCGTGTGTGAATTTTGTTATGAAGTCGTAAATCAATAGCACGCTTAAATTTTTTGTCACAGACTTCACATGGGAATGGCCTCTCGTTGCTATGTTTTATTTTATGATATTGATAGCCAGATCTATATTTAAAAAATTTACCGCAAACTCCACAGTTGTAGGGCTGCAAAGATCTTGGAGCAGAGATATTACCTTCAGAACTAACAATCCGTTTCTTCATTTGGAAAGTATAATCTTCAAAAGTTCCATATATTTGATTAGCAAATATGTTAGGAAACCTGAAAAAGAAGATTATAATGAAATATATTGTGCTATTATTAGGATGAAGTTACTCTTTACATTGGTGTAAAAATAAATATTAAATCTGCACATGAGAATACTCACATAAAAGCAAATATGTCTTCAAAAATAATTTCTCTGACAGAAAATAATAAAAAAAAGTTTTTATCATAATATTTTGCACAAAAATGCTTTCATATTATATAGTGTCTGAATTTGAAATAATAATATCAAATACTTCACAAAACTATGTTTTCAAATTTCAATTAAATTCAATAAAACAACAGTACAAGTTGATTTAACACGGCTTGATATAGCGCAGATTTAGATGTAATACAGAAGAAAGTTTCCATCCCAAGCATTAATTAGTTGAATGTATTATTTAAAAAAATCCTGTATGTGTTGTACAACAGACAGCACAGTGTGCGTCTATAGTACAATTTATCACCAATAATCAGTGACGAAGTAACATTCCGTGGTCAATGACAAACATTGTTTCAGGATTGTAAAAATGTAATCGAGAATTTCCCAGAATAAAAAAATGTTCAATTCAGTTCAATGAAATGGTGATTCACTTTTTCAGAAATATTTCTTTTAATCTATATTACACACCCCTGAGAGTTTAGTTCTGAGTACAATAATTGTGTTGCAATATCACAAATGGAAAGCATATTCTGTCATATATACAAAGTAATATGTTGGCTGGAGAAAAAAGGCGAAATCTTTTAAATCCAAACAAAAAGTTATAAATTTCTTACTAGCTCAAAAGTAGACCAATTATAGGCTCTAAAAAATTAAGTGACACCTAAATAAAGCTTTGTATTTTTAAGTTTATTAGAGGAAATTTAATTCCATAGCACGACACGTCTAGAAGGCCCTTGGCCTACCAGCCAGCCTCACATCCAAGTTTGTTAATCACAGATCATACAACCAGTGTAGGGGTGACGTATGGTCAGCATGTCGGGTCCCCTAGCCTTATAGCTGGTTTCTGGAGCTGCTACTAATTGTAAGTACCCAAATGCCTCACCATGCTGGGTGAGCATCAATCCCACACTGGCCAAAATTTCTTCCCCCATGGAGACTAGAACCAGCACAAGTCCCATAGTTCTGCGCCAAGGCTTCTTGCCTTAACCACTCAGCTACAGCGCGAGATGCTTAGAGTAAATTATACAATAATTTTTTTATATTATAAAGCTATAATGAACAGCTGGCAAAATGAAAGTAACCGCACACTTGAACAATGAATATACTCTATGTTCCTCTTCGGATAACCGCACTAATAGATCATGCATGCGCTTGCAGATGCATAGTTGAAGTAGTTTATGAACTATAGTTTTTAATTAATCTATCAACAACATTCTTCATGGAACAGTGGTAAAGTGCTGGCTTAATAATTAACAGGTTGTGAGTTTGAACCTTTTCAAGCATTCATTTTTATTTTTTATTGTTCTTCAGGGATACAAATAATAGTAGTGTTAGTTTTTATTATACATACTACTTGGTAACAATAAATAAATAAAACAAAAGATGTAACGAGAATTTTAAATTGAGACAACATTTAAGTGACAATGTCCAGCTATACGGCATTTACTTCATAATTAAAATATAAAATTATGAAATATTTTCCTAAAAGGTCTGTCTCTTCAACTTTATCAGTTATTTATCTTAGTTAACAACGAACATCTGATAAATGAAAATGCACCCAGTATGTGTAACCCCCTCTACCAGTGAAACACCAGTTTTGAATCCTGCTGATGATGGGACTAGTCCCGAAAGCGCTACAGATAAATAACTAATGAAGCTGAGGAGACGGACCTTTTAGGAAAGTAAAGTAAGTAAAGTAGTCCCGCTACAGGCCTCAGGTTGCCCTTGGGGTATTAGGAGGTTAAGGCTCCCACTTTTTCTAGACAATCGGCACTTGATGTCAGCCCTGCGTGACGGCCGCCTTTACCCCCAGAACAAGCGTCTGGTACTCATTTCCATTAGAGGCTGAGTTGACCCCAGGGCCATAGTGCCGCCGGAAAGTTTGGGTCAGTTTAAAAATCCTGACCCCACCGGGACTTGAACCCTCGACCTTCCGGCTTGTAGTGCAGTACCTTGACCACTACGCTACGGCATGCCCCCCTTTTAGGAAAATATTTCATAATTTTATATTTTAATTGAATAATACCTCAACGGAACTTCATTATGAATCTCATTAATATTTACTTCATACTTATGCAATTCAAAGTATTTGTAGAAACACCACAACCCAACATACAGCATTTAATGGGAAACCTAGCAAACCCTTCACTTAACATATGAAAGACAAATTGATCAAGAAAATAAATTTTATGGAAGTACACAGCTACTTAGAGTAATAAAAAGAAAACTAATAAGAAAATATGAAAAGTAACCATACTAAAATTATATGGAACCAAGACCAACCCAACATCAATACAGAATCAGAAAATTGGAAATTGGTACCTGATAAAAAAATCAAGAACATAGAGGCACCTTAATTAAATTATTAAGACCATTGGGAAGATATTGCTTACAAGAATGAAGAATAAACACAAATGTGCTCCAAATTCAAGACAGAGTTTAATTGAAATTATTGATTCATATATGGTACACACATCTATTAAGAATGGAGAATGATATAATTCCTGTAAAGGTTTGTAACTACAAACTAATTGGAAGAAGACATTTGGGATGTCTGTGGAAGTGCTGGAAGAAGCAGCTTTGAATTATAGAGAAGGAACACGCCCTAAAGGTTTAGGATGATTGTAACGAAATAGGCATGTATCAAGTCATTATTTTATTAAACCTACAGAAAGATCATGCATGTTAAATTTTAAAATATCTTATATTTCACATTTGTCCCTACCCAGTTGCATTTTGAAATAATAATTTCTGTTAAAATGCAAAATACAAGTGTAATACAGTGTGATTATAAAGTCCCAGTACATTTTAAAGAAATTGCTTACATATCGTATTTCTGTTACAGCCATTCGAAAGATACAAATATGTTCACCATTGAAGAGCGGATAGAGATTGTTGCTGCGCGTTTAAGAGGCCAGTCGACGAAGAAGTTAGAGACTGATTCCAAAGGAAACCCTCACGGGAGACGTGTATCTTGATATGTTGCAACTTTTCTTATAGCCACAGTTACAGCAAGATGATATCATTGATACAGTGGTGTTGCAACAAGATGGGGCACCACCACACTTTGCTCTGGCTATACGCGGGTATCTGAATGACAGGTTTCCCAAAAGGTGGATTGGAAGGGCATCTCCTCGTATCTGGGCACCTCGTTCGCCAGACTTCACACCCCTGGACTTTTTTGCTTGGGGGTTCATCAAGCAACAGGTGTACAGAACCAAGTTTCCTAATCTGCAAGTGCTGAAAGAACGCATATGCCAAGTGAGTGAAATGATTACAGAGGATATGTTGGGGCATGTTTTCCGGGCGACAGTGCGTCGTTCGGAAACATGTTTTGAGATTGATGGAGGTTATGTTGAACACTAACTTGACAGTAGAAACTACCTTATAATTTTTGTTTTATTTGCGCTACGTTATCCACAAAATGTACTGGGACTTTATAATCACACTGTATAACAAATCCAAACTCAATATCACTTTATGTTGCTAGTAAATTGCTTAAATTTAATAATACTTTCTTTAATATAATAAGGCCCATTTAAAATAATTAAGCAAAAAAGTTTGTAATTTCTCTATATTCAACATAAAGATCTGAGTAATAAATTAGAAGTGTCATAAATATATTCTCCAAATTGTCACAAGTAAGAATTTCAGTAATTTATTAAATGTGTGGAAAAGTTGTTTATATTTTAAAAACTTTACATTTATAAGGATTCTATAGTTCATTTATCCTTATTTACATCAGCTGTTAACATGATTTAAAAATGGAACACCCTTGAGGTAGATTCAGTTATTTACATGATGAGATAATGAAAATGATATGCCATCTGATATTATTAAAAATTAACTTTAATAGTGCCCTAAATATTATGACATTCTAAAAGCAAAGAAAAATATAGCAATAATAAATGTTGTGGGTACAACCATCATATTTCTATAAATCAAGATAATAAATTTGAAAAAAAAAAAAAAAAGATGTATCTCAAACTGAACGGGGTACCTTTGTGGTTATTCAAATGTATCCTGCCAAGCTGCAGGCAAGGTAGGAACTTTGAGTGAGTACATGAAAAATCCTTTCAGTACAAGATGCATGCAGTATTTTTTTTTTAGTTTTTATCAGATGGAATTGAAAAAGACTATGTTTAAATTGAATAAATTAAAATTATTATATGCTATATAATATTGAGGTATATGGCATAATCAATTATCTACATTTAAGTACAGTGAAGTCATAGTTTTGATATCCAAGACATCCCGTTTATTTTCAACAAAGAAGTATATAAAAATGTATGATTGAATTACAACAAACTCCTGATTATCCATGCATGTATTATGCGGTTTGCAGATTATCTGGACATGACTCTTTTTACTGTATTTTTTAAAAATGAAGACTAATACTGTACTGTATTTTGTATTGTTATGAAAAAAAATCTTTATTTTTAAACATGCTTCTGTGAACTGCGATTAGAAACTAGCGCAATAGAGTAACCTTTACTCACAACCCCCCCCCCCCAATGCATTTAACGGTACCAACCAACATTCTGATAATACAATTTTGGAAATTTCCATTGTGTAAGTCACTGAAAGTTTGTTGTTACAGATTGAAACCACATATTATCGCTGGTTAGTAGTGTGGTTATCGCTGATTATTTGTTTCATCGCTGGTTAAGATGGCCATTTTGAATAACTGTTGTAACCAGAGTGGTCATGACAGAAAATAGTCCCACTTTTTTTTTTCATATTTACGAGTAAAATAAATTAATGACTGCTAAGTCGCAGTCTACGACAGGGAACAACAGTTGGAAGCGCTTGCCACTGAAGATGCCCTCCGCAGTTGAGGGAGAAACGTCTGGAAGAAACGCCAGTTATAGACCATGGCCACATAGCCCAGAATCTTTTAATACTATTATTACTGGCCGTGAAAGCCTGCATTCCACAATTACATATATTCTTAGTGGATGCACCAGATCAGGATTATTTAATAGTTAGGGTTAACTATGGGTGTTAGCGGAGTAATAGATCTAAAGAGTTGTATAAATTATGCTTTGACAATGTAAAGAAATGTGGGTCAGTTCTTGTGGTGAATATTAAGAAAACAAAAACATACAATCCTCCACACTATTGCTGAAGAGGGTCCTGTTAACAAGTTTTTTTCTGATTACTGCAAAGTGTAGAGTACAACCTGTGGGCAAACACACACATTTGGTAGAATGCCAAAATTATTTGCAGAGTATAAAGTTGGAAAATGCAAAGTAAAATACAAAACACAGTTTTCGGAGAACCTCTGCTACACTCTTGGCTAAAAATGAGGCAGATCTGACGACTCTTAAACATTATAGAGGGTGGCAATCGACATCAGTTGTCGAAAGTTACATTGAAGACTAATTAAAAAATAAAATTCGAGCTGCAAAGACTAGTAGCTTGATGAATATAACAGATACGAAAGACTTTCTGGTATACAAACACACAAATTTACAAGGATGTACCATACATTTTAACATTAAAGTAATTTCTTCCATATATATATTATCGTGGAATACTATAATATTTAAATAAATTATATTTTGGTAGTTACTACCATGTGCTTTTTTATGATGGTTTTGCAGTATGCATACAGCAAAATCAATAACAATGGTTTTCAGTACACATACTACAAACTGAATCACAAATTTTATTTTCAGCACACATAATTAAATGTCCTACTTTTAGAACAAAAGATAAGTTGTAGAAACATGAACTTTTCCATGATAGTCTACTAAGAAAATAATTTCACCAATTCAAGATTCAACCAACCTTGAACAAAATTTTAAATTATGTTACAGCAGCCACACCAACAGAAATAAATTTACAAATCAAATATAAGCTTTTCTTAAAGTTAAATCACAACCATCTAACTTCTATTTCTGTAAATGAAATGGCATTTCCATATGTAACGTCATAATTTTTGTAGAAAAAAAACCCTGAACAGTCAAATTTACAAATAGAATCAGTTTTTATACGATAAATGTAAAACAAACTTTTTGAACATTACCATAATTAGTAAATATTTATCAATTACATTGAATTATTGTATATTTTGTTTTGATACTTCATAGTATCAGCAATAAGACAATCATGACAAGACACGATACGGAAATGACAAACTACTGTACACATTAACTTCTACAACAATTATTATTGGCATTATCAGGAAAAAAATACTTGTATTTAAGTTCCTTCAAATTAACATTGTTTGCTTAAACATTATACTGACCAGTTCATTTTTACCTCCCTGTATTATTAAACATATAATTGTTTAATAAATAATACTGCAATGTAATTTGAGCAAAGAAAGTTTGGCTAACAAAGAGGACATGCTCCATATATCAACAAATTAAATCAAATTTTGTGGGATTAAAGAACTAGACCTACTGTTGTACCAGTTACAATGGACTGGCTACAGTTATTGTCCCAAAAGTTTGTATTCTTCTTTAGATTGTAAAAATATAAAAATATTTTCTAGTAAACAGTCATTGTCGACAGCGGCGTTTTAAGTTATTTGAGGGTGTGTGAAAATTGTAAGAATAACTGTTAAAGGTTTGGAGGAATATGAATAACTGTGAAGTTCATTGCCTGGTCTTGCGCTATGCATTTTAAAGTCGGTAGGGAGGATATCAGGTAGCAAAGACAGATGTTACGGTCTGGGCGATTACACAAATCTCCAAGGTTAAAATTTAGCGAAAAATATGGTTAGGAGGGATGCAAATATAGTTTATTGCTTTTAAGAAATTTCAAAACAAAAAAATATGTAGCCTCCAAAAACATAGCGGGCAGCTAGAAAGATAATTGACCTCGAGTAACTTGGAAAGGAAGATAGTCCTGTAACAGGCCACGCCCTATATTTAGTAGGCCTATATCGACTTGCACATGTAGCCTATAGAGATGTGTCAAAATATTTATTTTACCCAATGAAAATTTTGTATAAAAACTGCAATGGCGACTGAAAAATAAGTCAAATCCACGACTTTCTTAAATATTTAATATAAAATGTTATGAAGTTAAAAAATCAAAGCAAGTGGGGGCGAGTGCCCTATCCGAAGAACATACAGAGCAAGAGTGCTCCCCTATAGTCAATAGTCAAGCAAGAGGGACAAGTGTTCCCCGATAGTCAAAGTGAGTGGAGCGAGTGTTCCCATTAGGAGAATGTACAAATGAAAGATCCGCAATAAGCATTATTAAACTTAGTCGTGGTTTTGGCCATTTCTTAGCCAAGTTATAAGAGCAAAGTGTATATTCTACTATTGAGGGAAAAGACAATCAAATCCTTCTATCACGTCGCCAAAAATTAGTTTTATCACTAATTATCTTAAACAGCTCCTTATCTATCACCGGCTAAAATCATAAAGTTCAGCTCGACCCTAGAGAAACATACAGGAACTCATAGCTCGCGTGCTTACCTATCATCGGCAAAACAATTTTTTTTTTGTTACACTGTTTAAAATCATACCTGGTTTAGAGGACTAAAGAAAGGCCCGTCATTTTGAAAATATTAGCAATTTTTTATAGCATTACTTCCTTTAGATGTCATTGTGTGACAGCATAGCTCATGTGGATAGATGCTGGACTATCACTCTAGCATTCCAGGTTCCAATTCTGATTGGTTTTCTTCTTTTAATGATCATTAATATTGTAATCACAGTTATCTATTTACGTATCACATTTCTGAATGTATTGCACATATCATATTTTAAACCAATTACTAATTAACTAATATTGCACTGTAAAGGATAAATAATAAAATATATGTGTACACAGAGACCAATACAACCATTAGAAGGATGCATTATCCAAGTATTAATTTATAATATTCTTGTAACTTGTAAGCCCTTGTTTCCATCAACGAGATTTAGGCACTCTCCCCTTACAGGGAAGAAATTGAACCATACTAATTTAGTTACACTTGATTTTTTCGTATAAATGTCATTAAAGTGGCCCTTGATCAGCGTTCCACCTCATCCTGACATCTAGGAAACTAAGGTAGTACTAGAATAGGAAAATCCGGTAAATTTTGCTTAGAGGCCTTTTTATTCAGGCTTAAGGATCTTTTATGAGCCTGAAAATCTTCGGACTCGGGACCCATGGCTTAAAGTCCCTCCCTGAGGACTTGCTCCTTGGATTTTTCCATCCTAAAAAAACATTGACCTCGGCCAGGTTTGAACCTGCGACCCTGGGGACCAGAGGCAAGGAGCATAACCACTAGTCCATCGCGGTCGATTAATGTATCATATACATATATATATACTAACAAAAATATTGCAACATGAATGAAGTATAATAATAATAATAATAATAAAACAATAACAATAATAAAATAACAACAATAAGCATTGATAAAATAATGTAACTGGCCCGGAATACCTACATGACTGTCAGCGAGTATCCGCGAGCTAACCGACAAACAGTATGTATCGGTATTTCTTTTAATAGGCATCTAAAGGAAGTATGTTACCAAGAATTGATAATATTTCCAAAACAAGGGGTATTAGCCCCATAAACCAGATATGATTTTAATGTCTCAAAGTCTAATTTGATGATATATAGAGTGTGTCCTCTTCTCATCAGTATAACGGGCTTCCAACATAAAACCGGACCGGCCTCACGGAGTTTCACCCGGCACGCAGTGCTGTCTCTTCCTCCTGCAATTCACCCTGCCTGCCACCCGTCCTTGAACTGTTTCTTACCTTATAGAAAATGCTCGAAATGTGGTTCCTTCAGTCACTGATGAAAAAACCACTCACAATAACGCACACGTGCTATGGGATCACCTTGGTTTAGACAATGAACACGTGTACACTTGTAAGGTTTGAGTTTTAACAATTTTGTTGCTGTATATGCAGAAGATACTGAAATCCCAACTTGTTGTGCTAATTTCGGTAATGATTTTTGTGGTGAACGTTCCAAAATTTCGCCAATTTCATCTAATTTTTCTTCGGTGAGAACCGTATGCCTTCGCGTGTGTTTCTTATTTTGTACTGAACCAGTGGTCTCAAATTTAGTCACAAGATCGTGGATTGTCGATCTGGAAGGAGGTAATTGTCCAGGGAAGTTCCGAATAAATTCCTCGCGAACGCGACGAGCTGATTCGTATTTATAATAACATTTACACACATAAATGTGCTGCTCTAATGTCAGCTGACGTCTCATCTTGTCGAACGATAGTAAACTGACTAGTTCAAGGACGAGCGGCTGGCAGAGTGAAATGCAGACGAGGAGAGAGCGCTGCCTGACGGGTGAAACCCCGTGAGGGCAGTCCGGGTTTATATTGGAAGCCCGGTATAACTGCAGCATACTCTACTGAGAAAAGTGTTTACGGAAGTCAGAATAATTAGGTAACTTGTTGGTCTCACCATATGTAAGACTTAACGTATCTTATGCAAAATATGATTTATAATAATACTAAGTAAATTCTATGAATTTTCACAACCCATGACATTTATGATGTGTTTTGAGGAGAGAATTTGATATAAAAGCTTTATTACATATATGACATTGATACGGTCTCTGACCAGTATGACATCTTTTATGTACAGTTAATGTGGAAAGTTGAGTGAAAGACTTCCCACACTGATCACACACATGAGGGCGTTCACCTGTATGAGTTCGCTTATGTACTTTAAGATAATCAGGTTTCCCAAAACCCTTACCACAAACGTCACACACAAATGGTTTTTCACCGGTATGTATCCTTGTATGAGCTTTAAGAGACTCACGGCCAGATAATGTTTTCCCACACACATCACATACAAGCTGGTTTTCACCTAAATGGTATTTCCTATGTATCCGAAGTGAATTATTATGCAGATATGTTTTTCCACAAAATTCACATTGATAATGCAGTTTGTCTTTATAATCAGGCTCGTGCTTTTTCTTGTGAAGCACAAGATTACTCTTGTAGGGATACGCTCTTCCACATATATCGCACTGAAATGGCCGCTCACCTGTATGCACCATCTTGTGTCTCTGTAGCTCTGTGTTGGTGTAGTAGCCCTTTGCACAAATATCACATTTAAACTTGTAATCATACAGATGTCTTTTCTTATGAACCATTAAGTTTGATTTTTGAAACGTAGCATAACCGCAAATATCACAGACATGTTCCATTTCACCCGTATGTGTCTCCTTGTGTTTTTTAAGTTCAAATGCTCTTTTATATTTTCTATGGCACAAATCACATTCAAAAGGTCTACTGTCTGTATGTGCAATCATGTGGCTTTTGAGATGGCCTTTAGATACACAAACTTTACCACAAACATCACATCTAAATGTTTCGTGACATTTCATATGAGAATTCAGTTCAGATTTATTGTCAAACTTAGCACTACAAGAAACACATTCATGTTGCTTCTTCTTAATTGCACACCTAATAATATTTTTATATTTTGATGTTTCCTTCTTTTTGGAATTTATAACTGAATTACCTGAATTTCCAAAGCTATCAGTACTAATTTCTTTTGTGGACCTGCAAAGAAGAAAAATTTTTATGTGCTACATATTTAACACACTTCCAAAAGAGCGAAACAAATCCCTTGGCTGAATGTTCTACAGATGGCATGTCTTTGAGAAGTTGCCAAATTTATACAATTTTTAAAATGTGTATTTCAATTTAATCAAATTTTATAACTGCTTAAACCCAACTTACGTAAAGTCCAAAATTAGAAGCGGATTCTTTTGGATGACTAAAGAAAAATAGATGTTCGAAGTCCTGCATATTAGATCAACTAATTCAAAGCTTCATATAATACTGTAATGTCCTGTAATTAGGTAGCTGCATATATTACTTTCATCTTCAATTTGTATAATTAATTAGCATAAAAGGGGGCACACCATAGCGTAGTGGTTAAGGCACTGCGCTACAAGCCGGAAGGTCGAGGGTTCAAGTCCTGGTGGTGTCAGGATTTTTAAACCGACCCAAACCTTCTGGCAGCACTATGACCCTGGGGTCGACTCAGCCTCTAACGGAAATAAGTACCAGATGCTTGTTCTGGGGTAAAGGCGGCCATCACGCAGGGCTGACAACCCGGCTGACATCAAGTGCCGATTGTCTAGAAATAGTGGGAGCCTTAACCTCCCACTACCCCAAGGGCCTCCTGAGGCCTGTAGTGGAAATACTTTACTTTACTTTTAATTAGCATAAAAAGTTCTTCAACCTCTACATTATGGAAGTGATAATAAAGGAGAAATAAATTCAAAGAAATTTGAAACTCCTAAAGTGGTACATTCTTTTTTTGTCACACCATTAGCATATATTCATAACATCTTTCTATTAGATTATTGAAGTTAAATTTTATTATTTAGTGTGACTGTAAGCATTTATTTAAAAAGAAGCCACAGATCATTAAACTTCATAAATTTTAAATAAAATTCACATATGTTGCATGACCGAGAATAGACAAGCCCAAACCTAAAAAAAAAAATTGTTTAAGCATATGGAGGGGTAATGTTTTACAGATTTTGATTCATTATTTTCAAGTATTTAAAAAAATAATAAAAGCACACAATTTTACAATCACAGTTTACACTGGTTTCAAGCTGAATTATTAAGGTTATGAATCACTTCTAAAATGAACAATTAAATTAAGATCTTTGCACCACACCTCTTGATATGCAACTTTAAATTAAGTTATTAATATGGATTTTTGATATCATTAATGAAAAATACAGGAACAACCATGTCCCAAAATAAAGAAGTACAAAAATCTCGTCTAAATTCTCAATTGATACTAGAGAGCTTCTACTGGAGACTGATTTCTAAGCGGATATTTTCATGCTTAAAAATGTACAGCAAATTCTCTCTCAAAATGTATCTTGCTTGCTTGTTGGTTATCTTCAAGAGTAGCCATGCTCATTTGTAAATATAATTATTTACATTCATATAATTAAGTTTCTTAAACATCTAACAAATTCCTATGTTGTATTTCATTCAACATATTTTAGTAAATAACCACATACCACTTTTTCTCCATAGTTCCATGCATGTGACACAGCTACATCAAACTAAGTGTGTACCAATTATTTCATATTCTAGTGCAACATTTATACCAATGTATTTGGTCCACAAATGTATTAAATGAACATCAAACTTAATTATATTTATCAAACAAAAATTTCGAGATTGACTGATGGCTTACGGCGATGGACACTGTCCAGTCTGCTGTAGCCTATAAGGCTATCTTGGCAGCTAATTAATTTGTGATTATCAAGATTGGGTTGTTGATCATTAATCCTAGGCATATGGCAGTACTGTGTTCAAAATTTCAAGAGGTGGGTGCACATTTAATATTGTATTTTATTTATCGAGTCATATGCTAAATCCAAAGCCAAATATTGTTCCCATCTGCAGATGTACATGAGAATGGTTTCGGCTATGGCCAACTGATGTCTATAACAAAATTACATATATATTTTTTTTACATTCATCTTAACGAAAAGCCCCAAACGTAAAGAAACTGATGACCAAACTCAAGTTATCAAAAATATATCATAAGTAAGATACCAAGAATAATGCATCAAGAATGTCGCGCAAAAGCGATGAAACCGGTCTGCATAAAAATCAAGAAATGTGGGGTGAGTCAAAATATCCAACTCAATAATAATTACTAAGAATAACTCTCTATATGTGTATAGGTGATTTGCTAGATTAGAAGCAATGAAGTTGTTTCCAATCATGATTAATGACACAGATGAAATGGATGAAATTTCTATTTTCTACATATTTTTAGCTAGAGACTTGATTTTTTGTACAAAATTCACTGCATGATACGTAATGATGTCCTTAAGTTTCATTATTGTGAGACATTTATTTTATGGGTTATTAAATATTATATTTTTAAAAAATTGCATATATAATTAAATGGGTTCCACAATTGTTTAGTAAAATGTCTGTTTTTTTACAAGACCCGTAAAATATTTAGAAACACATCATGCATTAGAATTCTTATAATGTGAATACAAATGGAGAAAAAAAATTATCTTGTACCTCATGCGTGGAATAAAAAAAAAATTAGTAATTGCATACATTTTATTTTTTATTTCTTAAAATACTACTTCAATCATGAAACCCATACACTACTTTGTTACCCATTGTTTTTAGGACATGCAGTAAAAATGTGAACCTTCTAGGACAAAATTTCTGAATTCCTCAATTTTGAATGTACAAAAATGCAGTGGAAATGAAAGTGTAGGAAAACAAGTTTAAAGATTTGCATGCAGGTACTATTTAACTGGCGCAGCCTTTTAACTGTGACATAATTTAGGGCACTTAGAAGTGTCATAGGCCTCTGAAACTTTGCCAATATATACATTAGAGAACAGGCTATTTTAGTACAAAAAAACACCAATTTTGATCTCAAATGGTCAATTTTTCACCCATAAGTTCATCATAAAAAGATTTAAGTTAAAAAACTTTCTTTCCATTCATCAAACTGATACTATGCATTGTAATCAGAGAAGTAAAGTAAGTAGAAAACAAATATATCCAGTATATTTAATATATTCACTCTGGAAAAATTATAAATTACAGAGCACCTAGATTATAATTGTATTGGCCTGGGAGAAAAAAAGAGTTCGGAAACATCGCCTCTTATCACCCATATTTGGAAGTAAGTAAAATGGGGTACTCGTCAGCTCATGTTGAGGTAGGTTGCTTCTTCCGTCATCTAAGTCATTGTGTAGTGTAATGAAGTTCAATGTCAAACAGTGTGTCTTCATTTATGATATTTTCACAAATCATGAAGATGACTACATAGAAAATGTTGCAAAAAAATAACCAGAACCTCAAATTCCATCTAAGTGTACAATTAATAATTTGGTATAAAAAATGTATTCATTATTTGACAAGAAAAAGAAAAGGCAACAACATGCTAACTGGTGAACAATTAGATGATACAGGACATAGATTAGAAAAGAATATAGTAAAAATCCATCATATAACACAATAAGTACTGATATCACCATAATCTATACTTGTTACAAAAATCGTTTAAAGTAAATTCTCATAAAACACGTAAACTACTCTTATATGAGTGCCAGATAGACATGCAAGCATTATTTACTTGCAGGTAGTTCCAACAACCTGTAACTGTACACCCCAATTTAATGCTATGAACCATGGTTTTGTTTGAGTGATTATGTTAATAAACAAAATTACTGTCATTCAATGGTGAAAATAACACATTATACTCTACGAGTTACCCGCTATAAGAACAAAATTGGATTATGAAGTGCAATAAGGACACAGGATAACAAGGTAATTCCTTTTTTTCTTTTTTTTAAATAACTCCAGGTTGTCATATACAACATTTCTGGTATTCTTTCCTAGCATTGGCAGAATTGTAACCAATTTCTGACATCTGGGTGCCTGGAAAGTGGAGTTACCTTACCCCAATAATAAGTGAAAGAGTTCATATACCCAAACTTTTTGCAGATCTTACCATGAAAGTAAAAAAAATTAAGTTTAGTAAAGAATTGTGAGTTGTGATATGGCCTGCTAGATCCCTAGATCCCGGTGACTTTTATCTTTAAGCTGATTTAAAGGGTGTACATATGCAAATAATGTGCATTCCATTACTAAAAGAATATTGCATAGAGCCAGAGATCCGGAGTTCGAGTATTAATTTTTCTTTCTAAAAAAACTCTGAACAAGTCTGGAAAATATTAATTTAAATATAACATCAAAATACAACATGAACTTCGAACAATAAAGTCAAAGGAACTCACTACAGTAATGGGTAATACATTTAAAATATGATAAATTACCCAGGCAGCTGTAGGTTGGCATTTTAGCTAACATCTTTAAGCATAAATTTTATAAATGTTTATAAATCCTTTTTAATTGAAACGTTTCACTGCAGAATAAGAGCATGCTTAGTGATTCGTATAATGGCACCATAGCATTAGTTTATCATATGAGAGAGTTCTTCCATCTAGCAATAATCTAAGAACTCTATATTTGATACATATACATAAAATTATCAATACGACCCATGACGACAAACTATGAAAATAATGGCTGAAAGTTTATTTCAATAGTTCATCAACACCCTAGATAAAAATTCTGCTTCTCTCTCTAAACCTAGAAGGACATTGGCCTACCAGCCAGCTGTTGGGCATATATGCACATGTGTTAATCACAGAGGTGGATCATTTACCCAGCATATGAGTGACATAGATAGCATGTTGGTTCTCTTAATTTTTATTAGAGTTTTCCCAACCTTGAGTCTCTACTTACTGATAGCTAGGTTGGCAATTTAAAAATCTTGCAAATTATTTTACTATTGTTCTATAACAAGTGATATGGTAGGCAAATATAGTGTACAAACATAGCAGTATGATTAACTAAAAAAAAAAATGTTTCATCAAACCATTGTATATCTTGTTATTTGTGGTCTAGTGTAACGCCTGGTTAATTTGTACTAATTAATTGTAATGATTGGACAGGAAGATATAAATGAGCAGACATTGTCTTGTAAGAAATGCTTGTTAATGATACTCTGGTGCCTACCCTGACGCCCAGAAACCTTCCCATTAGAAAATATTCTTAAATGAAGAAACTACATAGTATAATCCGTAAATTAATGAGTCATTTTTTAACATCTTATCTCATATTTTATGTTTTTTTCAAACACAGGAACTAGTTTTCGAGAGAAGGATCACTCTCATTTTCAACCGACATTATGACTACCGGATTTTCGTTGGAATCTCCATCAATAACATTGCCATCTGGTGTTGATTTGATGAACTTTGAGATGAGGTCATGTTCACCAGGAATGTCGAAATTCATGGATCTAAATTTACGAACTAAGAACCTCATAATGATATTTCCCATATTTAACTATGAATCCATAGTATAAATTTAATAATATAAGTCTTCTAGATAATGAAAATCTCTATAACTTTAGGATATTTATGGACATTATAACAAATTTAACAAAGGAAATAAACTCATAAAAAAGGATTTATTTTATGAAAATAGTGGTTTTGAACTATAAATTTGTTTCATATTTCAAAGTACTTTTGAAATGTAGGAATGGGAAGTTACAGAAATTTTCCAAGATACTGTTACTTGAAGTATGGAAGCACACAGAAGCAATAACCTAGGGAGTTGCCCTAGCATACCAACACAAGGAAAATATGCCAAAATGAATATTATTTGATAGAAATACTATTAGTTGCACTTACTCAGCTAAACCCTGAGTAAGTGAAGTATTTTTTGGTACTGTTAGATGCACTATTAAGGACACATGCTAGTCCATAGGTTGGAAGGGATCATTTTGCTGAATTTGACTCTGAAAGGAGACCTGCTGCAAGAAACCTCTACCTGGACATGATTCTGCCACTCTACTTATGTGAGTAAAGTTATTGTTATTCTTATAAAAATCAGGTGGAACTTGGACTTTAAGCTAAATTTGAAAAATAAACACGCAAGTGTTTAACTGTAAAAATAAGAACTTTGAATTAAAATTTATGACTTGATAGTTTATGCCCAAAACTTGTCTCCTACAATGGTTAAAAATCTGATCTGTCTCGCTTTAGCTAAATCTAGCTTCAGAGTCTCTTCCAAGGCCAAAGGATTATTGCTTTCATAGAGATGGTAAAAGTATCATTTGATTAAGGTAAATGGAGTGTTTTATGGTTAAAATGTTTTATAATTGGTTAGGGTTTTTATTTTGTTCTGTTATTATAATTGTTTTATGCTTGCAGCTTTACTAGGGAATTGTAGGTGTGGTAGCTTCCCGTTGCTTTCCACACCAGTGAAGGATGATGATGGCCATATGATTTCTGGGACCGTTTGGGCCTTAAAAGTTTTCCTGACATTTGTCTTACAGGTGAGGAAAAACCCCGATAAAAACCTCACCCAGAAAAACTGCCCCGACCGGGGATCAAACCCAGGCCCGCTGCAAGACAAGGCAGCACGCTACCTCGAGACCACAGCGGCAGACATATATATATATATATATATATGTATTTGAATTCAGGTATTCTATATTCTGTGTTGGTAACCTTGAGATCTTTGCAGATATTTTGGGATAAATCTAACAGATTTTGCCTACATGCATTCCTGACAGCTTATTCCTAACTTTGGAGCCCATAACTTTAGAACGCTACCGCATTCCTGTACAGTATTTTAAATAAAATATCCTACTCAGGCAGACTTTATGACTTAATATAAATTTATAATATTCCTATCACATATTAATTCAATACCTGTAAATACTGACAGTAAAATTTTATCATGCTACCATAACCTACAATTAGTCCAAAATTCCAGAACTTTACTTAAGCCCTACCTAAAGCACCCATTTATAACAATTTTCTTTTTCTTTGTATAAATTCTTAGTGTACTTTAAGCACTTAACTCTTCCAATGTAAAAAAAAAGAGAAGATATTGCAGTGAATAGTACAAAAAAATAAACAGAACAAATTGGCTCAGTGGTTCTGATTGCTACAGTACAAACAACCTGACTTAAGTTTCTTTCTGATTTTCCTCGCTTCTCAAAGCAAATGGTTGAGTTGTAATTTCACCTTTTATCACATTAATTTTATATTATAATCACTGAACTTCCACAAAAACATGACTACACACAATAGCTATTCACAACCTACTGGACACATTCAACGGATTCTAGATGTGATGAGCTTAAATGTTAAAGCAGATATGAAAAATAAATTAATGTATTGCTGGTGTAACTGCTAGTGGATTGGTATGTATTAAATTCTACAAAAAATTCTCATATATATTTATTTACTAAGAAAAAAGTGTTTGCCAACATATTCATGAATTTTATTTCTCTGAAATGATTTGATACTAAGGACAGGAGAAATTTACAGCTTATAATTAAAATAAATTATAGAAATAACTTGACCTAAAAAATATCATTACAACTTTCATAGTAAGTTTTATAAAAATTACTATAAAATTCCTTATAAATAGAGCATAGCACAACTCTTGACCCATTTAAGACTAAGAGAGTTTATCAGGAAGTATTTGAGACTCATGTTCACAAGGTCCATGGTTCAAGCCACACTGCTCACCAATCATATGTTTTACCTAATTTACAATCACAAATTCAAATTCTGGGTTGAAATTCTTTCCATTTCATAAATAAATCAGCGACTTAAAAAACATTCGCCTACATCAAATGAAATAGGCAATTAACTGGAATGCATAAAGATTTTAGATGTGATATTTAAAGCATCTTCAATTACAGTGTAGAAAATTCGACTAACTCCAAAATTGTGATTTTGTTTTGAAAGTATGCACAAGGGAAAGATGAGAACAGATAATCCACAAACCAGATGAATGAGCATAAATGAGCAAATATATAGGTCTACACTCTATCCATTATGCCACTATAACATAAATTTCATTCATCCTTATGGGTGGTACTTTCTGTTTTTTTCAATAATTAGATAAAGAAGCATCCTACCCATTTTCAGCATTCACATAAATTGGCAGCATTTTCACCTGACCAACTCTCATAAGATCATGAGTCAAGAATATTTTATTACCTAAATACGGTTTTATGACAAAGATTATACAACTGCAATAATAAATATTTTATGATTTTAGAGTCAAAATGAGAGAATTTTTTTCTCTTTTCTGGTATTATACACTTTGCAATCACATTCTATGAAACTAAAATGATGTAAGTAACGTCATAAATGTACAGAGAGGATGATTTTCATCAAAATTTCCCATATTAGATCATAAAAGTTCCCAGTATGACTAAATGCTATCTATTATGTATCTCAAGCAAAAATCCTGAGAAATTCATTATTGTATAATAATACTATCCCTGCACTTAAATAAGTACATTTGTTCTAGGAACTGCCATATCTATTTCCTTAAATAAAATAGATAATTCAATTTAGAAGAAAATTTATAAAAATACATGACCCTGATAATCCAACAAATGTAACTCTTTACCAAGATACAAGAAGAAAGTACACTTATTGTGCAGATTAGTGTGTTTAAAAAAAAACTCCAAGCGTGACAGGCCTAGAAGGTCCTTGGCCTTCCAGCCTACCTCAAGTCCACATGTTAATCACAGAGATAGACGATCATAAGCCAGTCAGGGGTGACATGTGGTCAGCAAATCGTGTCCCCCAGCCATTATAGCTGGTCTTCTCAACCTGGAGTCACTACTTATTGTAACTACCCAAATGCTCCACAATGCTGGGTGGCCACTGGTCCCATACTGGCCAAAATTCCATGAGAAAATTTCTTCCTGCATGGGGACTCGAACGAATGCAAGTCCCATAGCTCTGTGCCAAGGCATCTTACTTTAACCACTCGGCTATGGGGCAGGACAGTGTGTTCTAAAGTTTCCATAAAACTTTGACATGATGATTATGGAAGCATATAAGTCTCATCCTCCCCCCAGAAATTAATATAATGCAAAAACTACTGTAATAAATTCAGGAAGAAACATCATATACTGAAATGTTATAATTTTGAATACTAATTCAATATAGAGATTTGCAGTTAATTGAACTTGTAGGCCTATAACATCTACAGTTTTACTGCTGATGAAAAGACATCACTGTAACTTTACCCATCCACGTACATATTATTATAGTGCTAGGTACTGTGGGCAATGTGATGGCCTATCTGTTAGATGAGTTTTTCTATGACCTGTTAAACTGGATCTCTGTGTAAATCTCCTACCACATAAATCACATTCATATGGTCTTTCACCAGTATGTGTACGTTTATGCACTCTTAAATATTTCTTTTCACTAAAAGCTTTGCCGCACACGTCGCATATTATTGGTTTTTCCCCTGTGTGTGTACGAGTGTGAGGTTTCAATGCACTGTAAGACTTAAAAGCTTTTCCACACACTCCACATTTAAAAGGTGTCTCTGTACTGTGTGTTTGATAATGCCTAGATAATGAATTTCGATGCTCAAATGATCTTCCACACATTTCACACTGAAATCGAAGCCCCGACTTGTAATTGGGGTCATGTGTAATCTTATGTTGTTCTAATTCGTACCTCTTTGCAAATGCTCGATTGCAAACTTCACACTTATGAGGCTTCAAGCCTGTGTGAACCATTTCATGATAACGCAGTGCTGATTTATTATAAAAAGCCTTATTACACATTTTACATACAAAGTCCGGAACACCAAGATGTCGCTTTTTATGTGCATCTAAATTAGCCTTGCGATAAGTTGCATAGCCACATATATCACAAATGTACTTCAACTCACTTGAATTATGTACCACTTTATGCATAGTAACATCACGTCGCCGCTTGAACTTCTTACCACATATATCACAAGCATGTGGACGTTCATCATTATGAACAGCTCTATGGTCTTTTAATGTCCACTGCGAGTCAAATGTCTTCTCACATAGTCCGCACAGCCATTCTTGAGTTTCTTGATCCCCAGTCGGAGCACCTTCTTTCATGTGCTCAGTAACTTTGTGCTCTTTCAGAGCCTTCTGTGATTCACATTGTTTATCACACAGTTTGCAGATCCATTCACGTGGTTGCTTCTGTGGCTCAGGAACAGTTCGAGTGTTGTGTTCTTTTTTGTGCTGCTTCAATTCTTTCTGAGTCCCAAATTTTTTGTCGCATATTCCACAACACCACACTTGCTTCTCTTCTTCTAGTGAATGCATTGCTTTATGTAACTTCAATGCCTTTCTTGTGTCAAATTGTTTATTGCAAAATTCACAGCAGTATACAAAAACTTGTCGTTTTCTCACAGGGTTGACTTCCGAAGTATGTTCTACTTTATGCAGCTTTAGTTTAAGCTGTGTGTCAAACTGGCTGTTACATATTTCACAGTTAAATTGTTTCCGGCAACTCCTTTTAAGGGAGTTACGTTGGCAGGTACCTCCTTTACTATTACTTAAATTTTCATTTCTCGACCTGCAATGAAAAAATTATAATGAATCGACAGAAATCTTCGCGTACTTAGAGAGAGAAATTGAGGGAAAAAATAATAAAATGAATTGGTCTTCTGTTTAACTTACAAAAGCAAGGACATTGTATCACACTTATCATAAAATGAATAATTTAAAAATAATACTTTGAATAGCAAGTACAAATTAAGAGCTTCTGAAACATTATTTTATAAAGGTCCAACAAACTTGAACACATCTAGAAGTCAAGAGACTCACCTGGCTTTCTTGAACCAGAGCTAATTCAATTGTTTCAACTATAAAATGTTAAATTCAATGTTTGTAATTGTAAACATGCAAACATTTTTTTTCAAATCTTTGTTATAAGTAACACAGTCATGTAAGTAAAAGCAGAAGCAGATTGTTTGAAATAGTGCATGAAGGCTCCATCAAAATTTATAGTCTCTAGCAACAAAAACTCGTTTTATAAATTGGTTCAGATGGCAGAAAATGAGAAATATATGGGAGATCTCAAGTTCACATCCCAATCGTAATCAACTTATATAAGTTTCCTTTTTTTTTTATCAGTCATCAAGGCAAATTTAGGTTGAAAATTCATAATTCATTTCACTATTAACCATGTCATAATTCATAATATTTAACATCAATTGCACTTGCATAAGACATATGAATACAGACAACAACTGTGACAGTTGAGTATACGACAAGGGAACACCACCTAGAAGCACTTGCCACTAAAGATGCCCCTAGGGAGAAATGTCTGGAAGAAAAGCTAACTACAGACCTGGCCACATAGCCCGGAATCTTTTAATATTATGATTACCGATCATGAAAGCCTGCATTCCACTATTAGATGATTACCATGCGGTCCACCAGCCTCAATAATTAAAACAGGCAGCTGATACACTCATCAGTCTAGAATGCATGGGGCTGTTATTTATGATTTGACAATTGTGTACAAGTGGGTGCTTGGTCTTTTCAGCTACTAAAATGTGGAAGTAAGTGATTATCTTGATCTCTGTTCCGGTAAATCAGAAAACATAGATTTCAAACCAATTTTTTTTTAATATTTGAAGAGAAAAATATATGCTCGGACTGAGGTTTGAACCCAGGGCCTTTGGCTTTCTATGCCAATGCTCTACCAACTGAGCTACTGAGTATCCCAATTAAACACAAATTTTTCTCTTATACACTGTTAATTCCTGAGCTTTTTCGATCATGCAAATGGCAGCTTCTTATTTAAGAAAACATTTATTGGGAATTTAAACGCTACTTTATAAAGCCAGTAGGGCATCTTTCGATGTTTTTTATTGTTAATTTAATACTTCTCACTGAAGGACAAATTATATTTGAAAAGAAAAACATATGCTCAGACTGGGGTTTGAACCCAGGTCCTTGGATTTCCAGCCCATGATCTGCCAACTGAGCTACCTGAGCACTCAAATCTAAATACAAATTTTCCTCACATTTTTCTTGGAGTGCTCAGGTAGCTCAGTTGGTAAAGCATTGGCATAAAAGTCAAAGATCCTGGGTTCAAACCTCTGTCTAAGCGTATATTTTTTTCTTCAAATATAACAGTGAGAAATATTAAATTAACAATAAAACATTTTTTTTAGTTTAAATCTATGAAATATGTGATACGAGTAAATTGAATCTGTTCCCTAATATGATTAGACTGTTTACAAAAAACATATAAAAATACGTTTACAATGCTCTATAGTAAACACAATATGAAAATACAGTAATAAATGACATATCAATTATAATTTCAATTCTACTTACTTTTCTTAAAATGCACTATACATTAAATTATCTTAATTTTACTAGATCATAGTTCTAGAAAATGTATTCAATCAGATAAAGTTGGTTCTTCCAATAAAAATGAAATGTAGATTTCAGGTCTAACACTAAACAATTTTATAAAGTATTTAAGAAAGTAAATTAGATCAAGTATTGTTATGCATCAACCGCTAAGCACCATTTTAAAAGAATTGAGATTTTGATGCCATCTGTTGCACTGGCTCACGAAGTAAAGCTCTTTAGCACCAAATTTTTAAATATAGCCCTATTATTAAAGAAAAATGTAAACACCATCAGTTCTATCAGAGATTGTGGCGTTTTGCAACAAACATCTATAAAACTAGATCTTCACAAATGCTAATAAAAATTTTGCATCATGCAGCTTAGTGCCAAATGTTCCTGCTCTTAGATTGTTGATGCATTACTGAGTATATTATCATAAGTGATTATCAAGTCAGAAATAATTAAATAGCTCTTGCTAGAGTTAAAAATGTAAAAGAAAAAAAAAACTTCAAACATACAACACCATCCAAATGTAACATAAAACATCAAACCCATAGAGTAGTATAAGATTTACAATTAATTAATTTTTTGATATCTATATGAAATACTGTTTCAGATATTTATAAGAATGTTCAAAAAGTTTGATGCAACATTGATATTAAAAAAAGTTTACAACAATAATGAATTTTATGACCATAAAAGATGGAACCCCTACCTTGAGTCTGGTATTTTCCGGATCTTCTAGTTTTTTGGCAGACAGTTATTGTTTTCTTTCTCCAAACTTTCAAAACAAGTATATGTAGGTGATTATTTAGATGTTTCTTCCAAAGTTTCTACAAGCATTGTAGGGCATAAAATGCCTTAACACAATAAAAATTATCCCAGATTTCTCTGAATGAAAATAACATTCCTTAAAAAAGTTCTTCTATGCTTCAAATTTTACTCATAATTCACAAGATGTAAAATATGATCATCCAAATATAACCAAGTTATATCGAGCAAATATGCCTTGAAATGCAATTTAAAGATGCCAATGGAGTTGTGCTTTTCATAATTCCCTCTATTGTTAATTTATCAAAAACTCTGCATTATTCTTAATTTTTTCTTTAAGTATTTAAATGCAAAGTATGTTAACTATTACAAATTTACTTAATGCATAATTACATTCCATCAAAACAAGAGGCAGTAATCATTTCTGGCAGTCCTGTCTCTTTCTAAGTACTGTCTTCAGATAATGACGATAATAATAATAATAATGCATGAAACAGAGCTATGAAATATTCAATGTTTCTAGAATAAAAAATATTGCACATAATATACTAAAAAAAAATTCAAAATTTTGGGAGTGAATTAAAAAAAAACAGAATTTACAGCAAACTGCAAAAATGGCTAGGATTTTTGGTATTTAAGACTTCAATATACAGAAACAACATAATAAGTTGACCCCCCAAACCAAATATATCACCTGAAATGTAAAATTATATTCAAATCATATATGCTACTATGGAATTATAATATAGTGAGTGTCACTGCTTAAGGCAATGGGGTGATTCTGGTATATAAAAGGTCCAAAATACCTATTAAAATGGTTTTTTCCTGAAGAAAGAGCTTCAACTTAGCCTGCCTTCATATTTCTTTACCCATGGCATTCACTATAACTTAACTATATACTTTAGGTATTCTTGCTGCTCTGAGGAAATACCATACTCTTTATGTAAATTGTAGTTTTTAACTATCTAGTGCCTAAAAAAATCTGAGCAACAGAGAAATTACATTAAAGTTTTTTTAATGAATTAAAATAATGTCAAAAATACTAGGGCATTCGGTTAGTAATGGCAACACTGTTGTAACTCATCGATCCTTGTGGTGACCAAATCTTGTAGTATTTCGAGTAGTCTTTGTTGTATAAATCTATAATGTTGAAAGTCTCGAAATAGCAATATTTTGTGAATACATACATCTAGTAAGCAATACCGCCCTAAAACGATGTGCAGTAGAATTTGTTTCACTGGACATGAACCCTTTTGATAACAACTAATTCACAAAGATAAAAAACCTCAATTTCAATCAAGAACTGATATCCAGAAAGCTATAGACTGATCAGATGAAAGATATATCCAGCAATAGTGCTGCAAATGGAATGTCCTGTCTTCCAAGGATTTGGCAACATATAGTTGACTTGGCTTACCTATAGACTATAAGTGAAGTTCGTAATATTAAAAGTAACCTAAACAAATTTTTTTGTGATGTTACAGTAGTGCCATTACTTACCGATGTCCCAGTATATAACATGTATAAAAATCTTGAGTCTAATAAATCATTTTGAAATTGTTCATTAAAAGTAAATGTTATTTTTTCAGAATCAGTTTAACACCTCTATTTACCCTATTTATTTCTAACGAAGGAATAGATCATCTAAAAGGACATGCTTCAAACCTCTTTGCTCCATGGCACTATACAGAGCAGATAAACTAGCAACGTAGAATATTATTCTACCCTCATCTAAAAAATTCCTGATTTTTCTGCACACAAATTTATCTCAATATTTTAACGAGTATTGATATCAGAGTATTTGTCATATTGACTGAAATTAAGGAATTATTTTGGATGGGAGAGGGATATTTTACATAAAAAAGAATGTTCTAACATCTATTTTGATATGGTGAAGTTGATTCAACTGACTTCATACAAAACATTCAAATAAAAAATTTAATTCACCATATTAATGTCAGAAAATTCTATACATATTTCAATGATAAATGTAAATAGCTAAAACTTACTTTATTTTCTTTAATTGAGTACAACACATCCCTGAGATGCTATCTTCACAACCTGGACTAGTCAACACACTTTCTGTGAGGTAGAGTACTATTCGTCTACTTGTCACAGGGACAATATGCATATGGTTACTATAGTATAGGCTCAGATTCCTTAAAATACTCCTTATGACTGTTGAAGCATATGAAGAGGAAAGTAGTAAGGTTACAAACCAACTGTAAATACTCCACTAGCGTAAACACATTAATGCATTTAATGATTCTTCAGACATAATTAACAAACTTACTGGTTCTACCAAACCCATAGGTTCATGGCTGCACAGACATAAGCTATCCTGAGCTAATGTTTTCCAATCATCCTTTGTATAATCTATTTCCCTAAAATCATGGTTAATGTTATTCTCTCACCTTGTTCTTGGTCTGCCAACTGGACATTTCCTCTCTGGTTTTCCTACAAGAAGCTTCCAATGCACCTCTTTCATTCCCCATTCGTGCCTACATGTCCTGCCCATCGCAATCTATGAGACTTAACTGTTATTATATCTTGCTTCCTATAAAGACTATGTAGCTCACTGCACTGTATTAGTCATTCAAAATATCTCTGCAGGTGGAAGAAATACGAAGCTCTGTTTGTTGCTACACGTGACATCACATAAGGCAGTGTATACTGTCAGCGTCCCATGTCCCATTCCCCACTGCACTCATAGACAGCAATGTCACGTGTTCTATTCCTGCATAAACACGACTGCAGTGCCCTCCATCAACAACTGCACTTACTCCTTAAACGGATAATAGTATTTTCCATTTACCTGACTGTTCCTCTCTCTTTGGTCCAAAAATTTTCCTTAAGAACGGGGGTGCAGCAAAACCTGAATTTGGAATGGGAAGTTTAGTCTGAAGGAGGATCCTCTCCACTACCCGAGATATTAAGTTTGTCAGCGATAGGATATATATAAAATTCTAAACAACATGATTTTGTAATCGTAAATGTACATGGTCCTACAGAAGAAAAGGATGACAAAATCAAGGATGAGTTCTATGAAGAATTAGAATGCATATTCAATAGCCTTTCACGGTATCATGAGTGAGATTTTAAAGCAAAAGTGGGGTGGGAAGATATATTCAGGCCAACAATAGGCAAATTTAAAGATTTTAATGCAAAAGTGGGGTGGGAAGATATATTCATGAAGATAGTAATGACAATGGGGTTAGATTAGTCACCTTCTTGAGACGTATGAAAGATTAATATTTTATACAAAGTATTCTCCTTGCAATTATTGCATGCCAGACAATTTTTTTGTTATAATGAAGGATTTCAAGATTATAGAGTCTTTCAGAAAACCAACACTGTCAATTCCGTGTAGAAGTGAAAGGGCCGACAAATTTTAGATAATATGAGTTAGATATGCATGACTCACCTCATATTTGTAGCTTTTTAAAAAAATGTTTTGATATCTTAGGCATCAGTGTCAATTCTTTCTAACTCAAATTTTGTTTTGAGATTTTTTTCCCCCCCTTCAGGTCTGGAGTTATTTTACATGCTGTAAAACTATAAAAGATGCCACGTCTTTAATTCCCTTCTGAAATAAGCATTATTCATAGTTATTATGTCTGTACAAATCCAACAATTCTGACAAGATTTGAACTTGTAAACTTTCGAACCAGATATGAGAATGGTAAGTACTGATGAAACAGATATCCGGTAATTATCTGGTATCCGGCCAGATTAAAAAAAAGTTTTATATAAAAGTATATAAAAATTACACCAATAATGTTAAGAAAATAATCTTGAATCTTATTTTTTCATATTATATAGCTACTTGCCCAGATGTTTTCGATGGATTGAACATAAGTATGTATCTAGATCTACTTACCCAACCATAACATCCAATTTATAAATAGATTGATCAATTCCATGAAGTAATTAAAAAAAAAACTAGTTTTGTTTGGTATATACATATGTGCTTTTTTCCCTTCATCGCCACGAAAAACTTAACATTGCATAACAAAGGGCAAATTTTGGATCTTCACTGTTTATATCAAAATACTCCCATAAAGATGATCTTTTCTTAACTACTCCGTAATGTAATGTTTTGTTGCTAAAATATTTTTAGAATTACTTATAAAATACTTTTATAATAACTTCAATAACATTGTGGCAATCGGCAATGTTTAGCAGAATATCCGGCTTCAAGGTTTACTGGATATCTGGCCAAAGAGCTATCCGTTTCATCACTAAATGGAAACCATTAGTTATCTAGTATCAATGTGACATATCTTGATTTAGACTATAATAAGCGATGTAATCAACGATAGAGTAATTAATGTTGGTTTGTGGCTCTAGCACTCTACTACTATATTATACTTCTGCAATAATAGGATGTATTTTACTGTTTAATGATTGATTCATAATCTGTCAGATCCTGTGGCACGAGAACCATATACAGTATACTAATGATTCCAGTTTGCATGTGTTGAGATTATAGCCTATTAGAAACGTAATACATTTACACATTAATTATTACCAATACTAGAATTAATTACAGTAATGACCATACAATAATGTATTGCCAAATAGACTTTAAAACATTTATTATAAAATTCTCTCCCATCATTTTTGTAAATTTGTTTCAGCTTAAAAATTATACAAAAGATGAAAATCACAAAAATCACACTTCAGACAATATACAAATAAATTATATTCATTGTCATATCTACTACGGAGATCATTTATTGCAGTCAACATCAAAGGCAGTATTTAATATTATCCTTTGACAGTTTGATTCAATTATAATCAATCTATCTAATGTTCTAGTCAGTTACAAAAAAAAATGTTTTACAAAAACCATCATTAAATAAATAAATTTATAACTGATGCAGGTAAGCAAGTCAGAATTTGTAATAAATACGAGTTTCTGTATGTGTACATTAAGTATGTATATGTATGTATATATGTGTGTGTGTGTGTATAATTAGGCCAACTTTTTGCACATTTTTGCAATTTTGAACACTTCTCTGACTGAATTAAAATGACAAAAAAACTTGTAAATTGTCAATTTTGCACAAACACAAAAGAAGTTTCAATCAAATGGATAATTCAAGTCCCTGTTTTCTTCCTGAATTTTGACAATACCAATACGGTAAAACAGAACATAATTAAACCGATCTAGAAGCTGCCCATAAATTTCAATGGAAACAGAAGTTGTGACAAAATGTTTAATGAAAATGATTTTTTTAATTCTTGGAAATGAATAGTTTATATTTTATTCTATGTAAAATAAAGAAGTAAATGTCATAAACCAAGATATTGGGTGAGATTGTTTTGTCTAGACAGGAAAATGAAGCAACAAATGTATAAGATAAACTAAAAATTAGTTTTGTTTATTAAACAAACATATGGAGAAGCAGCAATTCTTCATAGTATTTCAATTGCATTAAAATATTTACAAAACAAAAACTGTGTACTTGAACACAAGAATATTTGAACTTCAGGAAAAAAAATCCATATTCTTCACACCTAATGAAAGAAAAAAAATATATTTTGAGAAAATTATATAAGACAGGAAACTATAATTTTGTTTTTTATTCCTTAGAAAAGAAATAATTGCTTCATTGCATTTCACATCTGGTATATATATAACATTCTTATGTATGTGTGTTTGTCACTGAACTCCTGAACGACTGGAGATTTTGATGAAATTTCTGTAGGTCTGATGGGTCCCTCAATGGTTTACATTCACAATTGGGCCCTCTAAAACTATTAGGCATAGTTCACCTTTAGTGAAAATTGAAAAATTGCTTTTACAGTCACATTTTTCGATGTTCCACAACGAAACTCGGTATACCCTATTAAATAAACTGAGATAGGTATTGTCCAAAAATGAGCAAATTCTGACAATTAGAAGTGGAGGTTTACTTGAAATCTGAAATTAAAAACTGCCTATGACTGCTTATAATGTACAGGGTGAGGCAATGAAACGGCACGATTTTGAAAAATCACCAATAATATATTTACAAAAAGAGTATAATTATTTGAACATGAATCTTAAGTACATGAGTGGAAATTAATGTTTTACCTTAAAAAACAATCATTTTTTGAATATGGTGCCAGTAAGGTGACGTCCTTGGTTTTGCACACATTGTTGGAGTCTAAGATGAAATCCACCCATGGCGTTCTGTAGCATCTGCAAAGGAATGTTGTTAATTTCCTGCCGGATTCTCTCCTTCAGATCTTCTTTTGTTCTTGGTGCATTTTCCTCGAAGACTTTGCATTTAAGATAGCCCCAAAGAAAGAAGTCTGGGGCGGTCAAATCTGGCGAACGGGGAGGCCAAGGGATATCACCATTCTTGCTGATTAGCCGTCCTGGAAAAGCGAGTCTCAGCAAACCCATTGAGACATTAGCAGTATGGCTTGTTGCACCATCTTGCTGGAAGAGTGTTTCTTCATCTGGATCATACTGATCGATGCCAGGCAGACCAAAAGTTACTAACATGTCAGCATAACGTTCAGAGTTCACCGTTACTGTGTTACCATGTTCATCTTCAAAAAAATAGGGTCCCACGAGTCCACAAGAAGATACTGCACACCAAACTGTTACTTTTTCAGAATGGAGAGGTTTTTCATGAAGATCACGTGGGTTATTTGCGGACCAATACCGGAAGTTCTGCTTGTTAACGTAATCAATAAGGTGAAAGTGGGCTTCATCACTCATCCATAAGTTATGCACTCTTTCTCCATTTGTTCCGATAACATTAAGCATCGCTTGGCAAAAGCGTATGCGATGATTGTAATCGTTAGGTTGTAGGGCTTGCACTATCTGCATTTTGTATGGGTGATAGTGTAGGTCATTCTTCAAAATCCGTCTCACTGATCGATTGCTGAGACCAAGTTGAGCGCTGTGCCGCCTTGCTGATTTTTGCGGACTTCGTGTTAATGCATCGCGCACACGATCAATGTTCTCTGGGGTCCTGATTGTGTTTTTTCACTACCACCAATTTTCTTCGTCGTGCTTGCAGTGGCTTCAAAATTTTTCACCCACAGGAGGATAGCTTTCCTCGATGGCACGGGAGCCCGTGGCGGTAGATTAAACTTAAGACGGGAAAGCACGTTGGGCACCAACCACACTATCCATGGTTTTTATAATATGCTTTTACAGCAAACGCACGTTGCACGCTTGACCAACGCTCCATGGCTACTGAAATTTCCACTTGTCTAGATGCTCAAGGTCGTTTCCCCCACTCCCATAACCCCCCACTGCGCCCGTCAGCCGGAGTCCAAATCGTGCCGTTTCATTGCCTCACCCAGTACATTATAACCTGGTAAAGGTCCACTTTTATATATCATTTTATATTGTACTAGCTAATACCCAGCATGGGCTGCTACGCCTAAATAAATTAAATATTGAGGGTTAATTAATTATATGGTATACAGGGCGATGAACCAAACATAACAGCTGCTAGAGTAAATTTTTTATTTCAAATTTCAGGTAAATCCCCACTTCTATTTGTTGGATTTAACTGATTTTTGGATAACACATACCTCAGTTTACTTTAGTGTGACATTCAGTTTTGTTGTGCAACATAAAAAATTGTGATCGCTAGAGCGATTTTAAATTTTCATTTCGGTGAACTACACCAAATGATTTTACAACTAAACTGGCTAAACATTCGCCGCATCTGAAAACCCGTATATATACATTTTCACAAAGATTGGTTGAATGGTTTAGAAAGTCTATAAAGGACAAACGAACAGACAGATATACATTAATTTATATATATATCAGTTTTCTTTATGTAAAGTTTACAAAACTATGTCATCCCTATTTTTTTTGGACTACCGGTTTATTAAACATTTATTTGATATCTTATATTAACATAGTTTAGTTTCATTAAATTATGTTTTAGTTAATAGTATTTGTTAAATAGTAGCTTTGGCTCCCCTGTGGTTTACGCAAAATAGATTCCTTTCCTTAACTAGGCAGTTGTGCTTGTTTATGAGGGATTACTTTATTTTCAGTAACTTTATGTACAATGTAAACGATATAATGCTTCTACTGTAGTGAGTTCAAATATTATGTTTGAAGCAATTGTATTACGTCTCAAACAACATATTTATGATCTCTGCTTATTGATTCAATAGGAATGTTTGATTAAATATGCAATTATAACATTTTTATATAATTTAAAGTTATCTGGTTTGAAAAAACAGATTGATATGATAATCTCATAAATAAAAAGGTATAACAACTTGTAAAAATAATATTCATGTTTCCTGCTTTTCAAATCGTTGCTTTTTCTCAAATAGTGATAAGACAATAGAAGGAATGTTTATTCCTATTTATGTATTGCTAAATTCTGCTGATATAGAATTTGTCAATATAATCCAAGACAATGAGGATATCATTAATTTGCTAAAAAATGCTTGTAGTGTAAACTCTAAACCATTACTATCATTAAAATAAAAATTCTTTTTGTGATATAAATCAAGATGAAGCAACATGGAAGAAACCCAAGTACCATATTATGGTTAAATCATATTTGAAGAGAAAAATATGCTCAGACTGGGACTCGAACCCAGGACCTTTGGTTTCTAGGTCAATGCTCTACCAATCATATTATGGGTTGATTTATGAAATGAATTTAATATTTAAAGGAAGTAACACTATGAGGTTTATTTTAATGAGTTAGGCTATTTTGACTCACCTCACATTTGTAGTTTTATTGCAGACTGCAGTTACCACACACTGTGTGTCATTGTCAATACTTCCTAACTGTTGAATTTGCAGTTGGCAATCTTGCAGGTTGATTTCTGCTCCTTCTGTTGGCTGACTGATGAACTTCCATTTTTTTTCTTTTCCCCGGGAATTTCAAAATTAATTATTTTCTCTTTATTCTTGTAGATGTAAATGTTCTCCCAAATTGTGAGTTCCTTAGATTTATCTGTTTCAGTAATTTGTTAATACAAAAAAAAATATGTGATATTAACAATACTTTAATAAAAGATTACTTATTAATTTTCCGAATGTTTCTTCCATCTTTACAGTTAAACCATTTATGAAGTGAAATTCATATTATGTCATTTAACTATCTACCATTGTTACATTCATGTACTAGAACATTGAAAAAAAAAATCCAGAACTTCAGTTTACAAAATGTCAAATTTTGTACGGAACGATTGTTTAGTATTTTATTCCATAAATGTAATTAATAGAGGAATCTCATTTGATTAGGGGGAAAAAAAATTAAAATTGAGATTTTATATTCGGAGTGTTATGCCATTTTCTATGAGAATATTGAATCTACCCATAAATTAAATGGCTAAGTATAGAAATTTCAATTTTCATTAGTATACAAGGCCTGCAGCACATAATGATTTGATGAAAGTATTCTACTCTGAGAACAAGTTCCTAGTTTTAAAAACAACGTGACAGCAATTAGAAGTAAACATAGAAATTTTAAGTAAAAGTTCCTAGTTTTAAAAACAATATGACAGCAATTAGAAGTAAATATAACAATTTTAAGTAAAAGTTCCTAGTTTTAAAAACATCATGACAGCAGTTAGAAGTAAATATAGAAATTTTAAGTAAACTGTCTTCTGTATGAGTATTTTCTCTTTAACTAACTGTACGAACAAAGTAAAATGAGGAAAAAGAAACCATTAAGACTTACAAAAAAAAAATTCAAAATTAGTCGGTGAAAAGACTGATACAAAAAAATTTCTTCTTGGTTCAATCAGCTTCCAAATAAAAACAATATTTTCTTTTAAAAATCTTGACTGTCAATTATTTACGTCATCAATTCTACAGTGCAAACAGACTAACCAATAATGGACATGTGTTCTTACAGAAGAAAAATCAATGAGATAGGACAGAATCTAGAGCACACCCCACAAAAATCTCTTAGGCATTTGGCACAGAAAACAGAAGTTACAGCTCTGCTCGTCAAGCAACAAAATTACTCTAATTAAAGGCATTAAGAATTACATTAGTTCAAAAATTAAAAGAACAAGATTCCAAGAGGTGAGCTGGCAAAGAAGAAATTTCTATAATATATGTTTCATTGCCGAGAGATCGGCAGATCTGCAAATAAGCTCCTAGCTTCAGCAACCAGAAAAATTAGAATCTCTGGCTATTGAATAATCTGTATACACTATACAGGGTGTTACAGAATTTGATCAACAAACTTTAGGTACTGTAGAGGGGTGCTATACAAACAATTTGAGATAAGAAAGTCATGGCCTACGAGTTCAAATGTCAACAGTTTATGGCATTGTGTACATGGGACATGTGTGCAAATATCTCAATATTAAAGGATTGTATGAAGGCAATTTGATAAAATTTAATTTATATCCCTATAATTGTGTTAAAATTAATTTAAAGTGAAGGATTAAATAGTTTTGAAATTAAGAAGCTATTTAGTAATGAGAAAATCTACTGCTGACAAGAGGGCAGTGCACCTGATACCTTAGAACCACTGCCATCTGGAAACAAGTCTGGTCTAAAACAGTACTGTACACAGCTGGTCATGCTTAGGATTATATTGCTTGATATCCAATTGCTATTATCATAATGAAAGCATTTCGTTCATGTTTTTCTTTTGGGTTACCATTTTCCTGTACAATACAGTATTTTGTACACCGTTTAAGATATTAATCTGTACTTTCATAAAAAAAAACTGGCTACCCATGAAAAAGAGTTGTTAAATAGTAGTAATAATAATAATAATAATGTATGTTCATACATTATTATTATTATTATTAGTGAAATACTCCAGTAATAAAACTTTAAAGCTTAAAAGTTTTCAGTGGTGTACTGGCTGTTACTTAATTTTGGTATGTAGCATGCAAGTTTCGACTCCTAGACCATGACTTCCAGATCTTAAATTGTTTGTATAACACCCCTCTACAATACCTCAAAATTTGTTAGTCGAATTCTGTAAATCATTTAAATATATAAATATATATATATATAAATAACACATTAAACCATAAAACTTATAATAACTAATAAATGTAGTTGGAGATATTGTAAGGTTACATGACATGTTCTTGATTCTTTTGGTGAGTAACAAGTAGGGTTCTTGAAACAAAACCTTTTTGACATACATGACACATGTAAAGCTTATGACCTGAATGAGAACGCTTATGTACTACCAGAGTTGAACGCTGGGTAAAAGATTTACCACACTGGTCACATTTATGTGGACGTTCTCCTGTGTGAGTTCGCAGATGTAACCTAAGATAGTTGCGAGATATAAATGCTTTGCCACATATGTCACATACATTCGGTTTTTCACCAGTGTGTGTTCGAACATGTACCATAAGAGATGCCTTGCTAGCTACATTTTTACCACAAATATCACAAACAAACTGACTCTCTCCAGTGTGTGATTTTATATGCATAAGTAAGATCTGTTTCCGAGGATATTTCTTTTTGCATATGTCACACTGATGCTTCTTTTCTGGTGGAATGAAGTTTGGATCATGTGTTTTCCTATGGACCGTGAGCCTGTATCGGTATCTGTATGAAAGTCCACATATGTCACATTGAAATGGTTTTTCGCCTGTATGGATTGTTTTGTGTTCTTGAAAAGTTGTCCGTGTATAGAAACCTGTATTACAAACTTCACAGTGATATTTGTATTCACTCAAATGCCTTTTTCGATGATTCACAAGATTTGCCCTCTGGATACAGGAATAACCACAAATATCACAAACATGATTCTTCTCTCCACTGTGTATCTTCTTATGTCCTTTTAATTCAAACATTCGTTTAAAACTGCGATTACAAAGGTCACAGGAGTAAGGACGTGCTTCACTATGAATTACCATATGAACAGTTAATGCACCTTTGGACACAAAAGCTTCTCCACATATCATGCACACAAATGGCCGTTCTCCAGTATGAATTCTCCTGTGAATCAACATCTTGCTTTTGACGAGACACTTCCCACAAAAATCACATTTTTTCATACTTTTTTCAATTATGGAGCTCTTGATTAATCTGGAAAGAGAGAATCGAGAACATGAGTTCTTTAGATTTCCCATAAGAAAGCATAATGTACAGTGTTGTTTTTTTTAGAGTAGCATCCTGGACAAAGATTTCTTGGTTACAGTTCTAACTACAGTGAAAATAATATAAATAAAGATGAGGTTTCTTACAATAGGAACTCTTGAAATGAACTGATGAATCTTGATAAGTTCCACGCCACATATCTGCCTCACAGAAAAGATTAAGCCACTTCTTTATGTATACATATTCATGCATAAGTCATTCATTTAGCCAAATTGTTGCTGGAACATTATAACCATGTTATAACTACTAGAACAAAATTACAAATTTATCATTAAGGTTCCTGCCTATTTTTTTTTAATAAGCTCGCTACTCGTATTTTAAAATGACAGGATTATGAATCTTCTCGTGTGCTACAAGGAGAGTTCTGGAAACAAAGCCCTTACTGCATTGTACACACGCATATTGCCAATGGGCTGAATGTGATCTTTTATGTACAATAAGGGATGACTGTTGAGTGAATGTCTTGCCACACTGTTCACAACTATACGGACGTTCTCCTGTATGTGTTCTTGAATGAATCTTGAGATACTTTTTAGAAATGAAAGCTTTACCGCATACTTCACAAATATTTGGTTTCTCACCCGTGTGAGTACGCACATGAATCTTAAGATATTCTTTGCTTGAAACAGCCTTTCCACAGATTGGACAAGTACACAGACTTTCACCCGTGTGAGATTTCATATGAGCCAGAAGAACCTGTTTGCGAGAATATGTTTTTTTACAGATATCACACTGGTGAACTTTTTCTGGTGGTTTGTAATCAGGTTCATGTTTCTTTTTATGAACAGTCAGCCTATATCGATACCGGTAAGCCAAACCACACACATCGCACTGAAATGGTTTTTCGCCCGTATGGCCATTCTTATGTTCTTGGAGTTCTGTGTTAGTGTAGAAACCTTTTCCACAAACCTCACACTTTAACTTATACTCATTTAAATGCCTTTTACGATGATTTACGAGATTTGTTCTTTGAATGCACGAATATCCGCATATATCACAAATATGGTTTTTCTCTCCAGTATGTATCTTCCTATGATCTTTGAGCTCAAATGCTCGCTTAAACCTCCTGTTACAAACTTCACAAGGGAATGGACGTTTATCACTATGTATCACCATATGCACTTTAAGCGCTCCTTTGGATACAAATGCTTCACCACAAACAGGACAAATAAATGGGCGTTCACCTGTGTGAATCCTCCTATGAATCAGCATCTTACACCTTGTAAACATTTTGCCACAAAACTCACATTCATTGCTAATTTTCTCTTCAGATTTCTTCTCCTTTTCAGGGGAAGTCAACCTTCTTTTCAGTAAGCCAGTAGAATCATAAATGACAAATTCTGGGTATCTGCAAAGAAGAGAGATTGATATGAACTTCCATTAAAATCTTGAAAGAGGGAGGGTAACGGTACAACTTTAAACCGGTAGCAAGGCCAAACTACATAAAACTGCAAAACAGAAGTTATCCCTCCCATCTGTTTTTTCTTCTTCAAATCTTCAAACTCTTCAATTCTTCTAAAATCTTCTAATTGATGGCTCTCTTCCTTGATGAATGTTACTGCACAAAATGAAAAACCTAGAATGCTTTAGAAAAACATCTACATTATAAATGCTTTAATTTGTAAATAAGGCTGTAAATACTGTAAACCAAGAAAAAATTAAGTTAAAAAGTTGAAATTATTACTTGTACAAGGCTCTAGCCTTATTGGACCTATAAGCTGAGTCAAATAATGAACAACATAAGTTAAATACTGTAAGAATATCCAAATAAATTACAAACGTTACACATCAAACTGAGTAACTATTTAACTATGATCAAAATATGTCCACAATTTGGTATTTTCTAAGTTAGCAAATGTTCAGTATTGGTGCAACATATGTAGTTACTTATCAAATTACAGTAGGAAGTAACACTATGAGGCAATTTAAAAAATACAATAGGAATTAACATTAAGAGGTTTTTAAATTTAAAAATTTAAATAAATATTGTTGTATTGTTGCTTAGATCAGTTGGAACACAATTCATAATTTAACATGCCTGAAGAAGGTACAGTGTACCGAAACAGCTGTCACTGAATTATATAATAAATATGAAAATAAAATAAAACATTTTATTTTTATTTAATTAATTAAGAGGTTTAATAAGATTTAAATGGATCGTGAATTCTTCTTACCTCATACTTCTATATTTTTTTAAACACAGCACTGCAGTATCAGCGACCATCGTCACCAACTCAGCTGTTTTCACGACTGTCAATTTTTTCTTTTGCCGGTAATTATCCAAACTGCCATCTGGTGTTCTTTTGAAGAAAGATGAACACCAGATGCAGTTTGGATAATTACCAGCAAAAGAAAAAATTGACAGTCGTGAAAACAGCGGAGGATGGCAATGATGGTCAATGATACTGCAGTGCTGTGTTTAAAAAAAAACATAGAAGTATGACGTAAGAAGAATTCACGATTCATTTAAATCTTATTAATAAAAGCTCATAATGTTAAAAATTCCCAAATTTATTATATTAAATCAAGAGGCTTACTTAGTAATTAAGTTATTTGGTCTCTGTATTCTTACCTCTTTTGGTTTTCATTGAACATATGTTTCAAGGCTTGTTAGCCTCATTGTGAGTCTGTAACTGCTGATAATGGAACTAACAAACCTTGAAATATATGTTCAACAAAAACAACCAAAAAGGTAAAAATATACAGACCAAATAACTTAATTACTACGAGGCACTTTTCAATTTATAAATGAGTTGGATTAAATGTTTTTGTGTCTCATCTCAAGTTCTATGTTTTTAAACGATACCAGTTTCAAAGTTTCAACTTCAAGTGTTGAAATTTTCAGAAGATGGTGGTAATGGCAAAATTTCAACAGCTGGAGTTTGAAGATGAAGGCAAATGGCCTTTTGAATCAGTACTGTGAAAACACGGAACTTGTATGACGTGAGATGCAAGAACATTTTATCCAACTCATTAGTAAGTAAGTAGTTATGATGCATATTTGTCCTTACTAGCTTCACATACATCATCTCAGTTACAGTAATGCATGCTTATCCAACTTTACAAATATATTTAGTACTTGATTATTAAAATTACTGACGTGAAATGTTTTTCCTACCTACATGAATACATTTAAAACATGAATCAATATTTTTGCTAAGCAGAATCATAACATATATTTTATTGCGCCATCAGGCTAGAGGTAACGGACAAGACTATGCAATACCATACATTTAGCAGAATGACATGTATGAGACATTGCACTTTCAAAAAAAAAAAAAACTATACTTCTAGAATTCTGCATTAGAAATGTGGTCTTTGCTTGAACTATCTTCATGGAATCCAATATCAATAAGGCTTTTCTGACAATAGCTTCCTTCACAAATAATATCTACAATCTTTCTACACTCATAGCAAATTTTAAATCTTCTATATATGCAATAAAAATTAGCCCTATATGTATCAGACCAATACCAAGTGAAATATTTTTCAATCCTTTCAAAGTACAGTAAATTATTTCTAACTTCAATAATTTTGAAGCTTTATAATTAGTGCAATTATGAAGCAAAAAGACAAGATATGCAATTCATAAATGAAGATATTTTAATGATACAATTGAAGTCTATTGTGCTGTTAACTGGATACATTTGAAAGACAAAGTCACGATTCATTTAATTCTTATGAATTAAACCTCGTAAAGTTAAAAATTCCCAAATTTATTATATACATTTGAAATTTGTTGATAACTTATTTTAATTTCCTATATTTTTTTAAATTTTGAAATTACAAACTTTTACTAAAACATTAAAAAAAAGTTACCAAAAGGAAGAAATCAAAATACAATATATGTGTGTCCCTAGTTATGAATAGACCCCAACCATACCCCTGTTGAAAATAATCCAGAATTACATTTGATTAAAAAGTAAATAGAAAACAATAAATTTTCCTAAATATAACAGATTATAGTTCTTAACTTGTATATAGAGACTCTTATAACAGATTTATTTAAATCCAATATCTATAAACATTTAGCAACAAATTAAAAAATAAATAAACTAACAATAAGGGTGTATAACTAATGTTCTTACCTCAAATTATTTATTCTTCATCTGCTGAATAACTTCTTACAGCTGTTCATAACAGAAAGATGATTCAAATTACTATGTAATTTGTTTATTTTTATTTCCTGGAGCAAGAACTCGTAACATTTTAATAAAATTTTCTGCATAATTAACAAATAAAGAAAACAGAAGTAGAAGTAAATTTAAATATAAGAAACTTTTAATAACAGACACTTGTGAATTATCAAGTGTCATGTTTGCGCATGTGTGTTGACATTATAGTTCGTGTAACAAATCCCTTATCGCACACTACACATTTGTATGGTCTCTCGCCTGTATGATAACGTCTGTGTACAGTTAGAGTGGATGCTTGCGTAAAAGATTTGCCACAAGTGATGCACTTATATGGGCGTTCACCCGTATGAATGCGCTGGTGTACAACAAAATATTTACGATGTGAAAATCCCTTCCCACAAACATCACATACTAGAAGCTTTTCCCCAGAGTGCATCGTCTTGTGACAATGCAACGATTCTTTACTAGTTAATTCCTTACCACAAATATCACAAGAAAATATTTTTTTGCCCTTATGACTACGCATATGCTGAACTAAACTACGTTTTGTTGTGAACACTTTCCCACAAAAATTGCAAGTTAGACTATTTGGTGAATTCCTATGGCTTTTTGTGTGGTGGTTATAACTGTTTCTTGTATCAAATGTCAAATCACAAATTCCACATGCAAATGGTTTATTGCTACCTGAATTTTGATGTGTCTTTTGATGCGTTTCTAATGTCTTCTTATATCTGAAACTATTTCCACAGATGCTACAAGGATATGGTTTTATTTCCATATGCATTGCACTGTGCATTTTCAGATGATGCTGGGTCAGGAAAGTTTTGTTGCAAACTTTGCATCCAAACTTCCTTTCCTCATGACTTTTCATGTGATATGATAACTTGAATGAACTTGAAAATGTTTCAGAACAGTTTGAGCATCTAAATGAAGGTTCTTCATTGTGCGATGTTACATGTAAACGTAGAGCTTTGTCAGAAGGAAACGTCTTTTCACTTTTTCTACATGAGAAATAATCTGCAGACGCAGTCATTGAATTATACTGCATTACCTCTGGATTAAGGAATTCATGGAATATGCTTGATAAGTTTTCAAATGTGTCTTGTCCACTGATATACCTGTAAAAAAATTATTATTATTATTATTATTATTATTATATAAATCATTCTCAATAATAAAATACAATAACATTTTAGTAGTCAACGAATATCCCATTCTTCAGGCTGTCCAATGTTATTTTATCCCTCCATTATCAAGTACCTTTTTAATTGTAGAGTTATCCAAAGTTGGTAAGATCTACGGTGCATTCCAGATAATTTCAATTTTTCCCGTAATTCTTAGGCATAATGTCAGCTGTTACCTTTTTTCAAGAAAGGCAATAAATACATTGTGACAGCCCTTACAGTGAAACCAGTACAAAACGGAAAGGCATAACACCTTCAGAAAATTCCAACAAAGGTCAATTTCCGTTTTATAAGGTTCAATTTCACGTAAATAACTAATCTTGACATAAACAACATCCAACATACCTGAAAAGTGTAATCTTCACAAGGAATTTTCCAAAACTTCTTGCCACCAACCCTGGCCTTCTTAAGAAACATGTCTTTGTCTTTGATTCGACGTCAGAATTCTGTATTCGCTTCTCAGATCAGGAAAGCAATCGATTCTCTTTTAAGTTGCATGTTCTTCAGCGCAATAAAAAACCAGAAACAAAGTGTTGCAGCAAAAAATAAAAAGATAAAAACAAATCAAGAAAACAATAACAACAAATGATGGTACTAGATAATCGTCGTCCAGGAAGCCCTCTAGTTCCGTTTCATACGAGTCTCACTGTACATCCTGCTTGTAAGACATCACTACCCCACACAAGGAGGGTAAAAACAGTCGCACCTTCAGCTGATGTCGCACCCCCACCCTCCCCCTTTCAGGGAGACTCCGGTTGCTGAAAATAAACCTACCTGACCATGCTACCGGAGAAAAATGAAGTTGTACAATTTTCAAGAAAATTTGCTACCCTCCTAGGTCCCAATTCCAAACAATACCACAACCCAGAACATCTACATTATACACAACTACTCTACGCAGTAGGCCAGCTGTTCTTACTCCATCAATAAGCACATTAATAAATATCAATGTAAGAAAAGCTGACCTTTAAAAAATAAAAGAGGAAGTAAATGCACATGCATTTGTGCCTGTGTGCGTTCATCAGCTGAAGAAACTGTCTTAGCCGCTCTTTCATAGGGACATCACACACTTTCAGTCACAATGTGGATCATTTAGGTGTGCAAGTACACATCTTCAAATGGAAGAATCACATTACAATTTAACAAACACCCTCTTTATTTCAGTTCATAAGCACATGCTTAAAGTGAAACAAATATAAATAACATGCAAGCAATAATTCACAAATTATATATTTCATCTTCAACAATAATGTGAATTCCAAAATCTCATTGATCCATAAAAATATTTTAAAATGGCAACTATTGGAATTTATACTACAGCTCTTACTATTGATAACTTAAACGCTATTTATTTTTGTTCACTTATCTTCCTTTCTACATGGATTTTTAAATATATTTATTGTATGGAATTCTGACAATATAGTTATTGCTTCTCTAGATGTTCTAACAAGACTACAATATATAATGTTAGACATATTTGACTTATTAATGTATTCGTTTCTTATATGCACCATAAACGTGTCTGTTGGTTTTAAATTATGAAAACTCTAACCTAAGTACAAAACTGAATTGTATAAAAAAGTCACGACTTACAACCATTTATTTCAATAAAATTTCACACCATCTTAAAATTTTGTTCTTTGTTTTATCCATATTTATGAATATGGAACTATTTCAATTATACACTGAATCATTTAATATAGTAATGTGTAAATAAACTAATTATGTCAGAATTTCATAGTTAAATATTTCATCCCATAAAACTTTAAGCAATAAAAAAACAATTACTATATCACACTTAATACATATCTAAACAACCAATATTATTATACACTGCACTAATACTGCATCACAGAATCTAGAAAAGAAAGGAATTGCTTGGAAAGTAAGCTGACCACCTGTATTATTAAAGTCATCAAGGTTCTGTTAAATATGCAATTCTCTTTCTTTTGTGAATTTCAGTTATGGAGTAAACTCTTATAACAGGGGAACAAGCTTCTATATTTAGGAATTTTTCCAAAGATATGATTTTTAGTCATCAATGTGTTGCATATCACTGGCAACGGAACTAAATTATTAAAGTGAAATCCTCAAATTTCGTCAACTTTGGCCATATTTAAGCTCTTGATATCAAAAGAAACTCTACTGGCTTTATAAGGTAATATTTAAATTCCCAATAAAAGTCTTCTTAAAAAAGAAGCTGTCATTTGTGTGATCAAGTAACAGTTTGTAGTATTTGGCTCTCAACAATGCATAAGAGAAAAATTTGTGTTTAGATTGTCAGGTAGCTCAGTTAGTAGAGCATTAACATAGAAAGCCAAAGGTCCTGGGTTCAAACCCCAGTATATATTTCTCTTCAAATAGAGCTTAAAGTTCTTGAAGGGACTGAAATGTATATCTATGAACGAGTCATATATGAAATCAACACCAAGAAACTATGTCTACCTGAAAGGTATAAGGAATTAAACTAGTACACAGTAGCTGTGACTATAGCTGTTATGAGAAAAAATAATAAATTTCTCAAAAATTGGTACACAATTGTTTCTATTCTGCAGTAATGAAAAAAACCAAGCTCTTAAACAGATTATACAATAGCATTGAATGTGTACAACAATTTACACAAATAATAAATTTGTATATTAAGCATACAAATATATAGACGTCACCTAAATCAGTGAACATTTTTTCTCAGCAAATTATAATACCATATACTAATTTTTCTCTTCAAATATTAATTTGTCCTTCAGTGTGAGTGATAAATCTAAATAAAAACATCAAAACCACATATTAAGGTTTATATATAAACACTAGATTTTCAACTTTTATACATTATATGGACACACAAAACTGAATTGTAATGTAAGTATCAATTTCACAGACTCAAAATAATTTCATTAAAAGAACCTCAAAATATTACTCCCTAAAATAAAACATCAATTTTCAACTTAGATCTTTAGGTGGTATGTATGTGAGGCTGACAATGTTTATTTTATTCCATGCCTCAGGTTGTCATTTCGACATTTCTGATGTTCTCTCCTGGCATTGGCGTAATTGTAACCCACTGCTGAAGTTGGGGCACTTAGAAGGTGGAGTTACATTACCCCAATGATATGATGGGTGATAAATGATAATGAAGTGCCAGGAGAGCTCTTAAGCTAAACTTAACCTAAATTCCAGACCATGGGGTCGAAACACTTATTCTTTTATTTCATTAAAACCAGTTTAATTTTTTTAAATAAAAATTTGCTTAAAAGAGTAAAGTCCACTCAATACTTTACCAAAAAATGAATCTCCTTAACCCATTCGCCTCAAAAGACAAGGTAGACTCGCCAGCAGTTAAATGGCCTCCAACTCAGAAGACGAGGTCACTCGCTTAACTCTGCTGTTACATATTTTACAATATTTTGAATATCCCTTGGCAGAGTAATCTTTCGTTGACATTTATGAATAGTAGAGGAATATGTTTTTGCCTTCACTCTTATTCTGATCTCAAGTGCCGTTATCGTTTGTTTGTTTTGAATGTCTGGAAATAGTCCATATAATTTACGGTAACTTAAATCCGATTTCTGGGAAAATGCACTGAGCATTTAAACCTGAAGCGAATGGGTTAAATGAGTAAAGTTCATACTCAATATTTTACCAAGAAATGAATCTCCTTTATAAGACACACAAATTACTATCGTAAGTTTTCAGCCAGTATCATGTTCTACATATTACATAAAAGAAAAAAGTACAATTTAAGAAAATAAGTACAATATGTATGCTTGTATAATTTTTTATAATAATAAATTAAATAAAATCAACTATTTAAACTTTGTACCTCATGATGTTTTTATTATTAATTTAACATTTCTCAATGAAAGATAAATTAATTTGTACCTCATGCTTGGTCATAAAAACATAAATTGAAACAAAGGCTAAATTAGTAAAACAAAATATAGGGGGAAAAAAAGTCTATATTCGAAATAATGAGGAGAAATTAATTTTGAAATTCCCAGGAATGCAATTTGATTTAGAGGTTCATCGGTCTACCAACATATGAAGGAAGAAACAGTCCATTGCCACAACAGAAAAACGGTTGATGATGGAGACTAAATTATTCCAAAACCAGTCAAAAAAAGAAGACAAAACATGAGGTAAGGTGATTTTATTAATATTAAATTGTTAAATTAAAAAATCAAGTATATTAACACCACTAGAAAAATATGTATAATCTGAAAAGTATTCAACCTCTTGGTCGAAATAATGAAAAAAGAAATTACACTGTTAATAATTGTTTACTATTTTGTTGTGTTTCCTTTAGCACAGATTGTAACAGCTTGATTTATCTTAACAAATTGGATGCAATTTCTGGTTCATTTTTTTGTATTCAGCAACAACACTACCTTAAACCCTAACTTTTTATGCTTTCAATTAATGCTACAAATATTTAAGACTATGGTTTGGATTCTGTAGAGGTATTTTGATTACTTTGGAACAATAATAAACAAACACTGTATGTTGTATGTTTTGGATCATTATCTCCTACAGCCTTTATGCTGTCAAGAATGTATATTTTCAAAGTGCTAGATTACAAATTTTGAATCATAATTAAGAGGTACTGATTCTAGTTAATTCTTCTTTCAAATGAAATTAAATGCCTTTACCAGACACAATCCTAAAACAAGTAAACTCCTTTCTTCATGCTTTACAGAGATTGAACTTTTATAGGAAGTAATCACTATGAGGTTTAATTTAAGATTAAATTAAAAAGCATCATACCTCTCCTCATACCCATAGGAAAAACATACATAGGGAAATCAAAAAAACAATTGAAAACAAGGGTGAAAAAACATCTTAGAAATGTCAAAAATGATGAAGTAGAAAAGTCAGCAGAAGCTGCTCATGCTTGGTCTGAAAAACATCTAATTGAATCAGAAGCCATTCTAATTAAACAAAAAGAACTCACAGTTTGGAAAAAAATCCACATTTAAAAAAACAAGAAAGAAAAACTTGTGAACTTTGAAATTCCTGCAGATTCTGACTGGACTGAGGTTTATCGGTCCAACAACAAAGGGAAGAAGAAGTAGTTCTTCTGATTGACATAACATCAGTTGACAAGAAAGCACTGAAGATGAAGACGCCAAGTCTTTGAAATTACGATCTACTTAGAAGACTGGATATGAGGAGAGGTATGAAGCATTTTAATTTAATCTTTACAGAGATTACTTATTTGTAGCTCACACTTCTCTCCATACTATAAATCTGCCATCTGAAGGTTGAATATTTTCATCAGTAGAAACCACATCTTGCCAAAAGTTATTACCTCATTACTACTATTATTAAATCTTTGCCCTAAGGATTCTTTCTCATTTTACTATGTTTTACTTATGAAAAATGTTTCCCTTGTGATATGTCAGCAAAACATAGATATAAAAAGTGTTCCTTTAATAAGACTTGCTAACAGACTTACTAGTAGCTATTTTAATTTTGAAAGCTAATTTCAGGGAACTTTTTAAAATAAAAAATTTAATGGATGCTGAGATTAGGAAAATTTTAAAATTTTAGATTAGCATGTGACACATTTTTTTTCTCTGATCAGTGTAAAGAAATTCTAATGCATGATGTTTCTCTAAATATCACAATTTCATTATTTAAAATTCAAGTTTTCTTTACAAATTGTTATAAATACTTCATTTTAAATTAAGCATTTTTAAAAAATAAAAATTCAGTAACTCAACAATTATGAAGCTCAAAGGAATAAAACTCCTCCACAAACATCATTTACCATATATGTGTAAAAATTGTACATGTAGGTCTAAAATTGTGGAAAATACAAATTTCACACATCACTCCCCCACTTCCTTTTCTCCAGTCAAGAAGCAAGAGATGATATTCATTATCATCACCACTACTACCATCTTCATATTCATTATCATATCCTAGCTCTTTAATATCCAAAAGAGGAACAGGAATTACCGTATAACTCGGCAGATAAGGTGACCTTCAGATAAGACGACCCCCAAACTATCAAGGGCCTATGAATTTAGTTTAGATCAGCGACATTACTAGCTTATACAAAATTACCATATTCGTAATTTTTCAAATTAAATTCTGTTATATAGTGTTAATATTTTAACCCCTCATTATGATAAATAAATACATTTTATTTTCATTCAACTGGGAACGCTGTACACTTTTGATAAGTTGTACTAGCACGAGAGATGAGACCTGTCGCATGGAAGGCGGATTGTTAGGATAAGGAAGGAAGACTTACCACGTGAGAAATTTCTTGTTATGCTACTATCAAACCCAAAGATATAAGTTATCCGCATATTTAAATGTTATACAGTGCCATTTGGATTATACATAGTAATAACAACACTATATTAATAATTAAAAAGAAACAATGCAATATAAGCAATAATGTCCATGTTTATTTACTACACCAAACAGACTGTAAAAGAATTGAATAACCGGATGTTTTCAGGACTGTACTCACGGGGATTCATTAAATCTCAAACAGTTCCCCCCACATGTCAACTGAACAGTTTGTCACTGTGCATCATTACATCAGTCACAATCAGTGATTGCATTGTTATTTATGTGTCATGTGTTCAAGAAATTTTTATTATTTTATCCTAAGTGTAAACATCAGATAATTGATAAAATATGGGTCTAATAATGGAACCAACAAAAAGAAGGAAATATGAAGCAAGCTTTAATTTAAAAGTAATAAAAAAGGCTAAATAATCGAACAATTGTGCTGCAGCATGGGCTTTCGATATAACAGAGAAAATGGTAAGAGATTGGAGAAAAAATTCAATCTAATTTTTTTTGTATCTGTCCTATAAGAGACCCTGGATTTTGTTTTTGTATGGTTCAACTATCGTCTTATCCGCCAAGATATACGGTAATAAAATATATGGGATTGGCTTTCTTGTAGTCTAAGTTCAAACAATTTTACTTTCTGCAATATTGACACTGTAAATAACAATCTTTGGCTCTTGTCATAATAAATAACAAAAGCCATTATAATCATCCATGCACATAATACATTTGAACATATAGTACATGTAACATGTGGTGCCCAGTGTCTCTCCTGGCCTCCTAATGATATTTGAAAATATAACTGATACAATGGGGCTCCATACACTCAATAAAAGTATATATTTCCTGAAAGTGCCAAAAATTAATTATGGTGTAAACTGTAAGCAGTAACTGAGAAAAACTTTCAAATTTTGTTTTTCAAATCAATACCTGCTACATTTTCATTGCAGCAGACAAACTTATATCGTCACTATTCATATTCGTTGATGCTTACACACAGTATTGACTCAGATTTAATGTTTTAGACATTGTGATTCTAAATATTTGAAGGTAATAGAAAAATACAAAACAGAAAATAATGTATTAAGACACAATATAATGCTATTTCAAAGAAACGTCCAGATCAAAGCATTTACCATACATGTTTAAATTTAATATAATAAATATAATTTATCTTTCAGTGAGAAATGTTAAATCAATAATAAAAACATCATTAGAAGCCTTACTAGCTTTATAAAGTAATGTTAAATTCCCAATAAATGTCTTCTTAACTAAGAAGCTGCCATTTGCAAAGATAGAAGCAATGGTTTCAAAAGCATTTGGCAAGAGAGAAAAATTTGCATCTAGATCGTAACTCGCCTCGGTAGCTCAGTTGGTAGAGCATTTGGCCAGGTTCGAGTCTCAGTCTAGGCGAAAAAAAAAAATTTCTCTTCAAATTTAATATAATAAAGTTGGTAATTTTTACATTATGAGGTCTTCTTAATAAGAATAAAATGAATCGTGAATTCTTCTTACCTCTATTTAAATTTACCTGTAATATGCTTATATTTTCGGAAAAAGCTCCAACTTCTTTATAGAACAATGCCTTTCCATTAAATATACACTTCAAAATAAAAACCATATGAACACATAAACTATGTATCAAGGATAAATCACATATAGATATTGTTTTCTTTGAGTTGTGACATCATGGAGATGTTCAGACATCTTCAATTGCAGTCAGCCCGTGATTGGTAGTCACTTTTAAAAATTAAATTAAAATAGTGGTTGCAGTGATATATAACATTAAATGAAGGTAAATTGATCCCACTACAGGCCTTAGGAGGCCCTTAGGTAGTAGGAGGTCAAGGCTCCCGCTTTTTCTAGACGATTGGCACTTGATGTAAGCCTGGTTGTCAGCCCTACTGACGGCCGCTTTTATCCCAGAACATCTGATACTCATTTCAGTTAGAGGCTGAGTCACCAGGGCCATAGTGCTGCCAGAATGTTTGAGTCAGTTTAAAAATCCCGACCCCACCGGGGCTCGAACCCTCGACCTTCCAGCTTGTAGTGTATTGTCTTAAACACTAAGCTATGGCATGCTCCCAAGATATATATGGTATTTAACACATTGGTGACGGGATACGGAGATCTCCATGTTTAAATGGCCAGCGCTAGATGACCGGTCACGGAGATTTCCATTTTTACGTTTTCTATGGCTTCCCTGCCTCTTCGCTTTTGAATGAGGCATTCAATTTTGTTTCTTCTCATTGTGAAATAAATTTTAGTTGTTTTTGTACCCCTCTCTTCTCTTTTATGAAATTGCCAACTTTACAGAAAGAGTTGTTTACAATTTTATGACAGACGGCTGGTGAAATATGGAATTTTAGTGCGGGTAGTTAGGCGATTACGGGATACGTATGTAACCTGTAAATATATGTTGCAGAGCGGAAAAATTAAAAGAAACTCTATTTTGCGTTCTGGAGCCGAATTTATATCTGTGGCATCATGTCCACCAGGATAATTATTATAATAGTGTGGCTATAGCTGAAAATTTGCTCGAAAGAAAGACGAGAGCTTCTGAAGCAATAAAGATTAACAGAGGGCTTCCAAAATCATTTGTAGAAGCAGGAAATAAACTCAAACCAGGAGAAAGTATTTTTGTAGTAAGGGGGACCTTTTGCTACAAACATCGAAAGATAAAAGAGACGTAAGAATGGTTAGCACATTGCATCAGGCAACACGAGAGTGGGAGGAGTAAAGTTGTAAAAATGCCCTATTGAATACTTCAATATAACAAGTAGGCCTATGTGAAGGGTGTAGACAGGGCTGACCAGTACCTATCATATTACTCCATCCTTAGAAAAATAATGAAATGGAGCTAGAAAGTTGTATTGTGGCTTCTGAATTGCGCACTCTTTAATGCTTTCAGGGTCTATAAATTTCAAAATCCTAACAGCAAAATGTCAAACAGAAGTTTTTTGCTTGAAACAGCCTCTTGTTTGGCAGTCGTGAAATTAGGAACAGATGACAGGGAAGACGAGGAAAGACAGAGAGAAAAGAAACCACTTCTAGGAGACCACCTCACGACCCACCAGGGAGGCTAAGACATTAAGAAAAATAAATTAACACCAACTGTGATTGGAAAGAAAAAAATACCCTCCAAACTTTGCCGCGTGTTAGTGAACACAAGAAAAGAAACTCGCTACGTATGCTCTCTTGCACTTTGCCTTTACATAAAGGGAAATGTTTCCAACACTATCAAACCCTCAATTTCTACTAGAAAGTCTGGTGAGAACACTAATAAAGATTTACTTATGCATTATTGTTATTGATTGTAAATATATTGATGTAAAAGCCACACTGTGCTAGCGCGGTTTAAAATTTAAAAGTCCACCCTACTGACAGAAATGTCCGGTCCAGCAGCGGTGGGTGGAACGCAGAGCTGTCGGTCACCAATGTGTTAACTTTCACAGGGAAAGAACACTATGAGTGTTTAATTTAAGAATTAAATTAATGTTTTTATTTCCTCACCTCATATCCTTTTTCTTTTATACTGCAGTTTCTGTAGTAAGAAGGAAACTGCCAAGAAACGACATAACACCGGTCGACTAGAGGCTACTGAAGATGGAGATAAGCTCCGAAACTGCAGTATAGAAGAAAAGGGATATGAGGCGAGGTAATAAAAACATTAATTTAATTCTTATATATATGGTAGTTTACTTAAATTTGTGTAACTGTACGGAACCCCACTGACTAAGGCTGATGTGATTATTTGCTACTGAAACTTCAGCGTGAATGAACCACAAGTATAGCAGAAACTGAATGCTTTTGGAGGCATTATAAACAACCCATAAAACTACACAAACTACAATATTTTACTATTTTATTAGTGTACTAAATTACACTTCACTAAACAATTTTCAAGGTAGTGCCATATCTGTTGTATCAACTGAAAATTATAAAATAGTTTGCCAAATAGCTGCAGGAACAATGCAAATTAAAAATATATTTATTCACAATGCATAACATTATTTTTCCAGTTACAAATACCACTTTCACATAGATGACAGTTTATCATCATCCCTAGTCATCTAAAAACAATAAATTCTAAGAAAAAACTAGAGGCAGGGAATTGAAAAGTTCTCAGAATGAGATACAAAATAACCGACTTCATTCAAACTCTCTTTACTTTTAATGTAACCTCTCTGTATACTAATTGTTTCAATGTCTTTATTCCATCCAAAAATTAGATTATCCAGGCCTGCAATAAACATGTCAACTCTAGGGCAATAAACATGTCAACTCTAGATCATTTGAAGAGAATTTCTATCAAATAAGATTAATTTTGAGCTTAGGAAAGAGATGAGGTGAGTATGATGGAGCCACATAAGAATTTGTTTTTACCATGGCAACAACACACATCTGAGAAGGCATTGTCCTGATGGAAGATTACTTTCTTCCTAGCTAAACTTGACATCTTTTCCAAATATATTTTGCTATAGTTGGTCGTTTAGCATATTTTATTTTAGAATCACGAAATTGGAAGAGAAACTAAACTTTTAAAACATTTACAGAAGCCTTTGGAATTAACAGTTTGGGAAAAGATACACATTCAGAAGAATAAAAGAGCCATACATTTTTTAATTCCCAGCAAGCAAAATTTCATCTCCAAGTTCATAATATCAACACCAGTTGGCAGTTCAGCAGAAGATGGTGTTAATGGCAAAATTTTGACAGTTGGAATGATTGAAGATGAAGGTGAAATAATCTTTGAAACCAGATCATGAAAACACACAACTATATGAGGTCAAATATAAGAACATTTTCTACAACTCACTTATAAATTGAAAATACCTCATAGTGAACTTTTATAGGAAAAAATCACAAATTGGAAGAGAAACTAAACTTTTAAAACATTTAGAGAAGCCTTTGGAATTAACAGTTTCAGAAGTATAAATATAGAGCCATTAATTTTTTAATTCCCGACGAGCAAAATTTCATCTTCAAGTTCATAAAATGTTAACAGCGAGATTTCGACAGATGGAGTGATTGAAGATGAAGGTGGAATAACCTTTGAAACCAGTATTGCAAAAACATGCTACTTTCAGGGGTCAGATATAAAAACATTTTCTCCAACTCATTTACAAATTGAAAATACCTCATATAGTGTTACTTCCCACTTTAAATTTGATTAGTGTAGAAAACTGATACCTTTGCTTTCTTTAGTAATGGAGAATCAGCATGTTTCCACTCCTTTATTTCTGGGGTACAGTAGTGAACCCATGTATAATTTTTTAATTCCCGACGAGCAACATTTCATCTTCAAGTTCATAAAATGATGTTAACAGCGAGATTTCGACAGATGGAGTGATTGAAGATGAAGGTGGAATAACCTTTGAAACCAGTATTGCAAAAACATGCTACTTTCAGGGGTCAGATATAAAAACATTTTCTCCAACTCATTTACAAATTGAAAATACCTCATATAGTGTTACTTCCCACTTTAAATTTGATTAGTGTAGAAAACTGATACCTTTGCTTTCTTTAGTAATGGAGAATCAGCATATTTCCACTCCTTTATTTCTGGGGTACAGTAGTGAACCCATGTATCATCTGTGGTCACAAACCAGGGCAAAAAAAAATTGTAGGTTTTACTGGAAATAGGACATGCTTTCAAGACTTATACCAAGAATTTCCCAGAAGTGTTGACCTATGGTAGTGAAGCATGGACACTAAAAAGACAACATGAAAGCAGAATAACAGCTTGTGAAATAAGATTCATGCACAGGACAGCGGGTTACACCAGATGGGATCGGAAAAGGAACACCGATATCTTAAAAGAATTGAAGACTATGCTAATTTTGGAATATATTAAACAGTACCAACTAAATTGGAAACACCATCTTGAAAGATTGAGTTCAAATCGGATCCCCAAAGCTGTTTATAATTATATACCAAGAGGACGAAGATCACTGGGCCGTCCTATGAAACGCTGGAGGGAAATTTTTCTATAGGATCGTAACAGGCCTTGGCCTAATACTTGGAAGGAAGAAGAGGAACAACAACATTTGTACTCCGATGTATTATTTAACTTGTGATAAGAGTCGCAGCACCTACATAATTTTTTTCATACCCAATTCCTCAGTCAAAACTTGATATGCCCATTGAAAAGATATTCCTACACCTTCAGTAGCAATCCTCTGACAATTCTGTGCATTTGCATTCATTTCTGGACTGGTGGCATATGTTGGCCTACCTCTACACAAATAATCTTTTAAGCTTTCCCGACCAAATTTAAACTAATATTAAAAGATTCCGGGCTGTGGCCATGGTCTGTAACTGGCATTTCTTCCAGACGTTTCTCCCTCAACTGTGGAAGGAGAAATGTCTGGAAGAAAACACCAGTTATAGACCATGGCCATATAGCCCGGAATTTTTTAATATTATGATTACCGGCCGTGAAAGCCTGCATTCCACAAATTTAAACTAATTGATCCACTTTAACAGTTGAATATGAAGGTTCAGACTCCTACAGTATATTCTGAAAATCAGCATAAATTTAATTTGCTTTAATATCTTTCTTTACCAAGTACTTTATCAAATCTTGAATCTTGTTTCTTTTTTTTCCCCCATATTCAAAAATCACAACAAGAGAGAGACAGCTCTCCATCCAGAATTTTGGTATATTATATGTTTATTCATGGAGGATGACTAAGAACTCGCTTGTGCCAGCAGTAATTCTGAGAACTTTTCAAACCATCCCCATAACAACAGATTTGAAACTGGCACCTTATATTTAGTCAAATCCATGTATTAAGTATTCTTGACAATTTTTACTTTTTAAACCAATGTTTCATTAAAATTGATATTAAAATTCTGTAGTGAATTGTGGATTCAGAGCCTTTCCTAATTTTTCAGATAGATGTTATGCACCAACAAAATGTATGTATATATATTTTACTTTAAATTGAAATTGCCCACATTCAGAAAATAAATAAACAGCATGATGAAATAATATGATTAAAATATACACACAGAGAAATCAGTTGTATTCATTTCATCACACACGGATATTATACATCTACAGATACAATTTGAAAAACATTTGCAAAATTTCAATGATACGGTAGCTTCTTTTTATATAACTATAAAACACAAATAAGCAAAATCAGAAATATAATTGATCTCTTATAAACTAATCTTCAAGTCATGAAAAAAGTAGAAAATTCCATATTTACCTCTCCCCTCTACTTGGTATGTCCGCAACGGCAGAAGAGTTATTTTAAAAAATTATTATTAGTATTAATCATGTTCACAAACCTCTATTGTTGTATTGAAATTATATTTCAGTTCATTATTATAGATACAGTCCACCACTGTGGTCTCGAGGTAGCATGCTGCCTTATCACGCACCGGGCCCAGGTTCTATCCCCAGTCGGGGCAGTTTTTCTGGGTGAGGTTTTTATCGCGGTTTTTCCTCACCTGTAAGACATATATCAGGAAAACTTTAAGGCCCGAACGGTCCCCAAAATCATATGGCCATCATCATCATCCTTCGCCAGTGTGGAAAGCAATGGGAAGCTACCACACCTACAATTCCCTAGTAAAGCTGCAAGCATAGCATAAAAATGCTATGATTGCAGTGAAGGACCTGCCTTCGGGCAGAATTACTATGGATGGATTATAGATATATTTTAAATGTAAATATTAAATATTGCCATCATATCAACTGCAGCAAACTAATCAAGTACACTGAGCGCAGGATATCTGAAAGCCTGACTGACAATTAGACCTTTAACCATTCCCTCCTTCATCTCATCTTTAAACTGAAGCATCTATCAATAAGGACAAATATATTTTCCATAAATTGTGACCCCAATTTTCTTTCCACTCTGTTTCATTATCACTACACTCCAACCTGCAAACACATAACCTTTGTTCAGGGATGCAGTAATGCTGGATACTCATATGGTAAGAGGGAATGTTTTCAATCAGTTCTACAATATTTTCTTCATTTTGTGACCACTCCTCCCCTTTACAGTGCAGAAGCTCATTTTAAAAAATACATTAACAGCTAAAGAAAGAGATATGCAATAAAATATATTGTAGATTGGAGTATTTAAATTCTTCCTTGTATTTAAATATTAAGTTTTACTGTTAACAATTTTAGTCTTGTAATGTCATGCTAATTTATTTAAGAGGCAACTCTGTATTGTAGTCACGGTGGCACATTCTAACAATGGTGTGTTAAGTTATCCCATACGATATATCAAACAAAATATAAGTGGGAAAAAATTTAATAGTTCCTCAGGGGTCCTCATCTAGGGGATATGTGGATGGCGACCACAAGGTGCCCAAGCTGAGCAAAACATTTCTTCCACTTACTTGTGTTTTGCACTCTTTTAACTTTACTATCTAACCTTTCTTGGTTAACTCTTGTTTTTCCGACCCCAACGCTATTAGGGCATCCGAGGGCTAGGGAGTCTTTCCTTTCTTCCATTTCTTCTTTCCTTTATTTTCTTTTCTTCTCCAGAAAAGCCTGACTAGAGGCTGTAAGATGGCAGCCCCATCACTGGTATTGCCTTCCTTTGGCCAGCAACCAATTGAAGGGACTATTATTACGCTTTCAAGTCTTATACGAGAATTTCCCGGAAGGAAGATCACTGGGCCGTCCAATGAAACACTGGAGGAAAATTTTCTATAGGATCATAACAGGCCTTGGCCTAATACTTGGAAGGAAGAAGAAGAAGAAAATTTAATAGAAAAAAGACTAGTTTTCAATATCTTCATTAGAATATCGGAGAAAAAAAACTCTCAATGCAATTGCCCAGATAATAGTTTTAATGGAATGTCAGCTTCAAGTATTTATGAAGCTCGGAATAAGTGCAGAGGGCATGGCAAAGTGAGGTTTCAGTGAAGATGTGACTTGCAGCTAGAGGCTGAAGAGTTTGTATGAAGAAATAACCAGAATTTATTTTAAATGGTGCTCTTTGGAAAAGTTCACAATTTTTGTTAAAAGGAATGAAATTCCAACAATTAAAAAAGTTACTGTTGAATTTAATAAGCGATTAAATGAATTCAAAGACGAAGAAGGGAGTGAAGTAAGCAATTTAATAATTTGAGTGAAATTACAATGTAGATTGATTGATTGATTTCACCTTTTGTATAACAAATGCAGGTTTGTTGGAACGAGATGACAATGTTAAGTGATAGCACAAATATCTAAGTAAAATTCCAAGGTTTCAGGAAAGGCGGTAAATCAATATATTTCCATGATGAAAATTGGCTGAATGGAGAGCACACATTACCAAGCACATAGTAGGGCTCAACAATAAAAAGCAGTCAAGCTTTTCTCAACAATATGAAATGGGTCTGAAGACATCTAGCAGGAAGGGACGCTGCATTACTAAAGTTCACCGCAGGAGTAAAAATGGATTTGTGAATGGCCTTGTTTTTAGGGAAAAGAAATCAACATCAATAGATGGATGGTCCTAGATTTGAGAATTGATTCAAATCACTATTACCAAAACTTAATAAAGGAGTGTCATTGTGCTGGGTAATGCAAGTTATCACTATAAAAGTGGAAAAGATTCCAACCTCTTCGACATTCAGAACTGGCTCCAAAACAAAGCAATTCGCTCCAAAAAAAGCCAAATCAAAACCAAACTACTGGTTTCATTCATTGTTCGAATACAGGTACATGAAATATTCTATTGACAGCATGGCTGAAAGGGTTTGCCAAACAGTGCTCAGTTTGCCTCCATATACCATGAATTAAATTCCACAGAAATGGTCTGGAGTCAAGAAAAGAGGTAAGTAGCCAGGAACAATATAACTTTCAAATTAGATAAAGTAGAAAGGCTTCTATCTGAAGGAATCCAACATGTTATTGAGAAAGAAAATGTAGGAATTAGATTTACTAGTTGATATACAGGACACAATTGCGAAAAATCTCGATAAGTAACAGTGATTCCGATGGATGGCAGGTCAAGTGGAATTGAGGAAATGGAGCAAATTATATATATATACCGCTGTGGTCTCGAGGTAGCGTGCTGCCTTGTCACGCAGCGGGCCCGGGTTCGATCCCCGGTCGGGTCAGTTTTTCTGGGTGAGGTTTTTATCAGGGTTTTTTCTCACCTGTAAGACAAATGTCAGGAAAACTTTAAGGCCCAAACGGTCCCCGAAATCATATGGCCATCATCTTCATCATCCTTAACCGGTGTGGAAAGCAACGGGAAGCTACCACACCTACACAATTCCCTAGTAAAGCTGCAAACATAGCATGAAAATGCTATGATTGCAGTGAAGGACCTGCCTTCGGGCAGAATTACTATGGATGGATATATACATAGTAATTCTGTCCAAGGGCAGGTCTTTCACTGCAATCATAGCATTTTCATTCTATGCTTTGCAGCATTATTAAAGAATTATAGGTGAGATAGCTTCTCATTGCTTTCCACACCGGTGAAGGAGGATGATAATAATGATAGGTGATGGTCAGATTATTTTCGGAGACCATTGGGCCCTAAGCTTCCTGACATGTCTTACAGGTGAGGAAAAACCCTGAAAAAAACCTCACCCAGGAGCCTGTCTCGACCGGGAATTAAAGTCAGGCCTGCAGCATGACAAGGCATCATACTATATATATATATATATGATATGAAAAGAAAAAAGAATGCTTGAGTCGGGATTTGAACTCGAGTCTCTAAAGTCTGTACCTTTAGCGCTCTAACCAACTGAGCTACCCAAGAATTTCAAGACAAACATACAATTTTCTTATACATTTAGTATTCTCAATTCACACAAGAGGTAGCAGAAATTTCTTCCAACTGCCATCTAGCGGCTAACATAACAGTTAAGCAGTTATGTTAGCCGCTAGATGGCAGTTGGAAGAAATTTCCGCTACCTCTTGTGTGAATTGAGAATACTACATGTATAAGAAAACTGTATGTTTGTCTTGGAATTCTTGGGTAGCTCAGTTGGTTAGAGTGCTAAAGGTGCAGACTTTAGAGACTCGAGTTCAAATCCCGACTCAAGCATTCTTTTTTCTTTTCATATCATATTGCCTTCATTGCCAAATGTCAAAAATATACTTACTTACTTACTTACTCACTGGCACTATCGAACCCGTAGGATCATGGCCGCACGGACATAAGCTCTCCATACATCCCTATCCTGAGCTAATGCTTTCCAATCATTCCCTGTATAATCTACTTCCCTCAAATCATAGTTAATGTTGTTCTCCCACCTCATTTTTGGTCTACCAACTGGGCGTTTTCCCTCTGGCTTTCCTACAAGAAGTTTCCATGCACGTCTTTCATTCCCCATACGTGCAACATGTCCTGCCCATCGCAGTCTACGGGACTTAACTGTTCTTATTATATCTGGCTTCCTATAAAGACCATGTAGTTCATTGTTATGTAGTCTTCTCCATTCACCTGTCTGTTCATCTCTCTTTGGTCCAAAAATTTTCCTAAGAACTTTATTCTCAAATACTCGTAATCTCCTTTCCTCCCTTAAAGTAAGAGTCCATGTTTCGCACCCATATAATATAACTGGTAGAACAATAGTTTTATATATTTTCAGCTTAACGTTTTTTGAAAGGAGTTGGGACATCAAAAGTCTCTGCAATGCATAATAGCATGAATTTCCAGAATTGAGCCTATGTTTAATTTCTTTGTGCATCTCATTCCTATTTGTGATTATTGTTCCTAGGTATTTGAATTCAGCCAATTCCTCAAAATTTCCCTCATTTGTCATTAGCTGTCCATTTCCATTATATATATATTGTATTTCTACGTGTGACCATATATTTAGTTTTACTGATATTTACTTCCAGTCCTAATTTCTTAGTGTTACTCAATAGTGTGTGCGTGTTGGCCTTTAGTATCTCCTCGCTATCGGCCAACAATACTACATCATCAGCATAAACTAACAGCTTATTAATACCATTGAGTTGTAAGCCTTCCTCATTCTCTAAAGATTTAATGGCATGCTCTAGTACAAAATTAAATAGTAGAGGAGATAGTGCATCTCCTTGCTTTAACCCATTCTGGATTTCAAAAGTGTCTGAAAACTGTTTGCCTACACGCACCCTACTCGTTGAGCCATTTAGACACATTCGTATAAGTCTAACTAACTTTTTAGGAATTCCAAACTCCAGCAGGATACTATATAACTTCTCCCTCTTAATTGAATCATATGCTTTTTTGAAGTCTACATATAGTTGATGTACAGTGCCATTATATTCCCATTTCTTTTCTAAAATCTGTCTTATACTAAAAATCTGATCTGTTGTAGACCTGTTTCTTCTAAATGCACATTGATGATCTCCTAGAATGTCATCAATATAGGGAGTAAGTCTGCTTACTAATATATTTGTTAGAATTTTGTACGAAGTTGAAAGTAATGAGATGCCCCTATAGTTGTTGCAATCAGTTTTATCTCCTTTCTTATAAATTGGTACGATAATTGATTCCTTCCATTCATCTGGAAGAGCTTTTTCCCAAATCATACTAAGCAACCAGCGTATCTTGTCCATCAATTTTTCTCCCCCTGATTTTATCAGTTCTGCTGGGATCTCATCTGAACCTGATGCTTTATACATCTTCAATTTTTCAATTGCCATTTCAACCTCTAATGCACTTGGCTCTGCGACTAGCATTTCTGCTGTCTGTAAGTTATTCTCCTCAATGTCCTGTTCTGTATGTACATTTAATAGCTGATTAAAATAACTTTTCCATCTATTTAATATACTCTTGGAATCTGCAATCATATCTCCATTTTCATTCCGAATTATGTTTGTTCTAGCCTGAAACCCTTTCTTCTCTATACTAATTCCCTGATATAATTCTCTAATGTTCCTATTTTTTGCATTCATTTCAAGATCATTAATCTTCTCTCTCAAATATTCCCTCTTTTTACTCTTTAGTAACTTGGTGGTTTCCCGTCTAACACTACCCAATTGCTCTAAATTTACCTCATTTGTCTCGTGTAACCATTTAATTTTTGCTAGCTTTCTTTTCTTTACAATGTCGGCACATTCCTCATCAAACCATTTCTTGTTTTGCCTCTTATATATATATATATTATAACATGCAACTTGTTTACCCGTTGTTTATTGTACTTGTAAGGTTTGCACTTTGCCACCAGCTCCATTCTGAAACTGCTCTCACCTCATAATGGCATGACATATAGAAAAAAGTGTATAGAGAGAGTGGGAAAGGGAATGGGCTATTTGTATATCTGGCTTAACTTGGCAAAGAGAGAAATGGAGGTATAAGGGTAGAACCTTGACCGCTTTCATCCAGTTATAAAAGAAAGAACCCACCCTGTTGTCAGTTTTCATCTTCCCCCTTACCCCTATTAACATCTGGTGAAGAAACACCGATAACACTGGTGCGAGTGAGAGGTCAGCACAGTTGTCTCTTTCTACAAATTTCTTGCAAAGTTAAGCCAAACGAACAATAGCATTTTACTTTTTTCTTGACTTGAATATTTTAGATTGGAAAATATTTTAGCAAAGTTATGTCTCTTCCATGCTCACTTTTGTAATTTTTACAAACAGCTTCTTAGGATCAATCAAATAACACTATAGTTTAGTACATCTATTCAAAGTTGTAGGTTGCCAAATATTATATGAAATTCTTTTGTAATTTCAACTATGGACCTTATCCTGAATCCACCAGCCCAAATACCTCACCAGATCATTGAATTAAATAAAAAATAAAAAAATAAAAACAAATCAAGTTTTGTACACTCTCATTATTTTATCTAAACTTATACAAGTCTAGCTTCAAAAGATCAACTGAAATAATACTATTTTCATTAATTCTAATAATTCTCATTATTATCTCAGAAGTTTTTTTTATTTCATTTTCCTGTAAACCCAATAATGTCTTTAATAGAAAAACATGGATAGAATGGAATTTTATCAATGTCGCTATTTAATCCTAAAGGATTATCCTATTTGGTGCAAAAATAAATCTGTACATACTCATTTGTATTGATCATAATTATCTACACTTGTACACCTCAGAATGTGCGCCACAAAACTGCCAAGAAAAATAAAATCTACATTTGAAATGCCTTACTTCAAAAAGTTGAAGAACCATTATTCTAAATAATTATGCCAAAATTTTGTTCAGTTTGTCTTCCTTATCTATGCCTAAATAATTAAAAATTGTAACTAGTTCTTATTTGGATTTTAGAAGAACGATATGTGCATTTTTGAGATGGAAGATTCAACATTTTATGTACTATATGGTATAGTTTATGGTATAAGAGTGATCTGAATTAGAATTAGGCCTATTAACAATCATTAAAAAAAGAAGTATGTCAACTTCAATCAAATTATTACAATTAATACACATACACACACAGTACAATTTATTTTTTCCCCATAGAAAAGCAATCTCAGCAACTGACAACAACATTTGCACCATGACACCTGTCCAATGGTCCTTACATAATGAAAAGTAAAAAAGTTGATTACACAAATATGGTAGGATAGTAAATTAGCATGTTCTGGTTGTCTCTACAAAACATGAACTTAATTCCAGGTAGCTGTGGAGAATGGCAGGAATATTTTGCAACAATAAGCAATTACAAATATAACAAACAAAACCCTTCTTAAATGAAATGTCACAAAGAGAAAAGGACAATTTTTGGATCTCCCTCATTATACAATGTACAAATGACAATTTTAATTTTATTAATAGATAGGAACTTCTTGGTGATAAAATTGGATTATAAATAATAGTCGATAAAAATCCAAATCACCATATTCAAAATTTGAAAGAGTCAACACATTTCAATAGTGATGCTGAATAACACCTCCATTGAAACGCATTGACTCTTTTAAATGTTTAATTTGGTGATTTCGGTTTTTATTGACTATGTATAAAAGTTTAATTTTCTTTCCACTTAACAGACAGAATAGGAACAACGGTGCCTACACAAATGTTAATGTCTTTTATGAAAAATAGAAAATGGCAGGTTCAGTACTGAGAAAAAAAAGTAACATTCTGAGGGAAGATTTAATGAGAATGATGTCAATAACTCTGATTCAACAGCAATTGAACAATTTTAAATCATGGTTAGAAATGTATCCAAACATTCTTTTAAAGTCCTGTGTACTATATGTCAACATAATTTTATCTCACTTTTATTTATAACAATGTTCAATGTTTATTCTTTTCTTGTGTACAGTTTTCAATTCCCAGTGGAATATTATAAGGATCTTCAAACAGGAACTGTGACACATTACAAATAAGAAGTGTGACACATTATTTACTTGGAGTGCTGTTCTCTATAAATGCACTGTGTGTGTGTATATTTTAGAGATGGGTTCTTAACACTGTTGATACTATAGTGGCCAAGAAATATAAGCATGAAAAAATATCCCTGTATACAACATTAATACTTCGTTAATAAAATTGAAAATTCGTAATATATGTAAAGCATATTTCTGAATATTTGTGTATGTATAACTGGTTTCTGGAATCTCTATACATTATTTACTTTTAGTCACAAAAAAAGAAACTAAAAGAGAAGAAAAACATGATAAAACAACAGAATTAAATATGTATCATTGTATGAAAGTTGTATTTTCTTCTTCAATTGCCTGCTTAGAATATACGTTGATCTACACTTCTCTGATCCAAAGTATGTACCAACCCATTTCAGAGTAAGTTTATGATTACATATTGGCATGCAGCAACATTTCATTTTCCTTTAATCCTGTCCTGTTTGCATGATAAAATGAAATTTGACATACTAGCAATCATAATGCAGCTGGTGGGTATTAAGGCTCACTTAGTATTCTATATTCATTGCAGAAAGTCCAGTCATTGACAATGGAAACTACATAGCTGAGTTGTATTTACAGTACTGCATACTCCATTTACAACTTAAGATTTGATATGGAAAAGAACCTAAATATCACTGATCATCAATATTCCAATTTTAATTTTGCAAGGATAATAATCAATGTTCCAATGCCAATGGTGTGGCAAAAGAGAGAACATAGATTATTATCCATATTAAATTGGAGTACTGACCAATAACATTTATATCCTTTTCCATTTCAAATCTTTAATTCCTGACTTTGCTGTTATATATCAATGAATGCATGTTCAATCAAGACGGCATTGTGAACATTGATTACACTCAAATTTGGGGAGGTAAATCTGTATACACAAGTAGTTAAATTTAAAATTAAAATAGGTTCATTGTGAACTTATGGGGTGGGATAATTAGTGACCAGATCATTGGGCCATATTTACTGTCAACCATACAAAAACAGGACCAATTTACTTCCATAGTCATCAGAGATGATTCTCCTACCTATTGAATGAAGTGCCACTATGGGTTTGTAAGGTAATGTGGGTGCAAAATATGGTGTTCCAGCTCATTTTGACGTAAATATACAGCAATAACCCATTTCATTAATTTTGTCTTTCCTTCAATTATGTGTCTTCTGACAGTGTGAGCAGTTACAGGAGAATTTTACCTTCCCATTTTTTACATTTTTCTAAGGTATTCTTTCATTCTAATATTCAGGTTTCTTTTTGTTTTACCTATGTACTTTTTTTTTGCAATCTCAGTATTTTACCTGGTATAGAGAATATCTAGTCTTTATGAAAACTTCTGTGTGTTCAAAATATTTACATTAAGGTTATATTACTGCACTCTACTATAAGCTCTAAGATGTTGGAAAATGTCTTATGTGAATAAAATAACATTATATGAACTGAAATGTAATTCTAACATATGTGATTTAATTAAGATTAGTATTAAATGCACTCAAAATATCCAAATCAAATATCAAATGTAGAGGTAAACCCTACTATTCTGTATTTTTATCATATTAAATAATATAGATATTTTACTTTCATACAATGGTTACAGAAATAAAAAATATATATATTGCTTAATCCTCCAAATTTTGTTTCTGCTGAAAAACAGATTCTCTCACATAGGAGATTCCAGAAAATACACTAATAGGCCTAAATTGCAATTCTAAACAAATGGAGATGTTGCACTTTTTCATTACAACTTTCACGAGCTTGGTCTTGATGGATCTGCAATTATCTACATATACTGCATTCTATAACATATACAAGTGTTCTTGCTGCACTCATCCATACACTCTACCGACAAGTACTTGCACACCCAAAATGACACCACGCATGTAACTAGAAGCGAATAATCACAGGCTACAAAATACATGTGAATTTACTTCCATGTAATAAAAATTTTGTACTCACCCACTGGGTGTAGATGCTGCTGTAGCTGCCGTCGCTGCTGTTCCTGAAGCTGGTGCCGCTGTCTCTGCTGCCGAACTGGTAGATGGTGCTGCCTCTACTTGCTGTTGAGCAGGTTGTGGTGCAGGTGCCTGTCCAGGCTGTTGAATTCCAGAGGGTCCAGCTTCATCACTTCCTGCTAGTGACACATTCACAAATGTTGTTGGTTCCAGAGGTTCGTAAGGTTCTTCCTCAGACTCTACTTCCTCTTTGCCTGGAGGATCATCATCACCCGAGTCCTCACTATTTGAACCTTCTTCCTCACTTTCCGTGTCCTCATCATCACTAATCACCCTTTCATCATCGTCCATCACTTCTTCAACACGATTCAAATGTTTAGATACTTCTGGCGTCTCCTGATCAATAGTCTCTTCTTTCAACACCAACTGCACAAAATAATATATGGCGATTGAAGGAAAAAATCAGATAAAATAAATCATACATCAGTATAATCACAACAAAATCAGTGACTATATTAAATGCAACTCATGGAAGAGAGATGACTGAATAACAATTATATATTTCCCAAACTTTTCAGAAAAAGTAGCAGGTAGGTAATCAAAGATTTTTTTTATTGTTTGCATCCTTGGTAACCATAAGAGAAAAGTCAGTGAAGATTTGTGTTCTATAAATTGGTGGAATGAGTTTGAAAACAGAGATTTAGAAATATGAAAGTCATTCTTTTAAAAGTCATAGTTTTTTTTGGACTATAATTGTAAATATTATTAGCCATCATAGCAGTCCACAAACAAGTGGAGGTTGGGTTGTAAATTAAGATAACATTAAGTGATGCACTTAAATGAAAAGCTTTACTGTCTAATGTAATTTGCATAGATTGTTCAAGAACAAATTAGTTAATTAAAAGAACTTATGCTGTATATACATACATAATCATACACTTCTATACTGTGAGCACCATCATTAGAACTAAAAAAGAGTAGTGACTTTTCTAATGACGATCCCTGACAATCACCCACAAATGGAAACAAAATATTACGTCACATTGGATATCCAAGTACATTTCAAACATAATCAGTTGAGAATAATTTTGACAAATATATTTATTAACATACTTCAAAATTTTGTTAAAAAGTTCTAACAACATTAAATTTATATGCAAGTGTGTTAATCACTTTTCTGTGAGAATAACAGATTTTTAGAGGCTAGAGGCATCAATTTCAGGTAAATTTTTAAAGGGGAGGTGGCATTATATGGCAAAATAAATAAAACAAATTTTTTTTGGTAGTGACTGTCTCATTTGCTGATTCTACTCACGAGACATTCACAAATCAGACAGGCTTTAAAGTGGCACTAAAAGATTAAATTAATTAATTAATTAATTACAAAAACAATGTACCTACTATATACATAATTATATATATATATATATAAATGACATTACAATTTGCCGATGATCAACTGGTTTTAGCACAAGACAATTTTGATATGGAATTCATGATAAAAAGGTTGAAAAGCACATATGAATCATGGGGTCTCACAGTAAATTTACAAAAAACAGAATATCTGGCAATAAATAGCAATGAAAGAGAAAACTTAGTATTGGAAGATGGAATCCAAATAAAGCAAGTGAAACAAACTAAATATTTGGGAATGATTATGGATAACATCGAAGGTATAGGCAAAGAGAACATAAAACATAGAATTGAATTGAGTAGCAAAATAATATCATCATTAAATTCCATATGGTGGGATAAGCATATTTGGAAAGACACAAAAAAATATATTGGTAAAACATTGGTGGAATCTGTTGCAATGTACGGAAGTGAGGTATGGACAATCAATAAGTACTACAAGAATAGACTAATAGCTCTAGAAATGGATTATTTACGAAGAAGTGCCAGAAAGTCTAAATTAGAACGTGTCACAAATAAGGAAATTAGAAACAAAATGGAAGCAGAAGAAAGCATAATTGAAAGAATTGAGGAAAAGGAATTAAAGTGGTTAGGACATGTTTTAAGAATGGAAGATGAGCGATGGCCGAAGCAACTATATGAATGGCATCCTAACAGAAAGAAGAAAAGAGGAAGACCAAGGTTAACATGGAAGGAAAACATGAAGACAGTAATGCAAGCTAGAGGGCTAAGCATCGAAGATGCCCAAGACCGCAGGCTTTGGAGGTTTGGCACGGGAAGACGGCAGCAGCTGTAAAAACCCGAAGATAGATAGAGATATATATAAATGCAAATAAAAAAGTTTTTATGGATAAAAATTACATTTCCCTCTTCAGTTTTGTGAAGGTAATGTGCTAGACACTACAAAGGGTTAAACAAAAAAATGTTATTTATGTATAATTATATCACTCACCTCATATTTTTTCTTCTTTTTAGATTAGTTTTGGTATCTTCTTCGGTACCATCGTCAGTATTTCTGCGACCGTTGTTATGTCATCCTGAAGAGCCATCTTGGACGACATAACAACGGTCATGAAAATACTGATGATGGTACCGAAGAAGGTACCAAAACTATTATTTTTTATTTAATGCCCCAGGTTGTCATTTCGACATTTCTGGTGTTCTCTCCTGGCATTGGCTTAATCGTAACCCATTTCTGAAATTAGGGTGCCTAGAAGGTGGAGTAACGTTACCCCATTAATATGATGGGTGATAATAATGAAGTGCCAGGAGAGTTCTTAACCTAAATTCCAGACCATGGGCAACCTTTAAGGAAAAATGCCTGTGGTTTGACCGGGAATCTAACACAGGAACTCATGAACATTATTCAGGAATGCTGACCACTAGCCCATGGGCTGGTCCTGAAGCTAGTCTAAAAATAAGATAAAATATAAGGCGAGTGATAAAATTATACATAAATAATACCTTTAGTGTTAATTCCTTTAAAAGAGGAAAAAAAAAATGTTATAATTAAATAAATAAGAATCTTTTTTTTTTCAAAACTATGATAAAATATCCTACCTGTTCAGTTTCTATTGTGTTACTAGGAATATTCTTTCGGTCTTCATTTGCAACACTAGGAATATTCTTTCTGTCTTCATTTGCAACACTAGGAATATTCTTTCTGTCTTCATTTGTAACACTAGGAACATTCTTTCTGTCTTCATTTGTAACATCTCCCAACCACTGCAGAAGTTGCTTCTCTGCATTAGCAGTAGTATTCCAAAACTGATAAGCATTGTCCAACTTATACATACATTCATCACAGATCTTCTTTGGGAGTTTATCATCTCTTGCAACCTGCAAACAAAGTTTATTTCCTTAGTTTTCTAGATGTATAATAATAAATGCATATTTACAATCCTGCTGTTATATTTACTTCTGACACACTGCGTTATGTACATCATGCATCATAAAAAAAGTACCAAATATGCACCTGATTCATATTGTCACAAAAATCACCTGCCTGCTTGTCTGGTGGAGGCCATGCATCTGTCACTAACTAACTTGGCATGTTACATTGGTCAACATGATTTTTGTCTCATGAGTACCAATAATTGTACTTAATGCAGGTTTTTATCATGTTTTCAAATATGTATTCAGAATATCTCTATCGCCCACAGTTTTCTTATTTCAATTTCAATTAATGGATTTAAATAATTATTTTTTTAATAAATGTTTTTTCATCCATTTGTCCATTGTAATATATAAAACCAAATGAGCTAACTCAAATAGTTTCAGCTATGGAAAAGATATCAAGACAAATGGAATCCTAATATGCTGGCCAATTATTGTTGGACCATCAAGAGGGATGCTCCACAGGTGAAATATAGCAGAAAATCATAATTTCTTACTTTCTAGGTGAGTCTGAATATTTTAATATTATGTAGTTACGAATGTAGAAAATATTGAAGTGTTTGAAATTATAAATTCCTGTCTGTAGGAAACCTTGCATGATGGAGAAAAACCAATATCATATTTGAATTCAGGAGAAAAAATACTATCAGAATTGCATATTTTTCTTTCTGAGACAAAAAAAAAGTTTTTTTTTCTCAGTGTTATTGGAAAGTAATTGTTAAAACCTGGATATATGTGGCATTTAAGTAGAATTCTATCACCTCACCTCATATTCTTCTTTAAGAAGAAGAATATGAGGTGAGGCAATAAAATTCTACTTAAATAAATGATACCTCATAATGCTTTTTTTTCCCAAATGTCCCAGATTTTGTCTTTCGACATTCCTGGTTTCTCTCCTGGCATGGCATACTTGTGACCCACTTCTGAGGTTGGGGCACCTGGAAGGCAGGGTTACGTTGCCCCGATGATATAATGGGTGATGATGATTCTAATGGTGCATCAGGAGAGTCCCTAATCCTAAGATTAACCTAAGATGAATATGAATGATGATGATTGCGATGGCCATATGATTTCGGGGACCGTTTGGGCCTTCAAGTTTTCCTGACATTTGTCCTACAGGTGAGGAAAAACCCCGATAAAAACCTCACCCAGAAAAACTGTCCCGACCGGGGATCGAACCCGGGCCTGCTGCGTGACAAGGCAGAATGCTACCCCGAGACCACAGCGGTGGACATACCTCATAATGTTAATTCCTAAAAAAGTAATGCATGACATTATACAGTTTAGTTCCCTGCTCAGAGAAAAAGTTGTATGTGCTGTCCATTTTCTCTTATGTGTGATTCACATCTGGTCAAGAAACTTTCATTCATAAGCAGTAGTACTTCTACTGTAATGATCTAATTATTCTTTGAATAATTCTGTTTAGTACATGGGGATATAAAATTTAAAATAATTATTTTACCTCCTAAATTTCCCCTGTTTAAAGAAAGTAGCATTAGTAATTCCTAGAATTACTAATTTGGTTATTATTTGGGACCACACAATAAGCTTTTAATAATAATAATATAAAGGAGCACTCAGAAGAGCATTAGTTTCCACTGATCACTTGTATTCACTCTTTGCTGTATTCATTTATTGATTTTGTTCTGTTTTTACACTCTGTGATATGATAAAGTTTACACTTATCACCGCACAGTGCACATCTGCAGTCTTCAGTTGGCTGGTGGAATTTTTTATTTTCGCAGACCTTGTGATGAAAGCCTTTATTGCTAGTCTGGTTACGTGTCTCAGTGTCTGACATTCTCTTGTCCAGTTTCTGTCTGTCATGGCACTGGAAGTGTAAAATTCCTCATTTATTTCCTTCCGTTTCTGTTCCCTCACTTTTACTGCTTTTTGATATGGTTCTGTAGATGGTAGGAGGTACGTTATCCTGATGTCTTCTATGAAATATGTTTCTCGCATAAGTTCATAAATTAATCTGGATCGTGCTGTTTTTCCAGTTCCAGTGATTCTCTTCATGAAGCTTGCTTTCACTTTTTCTATTTTGTTGAGGTCACTGACTGTTAATTTCTGCCATATGATCTCGATTCCGTATGTAACTATGGGGGCTATCGTTGTGTGGAAAAGTGTCATTGCTGTGTCTGTTGTTAGTTTTGTAAGGTTCTTGATATTGTAGATCGCTTTTATTGCTGCTGCTGTTCTGTCTTGGACGTGTATGCTGAAGGATGTCGCTGTGGTCTGCATGGTGATACCTAGAATTTGTACCTGTTGACTGTCTTTAGAGGACTTCCTGCCAGTGTGATGGTATCTTCTGCTGCTCTCCTTCCCCCTTTTCTGAACGTATATGAAATGTCTTGTCCTCATTTACTGCAAGTTGATTTTGGTGTGCCCATTCTTCTAATTTATTCACTGTTTCCTGCAGTTCTACTTTATTTTGGGATCCAATCACCATGTCATCTGCATACATTATTATAGTTGTTTGATCACCATTTATTATATTTTGGCAGTCTGCTGTGAGGATGTTGAATAGTGTAGGGCTGATGGGGTCCCCTTGTAATACCCCATTTGTTTGCTTGATGATTTCTCCGGTTTCAACGTCATTTTTTATTCTTATGTAGTTGTATTTCATGATGTTCTCTATTGGTTTTATCAGTGGGTGTGTTTCTCCAATCATCATCTTCAGTTTCTCTATTAGAATTTTTCTGTTCACCAGGTCGAAGGCTTTCCGAAAATCTACGAATATCGTGTAGAATAAGCTTTTGTTATGCAGTGGTTAAGGGTAACTCAAGGGTTGGCAGGTATATGTATTTGGGACCACACAATAAGCTTTTGTTATGCAGTGGTTAAGGATAACTCAAGGGTTGGCAGCTATATGTACCTGGCTAAGTGAAACTAATGTTTATTGTAAAAGTGTAAATTTGCAAACAATACATTTTGTAAAAGGAATACTTGAGCCAATTTAAAATGTCCTTGGAAAATTAATGTTAAAGGCCATGAAATTTTATTGTTAACAGAGTGTGTGGTCTGGTGGCCCATAAGATAACAGTGTGGTTAGTCGTTCTAATACAAACACAGTGTGGTTAGTCGCGCTAGATACGAACACGGTGTGCGGCCTGTTGCTGGTGGCCCATACGAGTACATACAGTGTGGCCAGTGGCTACCTTACGAAAACAGAGTAGGCTAGTTTACCATATTACTAGTATTCGGAGGAGTCTGTTAATCCTATATTATTACCTAAAGTGTGAATCAATCGATCGTACGTAAATATCCTAGGAAGTCTAGATTTGCTCAAGTAGCCTTCAAGATAATATTAATTGATTATATATTGTGTTGTTCATAAGAAGTTCAAAGAATAAACCAGTTTTAATTAATTACTCAAATCATTGTTACTGATCAACGAATTCCTTGTCCATCATATCGGTAGAACCCAGAGAATAGCATAATCTAAAATACGCCCTGAAGAGACCCTCGTGCCTGCCTATGTAAAGTTCTGCCGCAAGAAACATAAAATATGAGGTAAGATGTAAAAAAAATGACTAATTAATTTACAAATTAAGAACCTCATAATGTTATTCCCATATTTAACTATGAATTATTTTACCTCACTTCATATCCTATCTTCTAATCAGACCATTTTCATAACCTCAATGGTTACATCTTCAGTAATTACATGACTGATGTTCTGTAGTCTAATTAGAAGACAGGATATGAGAAGAGGTAAAATAATTTTATTTTAAATTTTTAATTAAACATCATAGTGACATTTCCTATAATAGTTCAATATGGGGATATACAGTTTCATGAACTTCCTTTTTTAGCACTCCCCTTACATATGGGATTTGGAAGGCCACAAATTCCTACTCTGTCCAAAATATCTGGTGTACTTCGCTCATGGATTCATGTGCAGTTTGGGGTATACCATAGTCTTGTTGGATATACACTGAGAGATACTCTATATAGAATCATAATATAAATATACAGTATATCTTATATATAAAAATTAATGTATGTTTGTTTGTTCGTACTTTATACGCAGCCTTACCGTTGATCCGATTGTGATGGGGTTTTTTTGCAAAATGTTCAGGAGATTCCCAGGATGAACATAGGCTATAAGAGAGTTGTGATACTCAACTCCTACACCCTTAAAAAATGCCCTTTGTAGTGGAAAACGTGAAAAAAGTAGCTCTTTGGACGCTTAAATGGCTTATGCTGCCTAAACCATACAAAATACACAAAATTAATGTACACAGAATTGAATATCTCAAAAAGCTCTACAAAAAAGTCCACGACAGCATATGTTTATCTCTTACGGATAACTCACAAAAACCATTTTTGTATTTCATTGATACCAAGAGTCCCTTATCTGTTACGGATAACTAACAATAACCATTTTTGTCTTTCATTAATACCAAGAGTCTCGTGTCGTAGCTGAGTGGTTAAGGCAAGAAGTCTTGGCGCAGAACTACGGGTCTTACACTGGTTCGAGTCTCTACGGGGGAAAACAATTTTATTATGAAATGTCGGCCAGTATGGGTCAGAAATGAAATCTAGCTGAAAAAAAAAAAACTGTTTTGACTCTCTCATCAATTTATCTTTTTTTTTTCACTCTAATATAATTGTTATATGACGGTTCTTAGCTTATCTGCAAAGGAGGGTACAATTCTAATGTTCATGACTATGTGACGTATTCATTCATACTTCTTGAGCCACAACAGAAGAATGTAAGAGATTTTCTTGCGAACTTATTTAATAATATCTAATTATGTACTAATTTCTGAATTTTATGGTAAAAAAAGTAACATTTTTATCGACCGCCCATATCATAAGAATTGAACGTTCGGGCAGAACAACGTCTGCCGGGTACGCTAGTACATAATATAAATATTGTATCTGCAGGTGAAGGGGAAAGTTGGAAGCGTTTGCATGTGTATTCAAAAATAAAAAATTATTACCATATTAATTTTATATTTACAAAACATAAAACAATTATATCATTCTAGTCCACCGCTGTGGTCTCGTGGTAGCATGCTGCCTTGTCACGGTCATGACAGGCTCCTGAGTGAGGTTTTTTCAGGGTTTTTCCTCACCTGTAAAACAAATGTCAGGAAACTTAGGGCCCAACGGTCCCCAAAAATCAGCCAGCCATCATTGTCATCATCATCCACAGTGTGGAAAGGAGCAGGAAGCTACCACACCTATAATTCCCTAGTAAATCTGCAAAGCTAGCATGAAAATGCTAAGATTGCAGTGAAAGACCTGCGCACGGGCAGTATTACTATTGATGGATGGATATCATTCTAAAGAAGAATGTGCATATATAAAATCAACAATGGATTATTAAAAATAATATTTTAGGATAAAGAAGAAAAGTCTTCCCGTGCCAAACCTCCAAAGCCTACGGTTTGGCACGGGAAGACGGCAGCAGCTGTAAAAACCCAAAGATAGATAGAGAGATAAGGAAGAAAAGTGATGTTGAAACAATTATTTATATTTTCAGTCAACAATTTTTTCTTAATCATTGGATGTTTTAAACAAGCATTTAAATTTCATGATGGAAACACCCAAACTGTAACAGTTCCTAAATTATAAGGATGAGGGTTATTTGCATTTTAAGGTTTAAAGTTGCATGCCAGACAAAACAAATGACTGAAGACAATGATGTCAGGATAGCAATCGAAGTGTGTGTCTACATGCCTATGGAGCTTGATTCACAGGACAATGGTATGATGAGATAACAGTCTAAACGAGAGATTGAATGAGTAAACATTTGCGATATTGAAGAGCTTCAAAATGACTAAAATTGTGAGAAAGTTTAATATTTTATACTGTCGCAATTCTTTAAGTCTTCAGAGGCATACTAGATAAATAGGAGAGAGAAAAGCGACATAAGGAATGCAGAAAAAAAACCTAATTTAGAACTGGAGGATTTGGTATGCAGTCAGTGTCGAATAAGGTACATAAAATGACCAATGTGGGAGAAATGAAACAGATTGTGAAGCAAAAAAATGTGATAGAGAAATATGTACCATCAAAAAGAGAAGCAGAGCCAACAATCGGTAATATAAATAAAATTCTAACTCCTCTATGAGAATCACCTACTTTTAAACAAAAAATCTCTCATGCGATACTTCACACTTGTATGAAGGCCAGTGTGGTTAAGTAAGCTATTAACGAAATGTTTAAACTGCTTAGTGAGAGTAATGATGGAGAAGAAATGATTGCACAATTCAAGAGAAAATGTGTGGATGAAAATTTTGTTTGAAAATAAAGAAAATATTATGTTCTTGGTGAAACAATCCTTACTATCAATACAAATAAAGCAAAAATGTTTTCATAAACTGGTTTCAAACCCAAGCATCTCCACTGACACACTAAACCATGTGCAACTTAGGCAATCCAGGAAGAGACTCTAAGGGTCGAATGTTTGAACGCATTAAACAGTAAAAGGCGTTCTCTGCTGATAAAGTTTTATTCAAACACATTTTTCTTACTCAGAAAATCTACTCACGCGGTAATAATTGTAAAGCTACCTGACAAGGTACCTTAAGATTGTAGCTCAAGATATAAACTTATGTGAAAATCCCGAAGGGAACCGATGGTAACCGATGTAGTTTGAAACTTATCCAAGATGTCGGACCTTGAAGACTTCGATCATGTTTTCGGTATAGGCGGAGAAGAGGAATTTTGATAGAGTCTACCAAAGAATTCAACTGGAAGAACAAGAGAATCGGCGTAAAATTGCACGTCGCAGACATGTTTGTATACGGTATTATTTGCGGGATGCAAGCATAAATGCATTCCTCTATAGCAGACGAAAATAACAGAAATGGTTTTATCGCTGAGAATTCTGGGTAATTTGTTGCCAATATTACGAAAACGTCATCATTCATGCATGACCGGTTAAGGCGGCCGTTAATTCGATATCAGCACACCAGTGATTGGAAGTAATTTGAGTACAGAGTAATGTATTTGCATATGACCCTAAGATGTGTCGTAAGATCTCTAGCATATAAAGCTGGAGATCTTGGGTTTAAATCCTGGCTTAGGCAGAAATTTTTCTCTTTAGTTGTATTAACTAATGTATACAAATTAGCAAGCGTGAGTACATTAATTCCAATATTACATTAGTCCTTATTGTAATGTGAATAGTGTTCACTGCAAAATATATACAAGGATTTAACACTTTGAGTCCTGCAGTGGTACTAGTACCAGGGCATTTAAATGACACTGAAGTCAGAGAAAATTAAATCCCTCGGCATGCCTGTGCCAACAGATTTACAGGGGTATTTTTCTGAAACAAAAAAATCCCTGTAAATTTGCCGCACAGGCATGTTGAGGGATTTAATTTTATCCGGCTTCAGTGTAATTATATGCCGTGGTACTAGTACCACCACCGGACTCAAAGTGTTAAAGTGAGAAAAATTCAAGTCTATCCATGGATGCCTGGGTAACTCAAAGGAAGAGTGCTAGCAGGAAAAGCAAGATCTTGATTATAATCCCTATTTTCAGGCATAAATTTGTATCTTTAGCTGTATCATAAAAATAACTTAGAACTAAAAAGAGTAGTGTTAATAAAAACATCATAAAGTATTCCTAATATAAGCAACCCAATTGCATTGTGACTGATGCAGGGTTGTACAGGCGGTTGATGAAACTGAAGATCTTGATTATATTTGAAGAGAAAAATTATATGCTCAGACGTTTGAACCCAGGATCTTTGGCTTTCTAGATCAATGCTCTACCGCTGAGCTATATGGGTACTCCAATTTAAACACAAAATTTTCTCTTATACATTGTTAATTCCTTATCGCTGAATGCTACGAGCCTTTGCTTCAATTGAGGGGGGTCAGTGGAATAAGGGCCCATCCCAACTGCATTAAGTTTGGAGAAAAATTGCATTTTATTACATTCTACATTGAGAAAAATATATAGAGCACACATTAATAATATTTGGTACATGTCTTGTACATAAAATAAGCTTTCTGCCTGCAAATGTATAGATCACTATATTGTTTCATATGTCTAATCAAAGAAAAAGAAAATTTGAGAATATAAAAAATACAACATAAATAAACAAATTAAATAACACTTTTTTACTTGAATATTGCATTAATCTATGTATTCAACATTTGCAGCATTTGTATCATCATTATCTGATTTAAGGCTGCTGTGTACAGGTGGTACAAATGTCATGAGAGTCATGATGCCTTCTTTATCAATTTCTTCAAATCAACCACAATCAATAACGTACACCCTAAGTCGCATTATTCTAGAATTCTTCTTTTGACCAACACATGAATCACTATATACACTGTAAGTTTATTTTTATTAGCAGCTTTTTCAATCAGTGGCACAGCTTTTAATAAACTGGCAATTTCGTCCGCACCTCTTGCAGCAACTGATTCAGGCCGATATATATATTCCTTTCCACTGTTTCGTAAAATTTTCTGCTTCGTTTTATTCCACTCTTGTACATTTCTTTTCCTTTTCTTAGATTTTATTACACTATTTCCATTCGCACAACAACTTGCCGCATCAGCCATTCTGCATTTACTGATATTTGCTACTCAGTTTGCAGCGGACCACAGAGGACTGTGCTCCGTGTAGCAGACAATATACGGACATGTGTCAGCAGTTGGGATGGGCCTTTATTTCCCGCACGCGTGAAGAAGTTAGAAATTTTTCTTACACATAAAGTCTCATTTACTCTCTTTTGAGCAAAGTTAGAATTATGAGCTTCTAAAGATTAACAGAAGATGGCCACAGGATACATAATCTGCAAATAACTAAAAATCAACCATTGGTTGGGATGGGCCCTTATTCCACTGAGCCCCTCAATTATGCAAATGGCACTTCTATTTAAGAAGACATTTTATTGGGAATTTAAACATTACTATATAAAGCCAGCAGGACTTCTTTCGATGTTCTTATTACTAAATTAACACTTCTCACTGAAGGACAAATTATATTTGAAGACAGCTCAGCAGTGGAGCATTGGATCAGAGGTCCTGGGTTCAAACCCCAGTCTGAGCATATAATTTTTCTCTTCAAATATAACTTGTCCTTCAATGAGAAGTGTTAAAGTAATAAGAAAGAAGTCCTGCAGGCTTTATAAAGTAATGTTTAAATTCCCAATATAATGTGACGCGTTGTAGTAGCATCATTTAAACTGCGTGGGCCGGCGAGAGAAGCCTCGCATTGGTGGACTGGATTGGCGAATAGCCAATCGTGAGTCGTGGAATCCACCGAATTTTCCTGGCTAATAGCCAGAGAGTTCTACGAACATCCATTACCCGTCCGAGAAGCATCGAAGACGGGAGGGCTCCATGTAGAAACATCTCGTTCATGGACCTGGAAATTTCCGTCTACTCGCCTATAAATATGTGGTGAGAGCGGGGCGACCCCCAGTCTTGTGTTGGATGACGAGAGGTGAATTGTGAGTGTGACTATGAGGAAGATCACTGGGCCGTCCTATGAAACGCTGGAGGGAAAATTTTCTATAGGATTGTAACAGGCCTTGGCCTAATACTTGGAAGGAAGAAGAAGAAGACTATGAGGAAGGATTGTGTCTGCAACTGTGTTACAAGTGAGTGTCAAATAAACCTTCAAAGGAAAATAGTTGTTAAATCAAACTGTGTTTGGAAAATTTAGTGATAATTGTGGAAAAGGAAATAAAGTGAAAAGAAAAATTTTATATAACAATTGTGTATTCATTTAAGTCTAAATAAGTAAAAGGAGAACCCCGTGTTATCAACTGAATGTCTTCTTGAATAGAAGCCGCCATTTGCATAATCAAAGCAAAGACTCGTAGCATTCGGTGATCGGGAATCAACAATGTATCTTCTTCTTCTTCCAGCTCTACAGCCCTTTATGAGCCCTGGCTGCTGTCAGGGAACTCATTAACAATGTGTAAGGAAAAAAAAAAACTGTGTTTAGATTGGAGTGCCCAGGAAGCTTAGCAGTAGAGCAGTGGATAGAAAGCTAAAGATCCTGGGTTCAAACCCCAGTCTGAGCAAATAATTTTTATCTTCAAACATAATTTGTCCTTCAGTGTGAAGTGTTAACTAACTCACTGGCACTATCGAACCCATAGGTTCATGACCACGCAGACATAAGCTCTCCATACTTCCCTATCCTGAGCTAATGTCTTCCAATCATTCCCTGTATAATCTACTTCCCTCAAATCAAAGTTAATGTTATTCTCCCACCTCATGCTTGGTCTACCAACTGGGCGTTTTCCTCTGGTTTTCCTACAAGAAGCTTCCGTGCACTTCTTTCATTCCCATTCATGCCACATGTCCTGTCCATCGCAGTCTACAAGACTTAACTGTTCTAATTATATCTGGCTTCCTATAAAGACCATGTAATTCACTGTTATGCAGTCTTCTCTCATTGGTCCAAAAATTTTCCTAAGAACTTTATTCTCAAATACTCGTAATCTCCTTTCCTCCCTTAAAGTAAGAGTCCATGTTTCATATCCATATAATATAACTGGTACAATAATAGGTGAGAAGTGTGAAATTAATTAATAATAAAAACATTGAAGATCTTGAGTTCAAATCCAGGTTCAGGCAAAAAAATGTCTTTTCAAAAGAGAGAATGGTATGTTTAATCATGCTGATATTGCATTTCTTGCTGCATGATCTACATCTACAATGGCACAACAATCCAATGTTGGACCTTAGCCTCTCCTTTGTTAGAAGTTACTAGACCAAGTTAATCAATACTTCTAAAATTCATTGTAAAACACCATTGAGGTTATGTAATAAAATACTAAATCAAGCAGCTGATGTATCAGTCGTCCTCAACTAAATTAAATTTCTGTTTAAAAAAGTCAAGTAATTAATGCTATGAAGGCCTTTCAGAATCATGTTCCATCTTCCACATTTCAAATCATCAGCAAATTTTCAGATTTTTTTATATATTTTGTAAATTAAATAACCCAAAAAAAATTCTGAAAATAAATACCTTAAAACATGTTTTTATTATAAACTAGCTAATGCCCGGCATACGTTGCTACTCCTAAATAAATGTTAATGTGTTTTTACCACCAACCGTGCACTGTTATGCTTGCCCGGGAATCTGCTTATCCCGTTCTTCTTGGCATCAATGAAAGACAAAAATGGTTATTGTGAGTTATCCGTAGAAGATAAACATATGCTGTCAGAGACTTTTTAGTAGAGTTTTCTGAGATATTCAATTCTGTGTACATTAATTTGGTGTATTTGTTATGGTTTAGGCAGCATAAGCCATTTAAGCACCAAAATAGGGACTTTATTTCACGTTTTTCACCACAAAAGGTGATTTTTTGGGGTGAAGAGGTTGAGTATTACAACTATCTTATAGCCCATGTTCATCCTGGAAACCCCCTGAACTTTTAGCAAAAAGCCCCATCACAATCGGATGAATGGTATGGCAGCGCATAAAACACGAACAAACAAACAAACATTAATTTTTATATATTAGATTTAATATTTCTCACTGAAAGACAAATTGTATTTGAAGAGAAAAATATACGCCTAGACTGGGGTATGAACTCAAGATCTTTAGCTTTATATGCTAATGGTCTACTATCTGAGTTATCCTAGGCCTCCAATCTAAATGCAATTTTTTTTTTTGAGTATTCAGTGCTTTTTTTGTTAATTACATGGAATTTATGTAGGAAATATCATAGTTAAAAATAGCAAACAGTTTCATATATGGTGCAACAAACATGGATCTAGTTATGAAGCTTATAATTTTTTGTATGTCTCATCCTCAAAATTTGTTAGAACAGTGGAGAGAGAAAGCCATTCACTCAGAAACAAAAGAAATTGCATGGAAAGTACAAGCATTCTTTTAGAGTGAATATAAGAAAAAAAAAGGAGGTATTCGATTTCCATAGTCAAAGTGGTTGAGAGAACTTTGAAAGCGACAGGTTTTTCTAAAACTGATGTACCAAAATGAAAGAAAATCGAAGAAAAACTGAATGGCCCTTCATAAAAGCAAAAATGCATATGCACAGTTACTAGACCTGATAAATTTGATCAAGATTCTTTGAGGCAATGAGTTCCGAGTCTCTCAAAGGATTTATTTTGGCAATGAATGATATTTTTGTTAGCTGTAAGAATACAACTTGGACTCGTGTTATCTTGATCTTCATTATGGAAGATCATTACAAGTATAGGGTTCTCATTACTTCAAGAACAATGCAAATTGTAAATTCATAATGGAGCAAGGTGATATAGTGGCTCGACATAATGATTATATTAGAAAAATTAGATATGTAAGGGCATTGGGGAGACTTGATAATTCGATAGATGAAACGTGACCCAATGTAAACATGAATAGAGAAAAGATGTGTGTTCATGACAAAAGGAAGGACTACTTGAAGTTCCAAGCGGTAAACGTTCCAGGTTAATAATTCTGGATGTTAAAAATGGTTTGTGATAAATGGTCTCATTGTATTTAATTCAAAATCAACTAAAGAATTCATTGGCTGCAGTGGAATAGTGATTATACTCCTTGCCTCTGGTCCCGAGAATCATGGGTCAAACCCGGCCGGGGTCTATGGACTTTTTTAGGATGGAAAAATCCAAGGAGCAAGTCCTCCAAGAGGTACTTTAAGCTATGGGTCCCGAGTCTGAAGATTTTCAGACTCAACGTCCTAGTAATACCTTAGTTGCCTGTTAGATGTCTCATTGGGTCAGTGTGTTGATTCATGACATCTAAGAGCAATTAAGGTAACTAAAAATTATCTTGGTCTAGTAACTCCTAACGTCCCGCGCGGTAGCCGAGTGGTTAAGGTAAGAAGCCTTGGCACAGAGCTACGGGACTTGCGCTGGTTTGAGTCTCCATGGGGGAAGAAATTTTCTCATGGTATTTCGGCCAGTATGGGACCGGTGCCCACCCAGCATCGTGAGGCATTTGGGTAGCTATAATAAGTAGCGGCTCCAGGTTGAGAAAATCAGCTATAACGGCTGGGGGACTCGACATGCTGACCACATGTCACCCCAATACTGGCTGGATGATCGTCTACCTATGTGATTAACACATGTGGATGTGAGGCCAGCAGCTGGCTGATAGGCTAAGGGCCTTGTAGGCCTGTCGCGCCAGGAGAGAGAGAGAGAGAGAGTAACTCCTAACAAAGGAGGGGCTATGGCTCAACAATGAGCTATGCCATTATAGACAGATAGAACTAAAGAATACCATGAAGAAATGGGCAGCGGATAATTTAAAATATGGTTTCAGTAACAGCTTCTGAATATCCCTCAAAATTCAATAACAGGTATGAATAATGGCAGTTATCATCTTGTACCAGTACCAACTAAATTGGAAACACCTCTTGAAAGAATGAGTTCAAATCGGATCCCCAAAACTGTTTATAATTATATACCAAGAGGACGAAGATCTCTGGCCTGTCCTATGAAATGCTGGTGGGTAAATTTTCTATAGAATAGTAACAGGCCTTGGCCTAATACTTGGAAGGAAGAAGAAGATCATTTTGAAGTATAATGATGAGCATCAAATTAAAAAAAAAGACAGCGACTAAGAAAAAATAATTTTGATGACAGAATGGTAAAAAATCCCTCTATAAAATGGTGCAATTACACAATCCAAAAATTGAAATTTACATAGGCCCTAATATATAACAATATGGCTAAAACACATAGATATGAATTTGTGCGTTTACCCAATTAACATTGCGAGTTCAACCCTATTGAACTCATATGGGCACAAGTGAAGAGTTTTGTTACAAAGAATGTCACAAAATTCACAATGCAACACTTTAAAACTGTATTTCAAGGAATTTCATCTATTACGCCATGACCTATCATCATGCTAAAGGAGTAGAAGAGTATTACTGGGAATGTGATATTTAAGACGATAAATCCGATCAGTTCATCATTAATCTTGAAGAATATAAACAGAATCACTCTGATAACAAAGATGATTCTCATGCAAGTACTTCAAATAAGAGTCGTAAAATGGCTGAAGATAGGAAAAATGTTTCCAGAAATCAGTCCTGTGCTTTGAAGAACATGGAGTTTATGAGGTGAGATATTCACGACTCAGTAATTAATATTTATTAATTTGAAAGCCTCATAATATTATTTCTCATAAGTAATGCTACGAGTGAGTCGTGAATTTATCGATAATTTGGAAATCAAAGGGTGGCATTTGTTAGGACTATTTAATGAATAAAATTAAGCTGTTTACTCACAAATCATTATTTAACTATAATTAAAATATTTATATATTTAATGTAAACGGCGATGTTTAAAAACAAATGAGAAACGATTGGTATGCTTAATTTCCTTCCTTTGTTCATCACTGCAACCAGATCATAATATTATTTATTGCCAAAGGATCGCAATATTGTAAGAATGCACCCTATGATGTAAATATGTCAACTATATTTTCCTGCAATGTCATTTCCTGGAAAATAATTTGTTTAAGAAAGTGCAAACAGTGTTTTTTTTGTGGTATAATCAATTCTTACAAATGTTTTTTATATTATCTATCGCATGCGCTTTCTGCTGACATTCATGCACTATATATACAATCTGGTAGCCGTATTTCTTAGAGGGTCAGTCACTGCAAAACAATGATATGACCTATTCAGAATGTTAAAAAGGAGGTGCTTTCTTTATTATGATAAACTTTAGTTGGTAAATTTTAGGCGAAACACGACTGTGATTGGTTGTAAATAAAAAAATCATTGAAATCTGATTGGTCATTGACTCCAAATCATTGAAATCTGATTGGTCATTGACTCCCATTTGGGGCATGAGTTAAATAGTCATAATAAATTTATGAAAAAACTTCAAATACGGTTTAATATAAGGTTTTACATGTATTACTCAGCCTATATTAATTATCTACAGGCCCTAATAAATTACATGTTCAACTATTTCTTGTTCTCCTTTTACAGCTAAAGGCCGTTGGACGTCAGTTGTGAACGTGACACAGCATTGAGAATGTCACAAAAGATGTGAAGAAACCCTGGGTCTGCTATGAATTATAAAGTATGAGGTGAGTGAAATAATAAAAAAATAAAAAATAAACAATATTAAAAAAACCTCATAGTGTTATTTCCTATCTACATAACTTAATATGGTATTTGTATTTATCAGTTCGTCTGTACTACTTACTGAATCACCTACATCATTAATTTCCACTTGTGCAACCTCATACTAGGTACACAACGTCCTCTAGGCTTCATTGTTAACAGTATATATGCTTATTCTAATCTCTCCTGTTCTTCGTCTTACATATTGCCTTTGATTCACAACAAAGATTTCAAATATTGACTCATCGCTTCACAATACCTGCTGCCACGATTTATACTTTTCTTTGCATATAAATACATTTTAGACTTATTGTCCTTCTTAATAAATATCTCCTTGATGCAACTCAACTATTAAGAGAATTTCTAATAAGTGTTCTTCTATTGGTGAATGGGTATTTTGAATTTAAAGCAAGGTCTGCACCATGTTCTATGCTTGAAGATGTCCTATATCTCAGGGCCATCACCTTAAAGTAATGTTCATCCCTTCTTGTCAATTTCTTGAATATTCCATTGAAATCTTTCAGTCTTCTAGCTTCACTATCATTTGCTTCTTCTTTAGAACCTCTTGTACTGTGCAGCATGATACATAAGTTTCCTCATTAAATTTCTGCCTGAAAATGATCCTGTTCACTTAACCCATTGGCTTACACAGACGGCTCCCACTGGCTGATCAAGTGAAGCCCATTCTTACATAGACGGCTGTGAGCCGGACTGAGCAGCTGTAGCTTCTTCTTAGTGTTTCTTTAGTTTTGTCAATAGATGGCATGACATGTTATATACCGTTGGAAAGCTGAAAGAATGATCTATTCATTTGGTGTACAACATACTCGATTTCTCTCGACAGATCGCGAGTTATAAGCCATTGTTTTTTCAGTTATCCTAATTTTCTTATAATTAAATGGTAAATATAGATGCAACTATGGAGGAAAATATTAATAAGGCAATGGGTTAAAAATCAAATTTTATAGCATATTTCTATAAGCATGTTTTCCATTACTGCTTTGTTTTATCATATGACCTGCTTAGAATAGATAAAAGCCTCATACTGATATCGAGTGTCATTAAGAGTTACAGAAACATCACTTTTTTAAAAGTTACTATCTTTGTTTACAACCTGTAAGTAAACAAAAGCATGCATTGTTGTTTATTAGATACTTGGGAAGTAACCATTATAATTCTTTTTATATTTGTTATAACGAGACTAAAAATAATTAGTGGATATAAAACTAAAAATAATGATAAAAAGAATATATGTGCTGAGGCGACATTGAATTGTAAGGAGAGAGTTTGGCTTGTTTTGCGAGACAAAGAGGTTTTGAAGATGAGCCCTTGAAAGAGGGTTGTGTTGAGATAATGATCAACATAAATGAAACATACCAATGTAGAATGAGGGGTTGTGGAAAAACATCTGGTCAGCGTATTTTATGAAGACAAGGTAATTTTAAAAGCAAATATATCAATGTTAATGGATTAGCTATTTTATGAGACAAGGGAGTTTTAAAACCCAATAGTTGTTAATAAGGCTCCGAGGGGGGTTGCAAAACAGACGAAATTCAATCTGGGGAAATATTTTAGATAATAAAAAACTTAGAAAAATTATATATAAACTGCACGAGTAAAGATGAGTGAGGGTCAGTCGTGGGTAGCGATCGGAGAGTGAGGTCCCGGGCAGCATCCCGGCGACACGTCTGTGCCCTAGAAGGGTAATTACGTAAGAAGATGTTATGGTTTGGGTTATTCTTAATCTTTATTTCGAAAGGGCATTACTAATTAATAGGTAGCGTGTCGAGGAGAATATAGGAATTCATGAAGTGAGATCAGGACTTCTAGTAAGAATTTAGCACACTTATTCTTTGACATAAAAGAAAGCCATTGACACTGTTTACAAAACACTTTAATATAACTATGAGAACAGGTTAACCACTAATTTAACATTATCAGTAGGCTACATATGAAAAATGCATAAGATAGAACTTGACAATAATACTAGGGAATTTGGAAGCACCATTTAATATTAAATTGGATTAGGAGAGAAATATAGGCTCATATTTTCATGAGTTTGATAATAATTTAAATTTGAACATTCCTAAGAGAATTGGTCCTTCACTGCAATCATAGCATTTTCGTGCCATGCTTGCAGCTTTACTAGGGAATGGGAGATGTGGTAGCTTCCCATTGCTTTCCACACCGGTGAAGGATGATGATGATGGCCATATGATTTCAGGGACCGTTTGGGCCTTAAAGTTTTCCTGACATTTGTCTTACAGGTGAGGAAAAACCCCGATAAAAACCTAACCCAGAAAAACTGCCCCGACCGGGGATCGAACCCGGGCCCACTGCGTGACAAGGCAGCACGCTACCTCGAGACCACAGCGATGGACTAACAAAAGATATATACAACAAAAAATCCCTTTCATGGGGATCCAAATTACACCTTACAAGACAGTGATCAAGCCAGAAGCACTGTACGCAGCAGAAACACTAACCATGAATTTTAAAGGCCAAATGGAAAACTTATAAAGGAAAGGAAAATTTAAGGAAAATCATAGGGCCAAAATTTCAAGATAATAAAATAATATACATCAAGATGAGAAACTCTACAAAAAAATATTGAAAAACTTTCAGAAACTATCTGAAAAAGGAGAATAAATTTTAGGGTCATTTTCTCAGAATGACATCTTAACAGATCAAATCTTTGATTTTTTTTCTGTAACTGCAAAACAAAACTCAACTGGTTTAAAGAAACTGTAAAAGATCTAATAGAATTAAAGATTACAGAAAATTCACTAATCGACTGAACAGCTAAATTAATTATATTTGAAAAGAAATAGGAGGACTGCAGGATACACACTACTAGATCACAAAAAAAATGAAGACATCTTAGAAGAATTACACATGGAATCTTTAGAAAACAAAATTTCTGATTATAAGTCAAGATGGATACAACATGTTCATCGAATGGAAGATCACAGAATACCCAAACTAATGTTAAGATATCAACCTGCAGGAAGAAGAAGACCAGGACGTCCACTCAAAAGACTTCTGGATGGTGTTTCTCTTGAGGCCGAAACAGGTCAACAAATGGCCTAAATTCGTGAATGTACTATGATGATGATGATGAAAAGAAAAATACACGCCTAGACTGGGGTTTGAACCCAGGACCTTTGACTCTCTATGCCAATGCTCTTCCAAGTGAGCTACCTAGGCCTCCAATCTAAATGCGTATTTTTCTCTTCTACATAGTTAACCCTAACCCCTAATGCTACGATTTTTGCAAATGGTGGCTTCTTTATTAAGAAGACTTTTATTGGGAATTTAAACATTACTCATAAAGCTAGTAGTGCTTATTTCAATGTTAATATTATTCGTTTTTAAACATCCTAATGATGGACAAATTATATTTGAAAATAAAAATATACGCCTAGACTGGGGTTTGAACCCAGGACCTTTGACTCTATGTCAATGCAAGTGAGCTACCTAGGCCTCCAATCTAAAAACCCCAGTCTAGGTGTATATTTTTCTTTTCGAACATAATTTGTCCATCATCAAGATGTTTAAAAATGAATATCTTCTTCTTCACTTCCTGGTTTAGGCAAGAGTTGCCTGTTCCGTCTTCACTAATAGTTCTAAGACCATCTCTTCCGAGGACGTCCGACATCTCTTCTTCCTCTTGGAAAATAATGAAAGATTTTATTTGGTAATCTACTTTCTTCCATTCTTTCTACATGTATCTTGTTAAATATCTTAAAACGAATAATATTAACAGCTAAATTAATTATTCAAGATGAAAACATAAGGTTCCAAGATAAATCCAAACCTATTATCTCGGAAGAGAGGAAAAGAAGATCAGAAAGAATGAAAAAATACTGGGCACTAAGAAAGGAACAACACATAGAAATTATTGATCCAACGTACCCCCCAAAGAGAGTGAAACGAAGAAAAATATAAAAGTGGAGGGATATGTAGTGGAAGCACTTGGTTTCTTCGCCCCACTGCATTGCTCAGTTAAGACATCCCAACACGCCACTACTTATTTCTTATACTCAGAAACCTATGCAATATTATCATACGAGGTGTGATCAATAAGTTTCCGGAATGGCTTCAAAACAATTATGCCATTGAGGAGTTTTTAATTTTCACCCAGGCTGTACACTCAGAATTTCCTTGTGATGAATTTGAGGGGTCGCGCGACCTTCTCTGACCTTGCAGTATGCTGGTAGAAGCTCTGAAGTGAAGACGTGTTTTGTGCATGCGACGATTTCTCTGTGTAGCAACAATGCGGGATTACGAGGAACAAAGAACATGCATCAAATTTTGCTTTAAACTTGGTAAAACTGCAACAGAAACATATCAAATGTTAAGAACAGCTTATGGGGAGGAAGCAATGGGCAAATCTCAAGCATTTGAGTGGTTTTTGAAATTTAAAAGGGGCGTGACATCGGTTAAGGATAAAAATCGTCTGGGACGACCAACTTTCAGCAAAACCAATAAAAATATCGATCGAGTGAGGGAAATGGTATTAAATGATAGGCGCATTACAAAACGAGAACTGTCTGATGCACTAGCACTCTCGTTTGGAAGTGTTCAAAGCATTTTGAAAGACAATTTGAAAATGCGAAGAATTGCTGCGAAGTTCGTGCCCTGCCTCCTTTCAAATGACCAAAAGGAAAGTCGTGTGATTGCCTGCACAGATCTTAAAGAACAGCTTAAAAATGACCCACGGTTCATGGAAAAGGTTATTACTGGTGATGAAACATGGATTTATGGCTACGATCCAGACACTAAACAACAGTTTTCGCAATGGAAGAATCCTGCATCTCCACGCCCCAAGAAAGCCAGACAAGTTCGATCGAATGTGAAGTCAATGATGATTGTTTTTTTGACATTAATGGAATTGTGCATAAGGTATTTGTACCAAGGGGTCAAACAGTGAATCAAGTGCACTACAAACAAGTGTTGCAAAGATTGAGGGAGAGTGTGCGACGCAAACGGCCAGAGAAATGGAGGACTGATTAACTGGTTCCTGCTTCACGACAATGCGCCCGCGCACAAAGCAATTTCTGTCTGCCAGTTTTTGGACAAAAATAGGATGAGTACTGTTCCCCATCCAGCCTATTCTCCAGATCTGGCTCCAGCAGACTTTTTCCTGTTCCCACGGCTAAAAATTCGGCTCCAAGGACATCGTTTTGAGGACATTGATGTCATCCAGCGCGAATTGCAGAAGGCATTGGACACATTTAAAGAAGACGACTTCCAGAAGTGCTTCCAGCATTGGCAGAAGCACTGGGACAAGTGTATCAACTCCCAAGGTGACTACTTCGAGGGTGACAGTGCTGAATAGAAACTTTGAAGTGTTGTGTTTATGGCCTCATTCCAGAAACTTATTGATCACACCTCGTAGACATATTGTGGAGAAAAAAAATCATTTTTCATCTATGTAACTGGAAGTTCCATATTTTGTAGGTGCTAGAGTTTCAGAGTTATCTCTTATTACGAGGGTCATACTGAAAGTCATGAGCAACATTTTTATAAAAAATCATAATAGTTATTTTAGACAAACCAAGTACACCATGTTAATCTACAGACCTTTGTGCTACTTTTCAACATAGTCTCCATTTCTTTGCACACATTTTGTCCAGCGTTCTACAAGCTTGAAAATTCCCTTATGATAGAAGTCCGTTCCAGCTGCTCGAAGACACTGACACACTGCTTTCCGAATATCCTCCAGCATCTCGTAGCGTTGGCCTCTCATCTGCTCCTTCACAGAACCGAAAAGATGGTAGTCGGAAGGTGCCAAATCGGGGCAATAGGGAAGATGTGGAAGAGTTTCCCACCCAAATGTCCTGATCTTCTCCACAGTGGCACGAGCAGTGTGAGGATGCGCGTTATCATGTTGCAGAATGATCTTCCTTCCAGGGCGTTTGTCGTGCATTGCACGACGGAGCTTCACAAGTGTCTGGATATAGCGGGCAGCATTTATGGTTTGTCCAGGTACAAGAAATTCAACCAGAATGCAACCTTGCGCATCCCAGAAGATGCTGTCCATAACATTCCCAACAGATTGCACTGTCTTCGCTTTTTTCTTCGATGGCGAATTCAAGTGGTGCCATTCCATACTCTGGCATTTTGTTTCAGGCTCGTAGCGATGAAACCAGCTTTCGTCACCTGTCACAATACTCATAAAAAAATCATCACCTTCATTTCGAAATCTCTGAAGAAGGTTATGGGTGATGGTTCTTCTCTGAAGTTTGTGGTCTTCACTCAATAAACGTGAAACCTAACGGGCACTAACTTTTCGGTAACCTAAGCTGTGAATCATTTCTTGCACTGCACTGTGTCCTACTGCAAGTTTTGTAGCGATTTCATTCACTGCGATACGCCTGTCATCTCTAATGAGCGCATCTACTCTTTCCTTGTTACAATCCGTGAAGGCAGAGCATGGGCGACCGCTACGAGGCTCATCTTTGATACTCGTGTTCCCATCTTTAAAATGTTTCACCCATCTCCTAACACTGCTGGCACCCATGCAGGCATCTCCGTAAGCACATTGAAGTCTTTGGTGAATATCAATAGCAGATTGTTCCTCTTTAACAAGGAATTCAATGACAGCGCACTGTCGAAACGAAACATTGATGTCTGCCATTTTGGAAACACTGCGAGTGGTCACACGATAGAAGCTATGACGCCACAAAACGGCAATGTTGTGGTATAAAGTCTGTAGATTATGATTCTGCAGTTGTTTTTGTTACATTGTTGAAATTTGAATTTTAACAATGGGTTGCTCACGACTTTCAGTATGACCCTCGTAATTAGAAACAGGCAAATTACAAAAGAAAAAATGGTTATGTTCCTTTCAAGTGTTTATTTGATAAAATCAATGAGCTGAACACAAATATATTGTCAGTTTTTTATTGTTGATATTTGTACTAAAATTAATGGATTTTGAATTATCTTGAATTTGCTGCTATTTTGTTCTTCCATGGTATCTTTACCTTGTCATAGTGAAGTGGCTTGCATATTTAAATGACCCTATTTGAGCTATGCTGGAATTAGCATTGCTGCTGAAAGAGTTACCTATGCAAGAGGTCAAAGGCAATAAGCCAGACAAAGAATCTTGGTGAAAAGAGTGATGATCTTTCAACGTAAAAATACAACTGTCAAGAATGCAGACATGGATTTTTCTGGTATTCCTTGAATGTGATCTATCCTATTTGTTCTGTATTTTTCAACTGTAGATGTAATTATATTTAAAGAGAAAAATTTTCACCTAGACCAAGACTCGAACCCGGGACCTTTGACTTTCTGGGCCAAATGCTCTACCAACTGAGCTACCAAGGCGAGTTGCGATCTAGACCCAAATTTTTCTCTTTATACGTTGTAATTCCCTCGTGCCAAATACTTTGAAACCATTGCTTCTATCTTTGCATATGGCGGCCTCTTAGTTAAGAAGACATTAATTGGGAATTTAACACTACTTTATAAAGCCAGTAGGGCTTCTATTGATGATTTTATTATTAATTTAACACTTCTCACTGAAGGATAAATTATATTTGAAGAGAAACATTTTCACCTAGACCAAGACTCGAACCCGGGACCATTGACTTTCTGGGCCAAATGCTCTACCGACTGAGCTACCGAGGCAAGTTGCGACCTAGACACAAATCTTTCTCTTTATATGTTGTAATTCCCTCGTGCCAAATGCTTTGAAACCATTGCTTCTATCTTTGCATATGGCGGCCTCTTAGTTAAGAAGACATTAATTGGGAATTTAACACTACTTTATAAAGCCAGTAGGGCTTCTATTGATGATTTTATTATTAATTTAACACTTCTCACTGAAGGATAAATTATATTTGAAGAGAAACATTTTCACCTAGACCAAGACTCGAACCCGGGACCATTGACTTTCCGGGCCAAATGCTCTACCGACTGAGCTACCGAGGCAAGTTGCGATCTAGACACAAATCTTTCTCTTTATATGTTGTAATTCCCTCGTGCCAAATGCTTTGAAACCATTGCTTCTATCTTTGCATATGGCGGCCTCTTAGTTAAGAAGACATTAATTGGGAATTTAACACTACTTTATAAAGCCAGTAGGGCTTCTATTGATGTTTTTATTATTAATTTAACACTTCTCACTGAAGGATAAATTATATTTGAAGAGAAACATTTTCGCCTAGACCAAGACTCAAACCTGGGACCATTGACTTTCCAGGCCAAATGCTCTACCAACTGAGCTACCGAGGCAAGTTGCGATCTAGACACAAATTTTTCTCTTTATACGTTGTAATTCCCTCGTGCCAAATGCTTTGAAACCATTGCTTCTATCTTTGCATATGGCAGCCTCAGTAGCTCAGTTGGTAGAGCATTTGGCCCCTAAAGTCAATGGTCCCGGGTTCGAGTCTTGGTCTAGGTAAAAATTTTTCTCTTCAAATATAATTTATCCTTCAGTGAGAAGTGTTACATCTGTAGATGTAATTGTTTAACTATTTAATATATCTATCTTCGGGTCTTTTTACATCTGCTGTAGTCTTCCCGTGCCAAACTTCCTAAGCCTACAATCTTGTACATCTTCAATGCTTTAACCCTCTTGCTAGCATTGCTATCCTCACATTTTCCTTCAATGTTAACTTTGGTCTCTCTCTCTTCTTTGTTCTGGTCGGTTGCCATTTCAGCCATCACTCACCTTCCATTCTTAAAATATGTCCTACCTAACTCAATGGCTCTACCGAACCTGTAGGTTCATGGCCACAAACATAAGCTCTCCACACATCCCTATCCCCAGCTAATGCCCTCCAATCATCCCCGTATAACCTCCGATTGAGGGTCTTTCCACTTTTCAGCGGTTGCCCTTTTACCAGCCGGCTGCTGGCCCTTCACATCCACATGTGTCAATCACAGAGGTAGATGATCAACAGCCAGTGTAGGGGTGACATGTGGTTAGCATGTCGAGTCCCCCAGCCGTTATCGCTGGTTCCTCAACCTGGAGCCACTACTTATTGTAGCTACCCAATTGCCTCACGATGCTGGGTGGCACCGGTCCCATACTGGCCGAAATACCATGAGAAAATTCCTTCCCCATGGAGACTCGAACCAGCGCAAGTCCCGTAGCTCTGCGCCAAGGCTTCCTACCTTAACCGCTCGGCTACGGCGCGGGACCCGTATAACCTACTTCCCTCAAATCATGGAGTTATTCTCCCACCTCATTTTTGAAGTGTGTTATTATGTCCAGCTTTGTTTTTTAAATCAATTGAATTGATTACAGTAATGGCAAGGTTCATAAGTAAATTGGATCTAGCGCTAATATACGAAGAGAGAATGTTTATAATTTCCAAATCATGAAAGGCTTTTGAAGACAAGAATGCTGTGTTTTGAATGTTATGCTGTCCTAACTCCCTTAACAAGACAGGACAAAATATTTCAGTACTTATGTAGGAAACTACACCTCCAATTCTCCCAATCAGATATAAAAGAATTCAGTTTGAGAATTGCAGGATATCTCCTACACAAGTTCTTGGAATAATTTACTGTTTTGTCCACAAATCCTTGAATGACCTATTAATCTAGTAACAAATGTACATGCAAACAACATAGATCTCATTGCTGGTGAAGCCTATGACATAGACTTTCAGGGGGGAGGGAATCAGATGTGATTAAGTAGACATCCATTTGGTAGAATATTTTGGTATTTAGATTGTAAAAACCGAGATTATATTTACGTGTGCTACTGTGTACACAACAGAAGTCCAGTAATTCGAGTCCTGGTATTTCGTGGTTCTGTGTTTTCCAACCAGGTCTTAAGAAAATTAAAATTTTACATAAAACTAGAGTAAAATTCTGTTTTTATACGTTTTCTGCATGCATCTTCTTCAAACTTCCAAATGTGTTAATTTTGAAATTTCTTATTATTTTCCATATACAAAACAGGTAAAACTGTCCCACAAACTATATTTTCGTTTACAATGCACAGAAATAACCCTGGCCTCAACCTGCCATTATATTTTTTATTACAGTATGTACCATTAGGTTTCAAGGAGTGCACTTACTGTTTCTTTGTTGTCCCTTCACTAATTGTGTGCACCTATCAGTGCATACAATCCTTTGAAAACTACTGTTACAGTAATTGAAGCCATGACTTTAATAAGTGCACAAGTCCAGTCAAGCATGTTTTGAGATAATCAATAAAAACTTAATAACTTTTGAAAATGGTTGGTTGGTTGGTTGGTATCTAATGTCGAGCACTTGATAATGAAATCATTCGCTCTCTTGCACTCCAATATTTAGCAGAAAGGCTGGTCTCTTCTACAAAAGCTGGACAACGGAGGAGATGGTTTCTTTTGAAAATGGTGTGCTAACATTTTGATTTTTATAATACACAAACTTTGACATATTGTGTTTGTTATAATTATTCAGAAATTAAGTTACCTATAGTATTTTGTTCTAATTTTATTAATGAATTTGTTGGACTTGTGCTGTTATGAAACTCATTGGTCTGTACAATTAGATTGAGATGATTATAATATCAAATGGATAGGGGAAACAAATCTTTTAAGGTGCTAGAAATAATGATAATGTTTGATACTACTAATATGTGAACATTTATCTACTTTTTATTTATAATATATTAAGAAAAAACAGATATTACTCTAATTCACTTATTGTAATCTGAATCCCATACCTCACTTCCTGGTTCATAAGCATTAGGAATCTGCTCTTTTCCATATTTATCACACAGTGACTGAAAATACGGTTGCTTTTCTGGAAGAACTGATGCAAGATATTTGGAAATGTCCTTGGGTTTTGCAGATTTCAGAGAAAGTTCTTTATCATAAGCTTTCTTCAGTCAGATTTCAGTAAACTTTGAATTTCCTTTCATTATGAATGTTTCTGTCATTAAACCACTTGAGTTCTTGCTCACAGTAATAATGTTCGATCTGTATTCCATAGTCTTATATGTAGCACTTTCCACTTCTCTTGTTTTTTAGCCACTGCAATAGGTTCCTTAACCTTGATGAACGCCATCTTATAGTCCTTGATCATGGGTTGTTGGACATCACATACTTTAATATTTTTGGAGGAATTCCTTATTATTTCTATCCAGTCCTCAGCAGTGTACATGACATCTTGCTTTTGTTTAAGCAGCTCAATTTGAGCAAAATCCCTGTCACATGCCATATATGAATGCCCTTTAGTCGGGTAAACATGACTAATGTAGTCGAATCTACCCCGTTCTGTCAAATGATTAAGATATTTAATCAATGTGTTGTTTCTATTCTGTGCTGTACAAGCATCAGTAAATATGTACAGGTTTCTTATTTTCACGTCCATGATGTCAATTGACGTAGAAAATATATCACTTCATTTGGACCTTTTTTCCCGGTCAATTCTGTGTAGGGATTAGCTTTTCGACAAACCTTATAAGTGCGCGAATCACTGGTCACCTGGCGACTGCTGATAAAGGCAACTGGCAAGGCGCACAGAAACCATTGTGCTGTTATGATGCGCTGTCATGCTGCACGCACAATGCCTGTCTGAGTTTCATAACAACACAAGTTCCTGGACTTGTGTAGGAATGAAACTCAATAGCAAGTGGAAAAATCCAAAACTTATATTGTTTTGAATGCTATTCGATAGAGCTCAGTGAGACGAATGCAACGATATATATAACTCATATAGTGCCAAAAAGTGGACTTGTGCACTTATGAAAGTCATGGCTTCAATTCCTACTCAGCGACAAGTCACTAAAATACTACACACATAAGTAAAAATGCACATTTTAAAGTATTAACAGGCTGACTGTTGTCATAAATGGTACTGTAGTGAGTGTACTTGTATGTTTATATATTAAATTTGGGAATTTTTAACATTATGAGGTTCAATTAATAATAATTAAATGAATCGTGATTTCTTCTTACCTCATACTTCTTTGTTTTTTTAAACACAGCACTGCAGTATCGGCGACACATTGTCGTCATCATCAGCTGTTTTCACGACTGTCAATTTTTTTCTTTTGCCGGTAATTATCTAGACTGTCAGAAAATTTAATATAACATTAGCTCCAATTAACAAATTCAGCCTGGGTAATCTTCTGTTAACTAATAATAAATGTAATACCCCAGACAACAAAAAATCTGGAATTTATCAAATTGATTGCAAAGATTGCAACAGGATATATATAGGAAAAACAAAAAGGAACTTGGAAACTCGTAAAAAAGAGCACTTCAGAAACATAAAGAATGGAGAAATTGAAAAATCAGCTATAACAGCACATAGTTTATTAGAGCATCATAGGATTGAAAAAGAAGCAAAACTTTTAAAACATCTATCTAAACCTTTGGATTTAACAGTTTGGGAAAAAATATATATTCAAAAAAACCATACTAGAACTATGAACTTTGAGATTCCGGATGAACCGAACTTGATTACAAAGTTCTTCAAAAATACAACAGATAGCAGTTTAGAAAATGGTTCATTCAAAATAACACCAGATGGCAGTTTGAAGAGTAATTCCTTCAAAAGAATACCAGATGGCAGTCTAGATAATTACCGGTAAAAGAAAAAAATTGACAGTCGTGAAAACAGCTGATGATGACGACAATGTGTTGCCGATACTGCAGTGCTGTGTTTAAAAAAACATAGAAGTATGAGGTAAGAAGAAATCACGATTCATTTAATTATTACTTGTATGTTACTGAAGTATTTTACTACAATGTTTTTCTTAATGTTTTAATTGTGTACATTACAATGAATGGCAGGAGTAAGATAAAATTTGTGCTGTTGAATGTGAAACTGGAGACTGAAAAGACTAGACAAAGGAGAAGTCTGTCACAGTGGACTAGTGGTTATGCTCCTTGCCTCTAGTTCCGAGGGTAGCAGGTTCAAACCTGGCTGGGGTCGATGAATTTTTTAGGGAAAAAATCCGAGAGACTTCACGCCATGGGTCCCTGAAGATTTTCAGGCTCGTAAAAGATCCTTAAGCCTGAATAAAGAGACCTCTAAGCAAAATTTATAGACATCAACATCCTAGTAATACCTTAGTTGCCTGTTAGACGACTCAATGGGTCAGCATATTGTCCGCATGCCATCCATGACATAATAAGGTAACTAAAAATTAACTCCTAACAAAGGAGAAGCTATGACTCAGCAATGGAATACCCCATTATAGATAGACGAAGGAGAAACATTAAAAACACTTGCTGCTGAGTATGAAACCCATGAAATGACAGTTGTAGACTGGCATAGAAACAGAAAAAGTTTAAAATTTTCATCTAAGAAGTGCTCAAGTATAGTTATTTCGCCTTTTAAATGGAAGTCAATGGAAACATCTGAGTACAGAAAAATGAGTGTAGTTCTGTTCTTTTGGTTTACTCAGCAAAGACAAAAAGGAAATTCAATTTCAGGGCCTATTCTGTAAGAAAAGTATTGTTTTTTTAGGAATGAGTTAAAGGAAGAAGAGGGCAATTTTACTGCAAATTCAGGATGGCTAGATAGGTGGAAAAAAACAATACAGCATAAGATAGGTTGAAATTTGCAGAGAAAAACTTCCTGCAGATTTTCAGACTATTACCCAATTTCGCAAGAAATTTAAAAAAAAATGATACAAGAAGAAAACCTTACTCCTGATCAACTGTATAATTGTGAGATGAAACAGGATTAAATCAACGCAATCAAATATTTAGAGGATAAAGCGTGCACACAACTCAATGGTATTAATCAGCTGTTAATATGTGCTGATGATATATTAGACAACAGTAATTAAATACTAAGCCAATATACACATTCTATTAGATAAAAATATTAAGAAACTTTAGGCTCAAAATAAATATCAATAAAACTAAATATATGGTCACACAAAAAAATGTGTTATGAGGGTCACTAGGAAACTTTTCAGAGACAGTGTGGCAATAGGAATGCAATAAACTAATATACCACTTGAAAGCCCAACCCTCGAATGTCAAAACCATAGCAGGTAGAAACAATTTCTTTCAGTTGCCTCTGAGCAGCACCCTTGTAAAGTAGTCTGTGCATGGTGAAATAAAAAAAATGTCCCATGGAGCATTAGAGGGAGCTTTTTCATGCTATGATTTTATATATTTTAAACGCAGTTTAAATGAGTCACAAACACTTGAGCGACTCACACGAGCATTTGGGGACCATGACTCCTTCACATGCAACAATTTTCTGCTGGTTTGCTGAATTTATGAGGGAGAGAACATCCCTTAAAGATGAAGGGAGAAGTAGGAAGCCAACAACAGTGGTGACAGAAGATAACATCTCAACAGTGGAGACTCTGATTAAGGAAGATCCGCAATTGACCTAAAAGGACATCAAGGGGACCCTAGGGATTAGTTCGCTAAGTGTTTCCACCATCCTGCACCAATACTTAAGAGTGAGGAAAATTTCATCTTGATGGATGCCACACCACTTGTCAGAAGGGCACAAACACACTAGGGTGGAATGGTGCTGAGAAATGCTGGGGAGATTCAACAACGGGGACTCCCACAGGGTGTCAAGACAAAGTGACAGGTGACGAAACTTGGATCTACCAGTATGACCCCTAAACAAAGCAACAAGTCTTCCCAGATGAGGAGCCTCCGACCAAAGTCTAAAGGCCTAGGAGTGTGGGGAAGAAAATGGTGGCCACTTTCTTCTCAACAAGTGGTCGGATCAGACGACAGTTACTGCTAAATGGTATACAAAAGTCTGTCTCCCCAAAGTTTTCTCGAAGATCCAGGAGAAGTGGCCAAGGACTAGACTGTGGAGAATTCTGCTCAACCATGACAATGCCTCTTTGCACACAGGCAATGCAACAATTAGGTTTCTGGAAAAGACGCCGGTGAAATTCATGTGTCATCCAGCATATAGTCCGGACCTAGCAACGATGCATCCTCTATTGAACTATAGTTTGTAACTCATTATGCAAGGTAAATATAAGTCATTGAAACCGTGACTACTCTAAATTTTGTCAGTGGTATATTCAATGGAATCATGTTACTACGGTTACTATGTTTTGTTTTTTTATTTATGTTTGGATTTTGTAATTAAATATCATTAGATAAATTAATTGTTCGCGTTTTATATAAACCCAGTATTCATTTATTGAAATAAAGTGTCAAACTATAGGCTTGGGAGGTCCTTGGGGTAGATGGATGTTAAGACTTCCACATTTCTAGACAATCTCCAAGGGATGTCCACTGGGTTCTCAGTCCTGCATGACGGCCCCGTTGCCCCAGAACATGCATCTGGTACTCATTTAAATTAATGATCTGAGTAGACTCTAGGGCTATGATGCCGCCAGAAGGTTTGGTCCAGCTAAAAACCTGACCCCATTGAGACTCAAACCCATGACCTTCCGGCTTGTTAGTGTGATTCCTCACACAATATACTTCAATGTGAGCCATTAAAATTACTTCAAATCACGAACATGATATTTTATTGATAAGAATCAATAAAACCTCATAATGTTAAAAATTCCCAAATTTATTATATTAAATGTTATTTATATTGAGTCAGAATTCATGAAAAATTAATTAAAATGGAAATACAGTGAAGCTCTTGATTTCTTGAGCTACAAAAAGGTCTTCTTGTCTCATTTATGTGCTGGTATGTATACCCATAAATTATACAGGGCTTGTGTATATAAATATACATAGAAAGTTGAAAAAAATAGTAGCTTCATAATATTTTTGTGTCCTAATTTTCACATTTCGTTATTATGATTTCATATTTTAATAAAATTTTCTTCATATAATTCCTCGCTCTAGTCATAAAATAGAGGTTTCTCCCAAATATGTAATTTAAGATTGATGTTTACATAGAGGAAACAGAATAGCCAATATATCTAAAATAAGCTAACAAAAAATGAAGATACATTACACACTCATGGAGTTTTCATATAATTCATTTAATCATCATGAACAAATTCGTTTTAGGCCATGTGGCCTGTATGGTAAACCTAGCGAAGATGGTCTTGATCTTTCCACCGATGTTTTGGTCTTCCTTGGTCCCTATGTCCAGTTGGGGTATATTGGAATGCCAATTTTGGAAGTCTATTTCTTGCCATTCTCCTCAGATGATTCTTCCATTCCTGTTGGTATCTTTGTATATCTTCATTTAAACTTGTTACTCCAAGTTTTCCTCTGATAATAGTGTTTCTTTGGTGATCCAGTCTATTAACTCCTAACAATGATCGTAAGAAGCGCATTTGGCCTATGAGAGTTTATTTTATTTAAAATCCAAATTTCACTTCCGTATTTTAGAGCAGCTTTTGATGTGATGTTATGTAATCTTAGTTTTGTCTCTGTCCTCATCTGTTTACCAAAATGTCTTCGTATTACCCCATTCATTTTATTATATTTTTGTAATTTTGAATCAATGTCACTCTTATACTCTGCAAATATACTTCCTAAGTAAGAGAAATCTGACACTTGTTCTATAATTTTTCCATCAATCTCAATTTTCACCCATTGTATGTTTTTTCCATACATTGCCATTGTTTTGGATTTTGAAGTGGAAATTTTCATATTATATTTGCTGGCAATTTTGAATAATTGATACGCTGCTATTTGTAAGCTATCTTCGGAATCTTATAATATTATTTGATCATCAGCATATAATATTGTTTGAATTATTTTATTCCTAGTTATTGAAATTCCACTATTTACTGTTTGTTTCCATTCTTGCACTATTCTGTTAATATATATATTAAATAAGAGTGGAGATAGTCCACATCTTTGTCGAACACCTTTGCTTGTGTTAATTTTAAAAAATGAAAATTGCTCTGTACAACAAATTGGCCACTTTTATCACAAATTCCACCCAGGTACATTGGTAACAAACTAAATGTTAGTTATTATATTTGAAGTGTTAACCGCTGTGGTCTCGAGGTAGCAAGCTGCCTTGTCACGCAGCGGGCCAGGGTTCGATCCCTGGTCAGGACAGGTTTTTATCAGGGTTTTTCTTCACCTGTAAGACAAATGTCAGGAAAACTTTAAGGCCCAAACGGTCCCCGAAATCATATGGTCATCATCATCATCCTTCACCGGTGAGGAAAGCAACAGGAAGCTACCACACCTACAATTCCATAGTAAAGCTGCAAGCATAGCATGAAAATGTTGTGATTGCAGTGAAGGACCTGCCGTTTGGGCAGAATTACTATGGACGGATGGATATTTGAAGTAAAAATTTATACGCTAAAACTGGGGTTTGAATTCAGGACCTTTGGCTTTCTAGGCCAATGCTCTTCCCCTGAGCTACCTGAGCACTCCAATCTAAATGCATATTTCTCTTATTAATAGGTCAATGCTCTTTCCCTGAACACTCCAATTAATAAATATTGTTTTCTTCATGTTCAAAATGAATCCCCATTTATCATATATCAATTAATTTTCTAGTCATATATTGTAAATCATTATCTTGTGCAATTAAATTAATCTTTTTTTTTTTCAATTATAAGCTCCACGAAAAAAAAGTTATACTTAAGTAATTTAAGAATAATTCATGTAAAATAAAAAAACTCTATATTATCAATTTCACGGATTAGGTCTTTGCCTGTTCAGATCTTACATCTTTTCAGTCCAGCGCTTCTTCCCACCGATCTTCGTCCTCCAGAATTATACATCAGTGCCATATTTGGTATGTATCCTCTGTCATTCTTTGCAGATGATCTATTCAATTGTTCCTGTGTTGTTCTATTTATTGAAGAAGTGTCTATTTATTGAAGAAGTGGTTGTACTTTTAGTTTTTCTCTAATATTAGTATTTCTAATATGTTCTCTTGTTTTTTCCTTCAAGACCCAGGCCTCATTTCCATAAATGCCACTGGTAGTGCCATTGTTGAGTAAAATCTTAGCTGCGTATCCTTTCTTACTTTGTTCCTCAGTGTCTGCCTGATTATTCCACAAATACGTTAAAATTTCTGCATTTTCTTATTTATATATTGTTCTTCTTCATAAATTATATCGCAGCCCAAATACTGGAAGTGTGAAACCTGTTCCAACACTTTACATTCTATTAATATTTTTGTTCTTACTGGGTACTTTCCATGGAATGCCATTACTTTAGTTTTTAATTTTGATATTATCATATTATATTTCTTACATATATTATTTAACTGATAGACTGCTTTTTGTAGCCTGTCCTCTCTGTCATAAATTAATACTATATCAACTGCAAAATGCATTCAATGTTTTATTTTGCCCAATTTTGAATCCCTTATGAACTAATTGTTTCTATTTATCAAGAATGTTGTCTAAATATACAGGGTGGACCGCTCGAATGGACCTAATTTCAATTGCTTGTTACTGGCAAACGGTTGAAGATAGAAACTTAAAACAACGTTCATATTACAGAAAAACTCACCAAGTTTTGATATCCAGATCACCACATCTCTATATGAGCCCCAGCAGTCACTGTGACGATATCAAAGCGATGAACAATTTCTTGCCAAGTACGTTGGAGTATGTCTTCTGGAATGTTCTCAATAGCCTCTATGATGCGCTCACGAAGATCACGAAGGTCTTTGACTGGGGTGGTGTAAACTTTATCTTTGACATAGCCCCAGAGAAAGAAATCCAGTGGTGTTAAATCGGGAGATCTCGGGGGCCACGCGATTGGTCCTCCCCTACCAATCCAACGGCCAGGAAAAATGTTGTCCAAAGTCGTACGAACTTCATTGGACCAGTGGGGAGGAGCACCATCTTGCTGGAAAACGATGTTAGGCTGCAGTTGTTCAATTTGTGGAAAGAAGAACTGCTCCAGCATGTCAAGATATGTTGGTACCACGAACAGTTTTCTCGGCGAAGAAAAACGGTCCCAATGACCTTATTATGTGACAAACTGCACCAAACATTCATCTTCGGACTATCACGAACATGCTCTTGAATAGCGTGAGGATTCTCCGATCCCCAGATCCGCACATTATGCCGGTTTACCTTGCCTGACAAATGGAAAGTGGCTTCGTCCGAGAAGAAAATCTTGGTCATGAAGTCAGGATCAGCGCCGAGACGGTCCAGCATCGTATTGGCGAATTCCACTCGTTTCGGCATGTCATTCGGCTCCAGACGTTGCACTAACTGCACTTTATATGCGTGCAGTTTGAGGCGTTTGTGGACAATCCGTTGTAATGTCGATTTTGGTATTTGAAGTTCCGCGAAGCTCTTCTTAATGACTTCCGGGGGCTTCGCTCAAATGCGGCTTGAACATTTGCTACCATTTCATCGGATGCTCTGCGACCACCACCATGCTTCTTCAACACAGATCCTGTAGCTAATAATGTATCACGCCACTTCTTTATGCTTCTAGCAGTTGGAGCATCACGGTTTAAACACACGCCGGAACTCCCTTTGAACTCTAATGATTGATTTAAACTCCGCATACCACAAAACAGCTTGCGCTTTCATCTGCGGAGTCGCCATTTTCACAAACAATTAAATCTAAGAACGAGAAACGTATCTTTGTGCCATCTACCGACAGGATTCGAAACTTGGTGAGTTTTTCTGTACTATGAACGTTGTTTTAAGTTTCTATCTTCAACCGTTTGCCAGTAACAAGCAATTGAAATTAGGTCCATTCGAGCGGTCCACCCTGTATATTAAAAAGTGTTGAGGAAAAGCTACCCCCTGTTTTAAACAGTTAGTTCTAATTTCTTCTGTTAATTTTCTATTTATTTAAATTATTATTTTTGTATCTTCATATAAACTTTGAATAGTTTTTATTAGGTGTATCTACATATACTATGAAACAGTACAATATAAAATTTGATAATGGTACCAATAATGCCAAGATAAAAATCTTACCATTCTAGCATTAAGTTTTTTTTTTTCAGTTCTTCTCATAAACAAAATTTATGTCCTTTCGAGTCTCATAGAATGCCATGGAAGAAATGAGATATATGTCATTGTTAACTGCGTTTCTATCCATAGTAATTCTGCCTGAAGGCAGATCCTACACTGCAATCATAGCATTTTCATGCTATGTTTGCAGCTTTACTAGGGAATTGTAGGTGTGGTAGCTTCCCGTTGCTTTCCACACCGGTGAAGGATGACAATAATAAGGATGATGATGGCCATATGATTTCGGGGACCGTTTGGGCCTTAAAAGTTTTCCTGACATTTGTCTTACAGGTGAGGAAAAACCCCGATAAAAACCTCACCCAGGAAAACTGCCCCGACCAGGGATCAAACCCAGGCCCGCTGCGTGACAAGGCAGCATGCTAGCTCGAAACCACAGCAGTGGACTAACTGCATTTAGAATGGTCAAAAATAGTTGGTAGTCGATTTATGAAAAAAGTTATGCACTTTATACGCCAAATTCCCCTTTTCACAAAATAGTAATATTTGTCTACTGCATTTTCTTAGGGCTACAATTCTACTTTTCTTTGGAAATGCCATGGTGCCATGAGAAGCCTCACTATGAATTTTATAACTAAAAAATTTTATAACTATTTTTATAACTAAAAAATTAATTAATAATTAAAAAATTAAAGAAAAGTTTTAAATTGAATTTTTTTCCCATAAAACTACCATAGAAACACAATTAGCTTCTGAACATTCTCACTGAGTAAATCACATATGATATACTTGTAGAGTAGTCTTCTTTAACCACGGATGCACATGACAAAATAAGTATCATAAAAAGGGGATGGTTCAGTGGCATCTCTGCTAGTCGCTGTTCTGGTAATTGAGTTCAACCCCCCATTTTATCAAGTAATTTGGGAAAATAATTAATTGTATGTTTCATAATTTTTTTCTTCATAAATTGGGCACCCACTTTCTTGGCAAAGTCGTAGGCAGAACTCATTAACTTAATTATTTATTTCAAATTAATTAACTAATAAATTAATCTCACATGCAGTGGACTAGTGGTTACGCTCCTTGCTTCTGGTCCGAAGGGTCGTAGGTTCAAACCCAGCCGGGGTCAATGGATTTTTAGGATGGAAAAATCCAAGGAGCAAGTCATCCAGGAGGGACTTTAAGCCGTGGGTCCCGAGTCTGAAGATTTTCAGGCTCGTAAAAGATCCTAAGCCTGAATGGAAGGCCTCTAAGCAAAATTTACCGAATTTTCCCATCCTAGTACTACCTTGGTTTCCTAGATGTCAGTATGAGGCAGAACGCTGACCAGACCACGGACCACTCCAGTGACATCTATACGATAACAAGTGTAACTAAATTAGTATGGTTCAAATTCTTCCCTGTAGGGAAGAGTGCCTAAATCTCTGTTAAGGGAAACATGGGCTTACACATAAAAGGACACATTTACTAGCAAGAACTGTTTCATAGGAGTAATGTTATTTTTTTGTAGTGAAAAAATCTATAGGCTGGGTTTGAACCCAGAACCTTTAGCTTTATATGCTAATGCTCTATCATCAGAGCTATCCTAGGCCTCCAATCTAAACACAAATTTTTCTATTGTTTTTTCACTCACCTCATACTTCATAACTCCTCGCAAACCCAAGGTTTCGTCACATCATTTGTGACACAGCATTGAGAATGTCACAAATGATGTGACGAAACCTTGGGTTTACGAGGAGTTATGAAGTATGAGGTGAGTGAAATAAAAAAAACTATTAAAAAACCTCATAGTGTTATTTCCTATCTACAAACTTAACAAATTTTTCTCTTATACCTTTCAATTCCCGAGAGTGTCAAACGCTACAAGCTACTGCTCAACACACAAATGGCAACTTCTTATTTAACTCTCTGCATGCCACTGGTAAAATCTCTTTATCAAAGATTTAAATTGCATCCGCTGATGTGATTGGCTTTGCAAGTAGTTTAAGTATATTATCTGGCAGGTAATGGGACAGAAACATTAGAGCCGATCTAATCACCTCACGGCACCTAAAGGGTAAAGAAGATTTAGAATGGGAATTTTAACATTACTTTGTTAAGTCAGTAGAGCTTCTTTCGATGTTTTTTATTATAAACTTAACATTTCCCACTGAAGGACAAATTATATTTGAAGAGAAAAATATACTTAAACTGGGGTTTGAACCCAGAATCTTTAGTAGCTTCATATGCTAATGTTTTACCATCTGATTTATTCTAGCCCTTCAATCTAAACAAAAAATGTTCACTTATATATTTCATTTCCTAAGAGCATGAAAGGCTATGTGCTATTGCTCAACATGCAAATGGGAGTCAATGACCAATCACATTTTAATGATTTTTGATTTACAACCAATCACAGTCGTGTTTCGCCTAGAATTTACCAACTAAAGTTTATCATAATAATGAAAGCATCTCCTTTTTAACATTCTGAATAGGTCATAGCATTATTTTGCAGTGACTGACTCTCTAAGAAATATGGCTAGTACTTTGTATATATAGTGCATGAATGTCAACACATAGCACATGCGGAAGTTAATATAAAAACATTTGTAGCAATTGATTATACCACCAAAAAAAGAAACCACTGTTTGCACTTTCTTAAATGTATTTTTTCCCAGAAAAATATAATTGTCATATTTACATCATAGGACATCAGAAATGAATTAATATACAGTTTGATGTGTTTCATTTTTTCTCCACTAGAGTGCATTCTTACAATATTGCGTTCCTTTGACAATAAGTAATATGATCTAGTTGCAGTGATGAACAAATGAAGCGTACCAACCGTTACTTATTTGTTTTCAAACATCGCCGTTTACTTTAAATATATAACTATTTTAAAATAACTAAATTTAAATAATGATTTGTGAGTAAACAGCTTAATTTTATTCATTAAATAGTCCTAACAAATGCCACTCTTGATATCCAAATTCCTCATTTTGTGAGTCGTGAATTTATCGATAATTTGGAAATCACTCGTGGCATTACTTATGATAATTTTTTTTAAACATTACTTTATAAAGCCAGTAGAGCATCTTTTGATGTATTTTATTAATTCAACTTTTCTCAAGGAAGGATAAATTTATATCAAAAACATCGAAAGAATCTCTAATGTCTTTATAAAATAACATTAAAAAAATCCCATACTTACTTACTTACTCACTGGCACTATCAAACCCATAGGTTCATGGCCGCACGGACATAAGCTCTCCATACATCCCTATCCTGAGCCAATGCTTTCCAATCATTCCCTGTATAATCTACTTCCCTCAAATCATAGTTAATGTTGTTCTCCCACCTCATTTTTGGTCTACCAACTGGGCGTTTTCCTTCTGGCTTTCCTACAAGAAGTTTCCATGCATGTTAAAACTCAAATAAGAAGCCGCCATTTGCACATTGAACAACAGCTTGTAGCCTTTGGCACTCTCGGGAATTCAAATGTATAAGCGGAAAATATGTATTTAGATTGGAGGCCTAGGATAGCTCAGATGGTAAAGTATTAGCATATAAAGCTGGGTTCAAACCCCAGACTAGGCGTATATTTTTCTGTTCAGATATGAATTGTAACATGTTAAACTTTGGAAATAAGCGTTGGCTCCATTGGAATATGAAATATGACTGAAAAATAATATGCCTCACAATCATTGGCTATATTCTATTACTCCACCAAGTAATCTGCGCAGGCAGAAAATATGTTAACTAACATGCTGTCTTTCTCTTTCTTACTATGTTGCCACGGTGGACTAGTGGTTATGCTCCTTGCCTCTGGTCCCAAGGGCCGCGGGCTCAAACCCGGCCGAGGCCGATGGATTTTTTAGGACAGAAAAATCCAAGGAGCAAGTCCTCTGGGGAGACTTTAAGCCGTAGGTCCCGAGTCTGAAGATTTTCAGGCTCGTAAAAAATCCTTAAGCCTGAATGAAAAGGCATCTAAGCAAAATTTACCGGATTTTCCCGCCCTAGTACTACCTTGGTTTCCTATTGTCAGTATGAGGCAGAACGCTGACCACGTACCACTCAAAATGACATCTATACGAAAACAAGTGTAACTAAATTAGTATGGTTCAAATTCTTCCCTGTAGGGGGAGAGCGCCTAAATTTCTGTAAAGGGAAAACATAGGCTTACAATACAATACAAAAATACTATGTTGCCATTTCCTGTCGTCTGTATATGTTCTTTGTCTGGCAGGTAGAGAGCTGACAAATACTATGGATTTTAATGGTCCGTCATTCTAGGATGTCTTTGGCAAAATGACTAATTTGACAACCCTGTTACTGTTAGGGTTACATGTAGGAATTGGTTGTCCCTTCTCATTACATGTTGCCACTTGTGATTTATTGTGAGGCTGGTGAGAGACAACAAATACTGCAATTTTAAATGACCCGACCACTTGAGCGTTCCAAACTTAAATGACTAATTTGACAACCGTGTTAAGATCTTTCACACGTGTTTAAAACTGAACCATTTCAGTACGTTATCAGATGTACAGCCTTCTCCTACCTCCCTTCCACAGATTCAGTAGTTTGGCGACACTAGTTCTAAAACTCTTCTCCTCCGCACATGCAAAGTTAACTTGGTGGTGTAATAGTTGAATATTGTAAAATATACATTTGATTAATCGTTAGAAAATGTTTAGTTTAAAATTGTAGTAAATGTTTTAAAAATGAGACTCTAAGAATTAAATTTGACAGAAGTTGTGTGAGGTATTTTAAAAATCGCATCACAAGTTAGATACTGGTATTTGAGCATAAAGCATTTAAATTTTGCACTATTTTGGGCTCTACTTTTGAATAAGTTATTCTATGCTTTTCCTTACATTCTGATGACATTGTTGTACTACATACTTTTCCATTTTTAGTAACATTTTGTGTCATTGTAAACATTCTGCAACGATACTTAAAACATATTTTACTATTACTAAATAATATTTATCATAAGTAATGCCAGGAGTGATTTCCAAATTATCGATAAATTCGTGAGTCATGGAGTGACGAGTGAATTTATCTAGTGGATTTGGAAATCAAGAGTGGCATTTGTTAGGATTATTTAATGAATAAACTTAAGATTCTTACTCAAAAGTCATTATTTAAATATAGTTACCAGTATTTTAAAATATTTATATATTTAATGTAAACAGCGATATTTGTAAACAAAACGGAAATGTGAGGTTATGTATATTCATTGCAACTTAATCATATTATTTATTGCCAAATAGGATCACAATATTGTAAGAATGCATCCCAGTGTTAAAATAATGAAACAAATCAAATTGCATATTATAATCAACATTATAGATTATTAGTTTTTTTAGTAAACAACTCGGTGAAATTAAGGAGTCTGTTCATTATTTGCTATATTCAATGTATTTGTTGGAGAAAAATAATGCTCTAAGTAGTTCAGAATATTAAAAGGAGGAGCTTTCTTTATCACAAAGCAGGAGCTGATAAAGAGTGGAGCTGAAACACGGCTGTCATTGTTTGTAAAACAAATCTCTGATAAGGTCCAGAATTGGATATACATGAATTCTTCTAAATTTCACAGAATCGCAGTGTACATGCACGAGTTGCTGTAATGGTTAATGTAGCTTCTGGTAGATGGCTCTGAAGTCAGCATTACCAACTTTGGGAATAAATTCCCAAATGCTAATAAAAAATGGATGTAAACTAACTTGTCATTTCCCAACCTAAGAAAACAATTTACATGCATATTATTTATTCCTAAATGCTAAAAAAAATGGACATAAACCAAATTCCCATTTCCTAACCTAACAAAACAATTTACATGCATATTATTTAATAACCTATAAACTAATTTTACATACACTAACACTAAATATGGTTTGAAATTATTTTCAAATGTTGGTCATTCTAATTTGAAAGCCACCTAGTGGATGTTACATGAAGCATTTCTGCATCTCTAGAACCCGATGCACAATATTTGCATAATTTATAAATATTTAAAAATTGTATGAAATGTTTATATGAGGATTCCAAAATGTTTAAAATAGTCCGAAACGTTATTATAAATGGTTGAAAAGTGTTTAGTGCATCAGTGGCATAAGAATGTAAGTGTAAAATTGTGTGCACCTATTTCTGGACCTCAGCCCAAATTTAATTGAAACATGATAGGTCATTGACTACCGTTTGGGGCATGAGTTAAATAGTCTTTCTACACAAATTGTGATATTTATTGCTGAATATTTCATTCTAAGAATCATAATGTGCATGTACAAATGCTTAATGAAACTTCAGATGTCATTTTGTTTAGTTATAGAAGGGCAGATTAGTATATCCATTTCTTATAAACAGTTTGGGGATTTGTTGCAAACAATGGTGATATCAATTTCACAGACATGTCCACCATCAGGCAGTTTAAGTGTTTGTGCATGTGCACTACAATTCTGCAGAACTTTGAAAAATCATTGGACAAAATATTCTAAGTTTTTCCTAAAATAAAAAAATGACTGATGAGCAGTTATAAAACAGAAACAATTATATGGTGATAAAAAATAAATAAATTATAAGTAGCCTTACAATACACGAGGTTAGAATCAGACATTTCTATCTATTTTTTTTAATGTTTGTTCTTGAGTCATTTCTATTAGTAACATTCATGTTAATAATTTTCGGAGTATTGTGCGGGTTAATCAGTACTAAATACATCATATCCGATATTTAATCCTAAACAATAAATCGCTCTCCTGATTTGTCTTTAAGTCAGAAACCAACGGTTCTAACCTCTAGCTGTCAAGGACAAATAGAATTGGCGGCTATCGGTACCGGCAATTCATTATCAGTTGGGCCGTGAAATATGGATACACAATAGAGAAGGAAGATTTACTATACGCCCCAAAATTCCCCTAAAACTATCCAACAATCAATCTGTCGTCAAACGTCAACTTCATCAACAAATATTCCAAGGGCTAACAAAATTATTTAACATTATAAGTAATTCTGGCATAGCATATTGTAAATAGGCCTGCCAATTCAGAGATTTATTTTTTATTTTATTTGTAATTATAAAAAAAGTCAAGCCAACAAAATCAGTCAAGAGAGACGTATGCAAATGAGAATTACGCAAGATAATTTATAAATATGCCATAATGTGCATACTTAAACTCTTATTAGTGACAAGAAAAGGTTAATTTTACTCAAATTAATTTGCACAAAATACACAATATAAAAATGTCTAACATGGCGATTCAATAGATATTTGACATGGCGTGGGTGACGCTTGATACTTACCTTCACTGGGAGACATGCGGCTATTTTAAGAAGAATTTGGCGTACATCACCTTCCCCTTCAAATATTGGTATCGACACTCTTTCTTTTACTAGGCAAAGACGACAAAGTTCCATAAAATTAAGAGAAGACATTTTTGTATGTCTTCCCTAGAAATGGTCCCGCCCGGTGACGCCAGAACGCCAGCAAAAGAGATTCCCGTAAAGATCGCGACTTACGTCAGAGGAAAAGAATCTACAAATATACCCAAACGATAGAGTGCTGCCAAGACGTTGAACATTAGAACTAATGTATGTACTAATCAGCGATAACCCACAGATAACCTCTGTCTACAAACTCTATGGTCTACAAATAATTCATTTGCACATTGTGCAAAATCATTACTTATTAACAGAAAAATCAGGCTAATTATGTGAATTTTTACAAAACATTAAAGCATGTAACTTTGGGATATAAATATTTCTGTGTAGGCTTCATTTAAGAAGTCGGAGGAATAATCTGTACAGCACGAGACAAGCAGCGGTAATGGGGATAAGTGTGCAAATAAACTTTATATCACAATCAATCCCCGTAAATAAATTATACACCCGAAGCAATTATCACTGATATGTACTAATTGATTTTCGCTGAATATAATACCGATATAACAACACTGGGTATCGCTGTTTACACGAGTAATTATGTTGGCCATTCTGCAACATAGAGGTTCTGCAAAACTGTAATACCTACCTCTGTGGTTATAATTTAACATGACAAATTGAGGTCTTCTGCTACATAAATCTACAAAAGACGATAACTATTTAATATTTAATTCAGTGGTTTCTTTTACTTAAAAACTTGTTTTATACTATCACGTTTTTATTCATATCACTGATATTTTCCCATTAATGAGTCCATGATTAGCGGATCTTTTAAAAATCAAATCTTAAGTAAATCCATATTTAATCCACCTTTGGAATAAGCATAAAGATAACGTAATAAGGGAAAAAATGCGGGGAAATTTTAGATACCTAACGTATGTTTCATTTTAAAATTAAATGGGTTTCCTCGTAATTTAAACTTACAATTGTGCAACTGGCAATTCCCTCCACTATAACTCAATGACACTATCGAACCCGTAGGTTCATGGCCGCGCGGACATAAAGCTCTTCATACATCCCTATCCAAAACTAATGATTTCCAATCATTCCCTGCATAATCTACTTCCCTCAGATCATAGTTATTCTCCCACCTCATTCTTGGTCTACCAACTGGGTGTTTACCTTCTGGTTTTCCTACAGGAAGCTTCCATGCATGTCTTTTATTCCACATGTCCTGCCCATCACAGTCTATGAGACTTAACTGTTATTATGTCTGACTTTCTATAAAGACCATGTAGTTTACTGTTATGTAAATCCTCTCCATTCACCTGTCTGTTCATCTCTCTTTGGTCCAAAAATTGTCTCCATTATAGCAATGTAAATCATTAATATGTGCACAATTGTAAGATGTTGGTCCTCGTAGACTGGTAGTTACTAAGAGAGCCTCTATACTCCTAAAAGTAGAAAATTAAACTTCCCATCTTGCAACCTGTTTGTAATACATATTGTCACACAATTTCCTATGACCTGGAACTTCAATGATATGAGCTTAATGTCGGTATCATAAATTAATTCATTAACAATTAATATTTTCTTATATTTCAATGTACAGAATATAATTTTCATTCTTCTTTCCCTCTCTCTTTCTCACAATTTTCTCTATCCAATTTTATCCATTTCCATGTTGATTGTTAGATCACAGGACTGTTATTTATCATGTTAAATAAATAACTAAATAAATCAACACAATTTTATGTTAAAATTACAATATGGCTCTACCACCAATATTTATAATTTATATAAACATCTATCAATAATATTTAAAACTTAACATTCTTTAGAGTATTATGGGATCAGAGACATGGACAATTAGAACAAGTTAATAGCAATAGATATAGATTATTGGAGATCATGGCGGAAGTCTAGAAACATTTAAATTAAGAAAATTATGAAAGTTCAAAGAAATGCCAAGTCCATAAGTTTCTTTCTTTAATAATTTGATTTAAGAATATTATATTGTTTTAAATTTGAAACTTTTTAAGGTTCGGACAAGATCATACAATATTATAACATGGTACGTAACTTATTGTTGATAATATTTCAAAATAGAAAATTATAGCCTACCATAACATTATTTCATTGAAGTCAAGTGTTTGATTTTTAAAAGTAAAATACTTGATGTAATAAATCGTGTTTAAGTTATAATTATTTTTTTTATTTTGGAAATTATCCACAATACAATGGTTTTCTGCCAACCTTAAGAGATTTACGTTCTCCAGATGTTCTGGTCCTGAACATCCTCATCGGTTAGCCCTCGTTCACTCATACTTCTCACAACATCCATCCAATCTTCTTTAGGTCTTCCCTTTTTCCCATCTACTTTCCACTCCAAGATTTTCAAAGGGATTCTATCAGATGTTATCATCTTGAGATGCCCATACCATCTTAATCATCTCTCTTCATCATCATCATCCATGCAAGTATTAGGCCACATGGCTGTTACAGTCTCAAAGAGGAATTTTCCATCCAGCGCTTTTTTGGACTCCCAACGATCTTTTGCCTTGGGCGCAGTAATGAAGCATGGCTCTCTTCAATTGTCTGTAATACTAGAACATTTCTTTCAACTTTCATAATTTTCTCAATTCTAACGTTTTCAAATGCTGGGCCTTGGCAATGAAGCCATTAGCGTTCTTGCTCTCCAATATTTCTCTATGGTGGATCCAACAGGTAATACTTCACAGGTTTGTAGATGTTCTTCATTCATCTCTTCATTTTAACGTTTCTAATCTCTTCTAATCTGGACTTCTGTGAGGATCTACTCTAATAATCCATCTCTATTGATAATAACCTGTTAGCACTTTTAATTGTCCTTGTCTCTGATCCTTATAATATTCTAAAGGCCCAAAGTTTTTCACCAATATATCTTAATGTGGTTTTGGGAATGAAAGCATGGCATTGCTCTATTCTTTGGATAATCAATGCTTGATCACAGAGATTTTTCAAGAACAATTCTGATTCAGCACATTCTTCTGGGTTGAGTATTCAAAGTCTATCCTAGTAATGTTGTAATAGGCAGTGGACCTATCTGAAAAATAAAAAATGTTGTTGTGAAGTTTCTGAAATTTGGCTGCCAGAAAGGTATAACAGCAACTGTATTCTGCTCCAGAGAATCAGGAATAACTAATATAAAAGGATGGAGATTGTGAATTGTTGGCTTGTCAAGCAATATCACTATGCTTTATCTTGTAACATTAAGCTGTAATTTTTAGAAAAATCTCAAGAGCAAATTCTGATACAAATATATATTTTGTTTTGCGTAGTTGAGTAAAACAGCAATGTATAAAACTTATTTCAAACCAGTTCTAACATATGAAGCTGAGACTTGGACATATACAGAAAAGGAATTGAGCAGAATCCCAAGCTGCAGAAATGAAATTCTTATATGGAATGGTACATAAAACAAGGAAAGATAGAATAAGGAATGACAAAATCAGGCAGACATTAAGTGTAGAAAAATTAACAACAGACATAGAAAAAAATAAGACTAAAATTGTTTGGACATTTAAAAAGAATGGAAAAGGAAAGACTACCACAAAGACTGTTAAATCTCAAGATATAAGGAAAATGATCACAAGAAGATGGATTAACCAAGTGAAGAAACAATTACAAGAGGGAGGATACGACTGGGAAGAACTAAAAAGAAGCAATGCATGGGAAGATAGAGATGGTTGGAGGCATATTTGGAATTAACCTTCCGAAAGGAGGACATGATAAGAGGATGATGATGATGAAGGAACAATCCCTGCTGCTTGGAATGAAGTCATGCCAAACAAAGAGGAAAAACTTGCTGCAGAATAAATCAATAAATCCTTCTGAAAGATTTTTCTACAATCTCTAGATTGCAATAGTCAATCGAAACCTACTGGGAAAATTGAAACTTTTCAAATAATTACTCAACAAAAGATTCTTGCAAAATTTTATATATCTCAGTTTCACCTTTCAGCTAAGAGCACCAATATATTGCCTCGGAATATAAGAGAAAATTTACAAATAAAACAAATTGCATAAGCAATAGAAGGAAAGAATGGAATGAACATATAAATATAATGTCAAATTACAGACTAGTTAAAATAGCTAGGGATAAATTCCCAACTGGGGAAAAAAAATATTGGACACCTTAAGAAAAGATGCAATTGAAGCAATACAATGAAGAGTAACAGGTACCTTGTGTACATTGGATGAAAGAAGGGCAGTAGTTTCATCTGGACAATAAGCACTATGTTGCAGTCAATTGATAATGGATTATGAAGTACCTTTGTGAAACATTTCTTAAAATTTATTACATTGCCAATTGTTCTCAATATTCAGTTTAGTATTTTCTATCATTTACTTGATGTTCTAGTGAGTTCTGCACACAGAGTATGTACCACTCTAACCAGCTAAAGCACAATTTTTGGTCTCAATTGGAGAAACCTATTTTTATGGCAGGAAACTTAATTTTGGAATATTTTGTTTGCAACGATACTAATCTATAGTGTGTGAGAACAAAGTATGCTTAAGCTTATATATATAAGAAAAATAAATGTTTGTGTTAGGATTCCTGAGTAGCTCAGATGGTTAGAGTGCTAAACGTACAGAATTTAGAAACTCTCGTTCAAATGCCAACTCAGGCATTTATTTTTCTTTTCCTGTCATATTTGCCTTCATTGCCAAATGTCAAAAATATACGTATAACAGCTAAACATACAAGCATTACTGCTATAAAGTAAATATTCTCATTAAAATATGCTTACTTGTTATGGTGGCCACTAGATGGCAGTTGGAATGATATCCCGCTATCTCTCATGTAAATTAAAAATACTATATATATATATATATATATATATATATATATATCGTCGCTTAAGAAACAATACCGCATAACTAACAAAATACAAATTTTACACGAGAAACAAAAAACTGTTCATTTTTCTCCTTAGTGCTGTGCCGGTTCACTCAGGGTAGAATATGGTAACTAGGGATGCTTATATTAGAAACTCATTACTTCAGTTTATTGAATAATTCTGCATATACAATTATAGAATTACAATGTTTTATACCTCACTAATTCGGAGTGGAGTTGATGAATTTACTTAAGCCCACGTGTTTTTAATATCACTTTTACTAAAGGTCGCAAATGGTTGCTGTAGGACTTGTTTCTTGTAGAACGTATGAGCGTGAGAGTATGTGAGAGCATTTTGTCACATATCCTTGCCTTATAAGGGTGATGACTCCTCCCATAAAGTCACCATCCCCACTCCAAATGCACATGTTATTCATTACACCTTAGAGGGGTACGTACCATTTGTTTGTGGTTCCTATGTTAATAGACTCATGTGCGTCTTCCAGTTATTACTATTAATCTATGTTTTAGTACTTAGATTCTATTACTTCTTGCCACAGTACCTATGGATTGAAACCATTGTATCTATAAGTTTAGAGAGATCATGGTACAAAATGTCATCCTAATCTATGTTTGAACTGAGCGCACTTCTTCAGTGGTGCTAACAGTATAAAAATGTCAATTTCCCCAAAAGTGTCAGTTATGCGGTATTGTTTCTTATGTGACGATATACATAAAGTGGAAAGCAACAGGAAGCTATCACACCTACAATTCCCTAGTAAAGCTGCAAGCATAGCATGAAAATGCTATGATTGCAGTGAAGGACATGCCTTCAGGCAGAATTACTATGGATGGATATATATATAAGAATAAATGTTTGTGTTAGGATTCCTGAGTAGCTCAGATGGCTAGAGTGCTAAACGTACCGAGTTTAGAAACTCGGGTTCAAATCCTGGCTCAGGCATTCATTTTTTTTCATGTCATATATATATATATATATATTTGGCTGCTGAACAATAATGTTTTTATTACCTGATCCCTGGTACTTTGAGATGAATATTGACACCATGCCTTATTACATCTTGTAGTGAGATACTTTTGGATAATGAGACCAGCCTCATGGGCTAGTGGTCAGCATTTCTGACTTTAGTTCCTGATTCCCGGTCAAACCATAGGAATTTTTCCTTAAAAGGAATTATTCCTGTGGTTGCTCATGGTCTGGAATTTAGGTTAAGTTTAGATTAAGAACTCTCCTGGCACTTCACTATCATTTATCACCCATCATATCATCGGGGTAACATAACTCCGTCTTCCAGATGCCCCAACCTAGAAATGGATTACAGTTTCACCAATGCCAGGGGATAAAACCAGAAATGTTATAAAAGGCAACCTGATGGCATTAGAAAAAAAAAACAATGAAAGGAAGAGAGAGTAAGTTTTAAAAATGTCAATCTCATACTTAAATCTCACACACTATATTCACGGAATTTGTAAATTTTAAAATATATGTTTTGAAATAAATTTTTTTATTTAGATTTCAACATAATTTTGTTTTTTTAGACTATAGTATAATGTGTACACGGAAAAGACGTGCAAAATGCTGTAAAATGACATCTCCCAGCTTTGTAAGCTCAATTAGGAGAGCTCCTATAGCAATTCAAAAAGGTTCCATTCATGTTTTTCGTCAATCTTTCAAAACATTTTTAACAAGTGCATATTTGGCACCTTACTTTTCATGCCATAATTGAATGGGCTCAAAAATGAAATAAGTTGATTCTAGTAGATGAAGATGTGATCTTTCTAATGGTACTAAAGAAAACATTTGAGATGACGTAATTCACATTATTTGAGCTTGAACATAGCTCACTTTTAACAAGTGCATATTTGGCACCTTACTTTTCATGCCATAATTGAATGGGCTCAAAACTGAAATAAGTTGATTCTGGTAGATGAAGATGTGCTCTTTTTAATGATACTAAAGAAAACAACATTTGAGATGACATAATTCACATTATTTGAGCTTGAACATAAATACTTTTAACAATTGCATATTTGTCACCTTACTTTTCATGCCATAATTGAATGGGCTCAAAAATGAAATAAGTTGATTCTAGTAGAAGATGTGCTCTTTGTAATGGTGCTAAAGAAAACAACATGAGGTGACGTAATTCGAGCTTGAACATAGCTCACTTTTAACAATTGCATATATTTATGATCTAGTATAATCCTAGACAAGTGGTTATGAATAAAGATATTTGGGCAGTTCACTGTCTCAACCACCATTAACAAATTTATCAAATATTAGTCTCCATTTGGTTTTTTGTTCTTGAAATATTTGGCCCTAAAGAAGGACTAAAATTTGACATGACAGATTTTGTTAGGCACTTTGATCCACGCTAGTGACTCCTAATGTGGGCTTCCGTTCGTTGGACGTTTTTTGGATTTAGGATAAAAAGTTGTGCAAGACATATAAATACGAGGTCCCTACTTGCATTTGTCTTGTAGTAACAAAGAATTAAAAATTGAATGTTGTTCGGTTTCTTGATGGATTCATCAAACAGGCCTCCATATAAAAGGTCCTAGTTTCCCAAACACTTGATATTATGATTTGAAATTTTGCAGAGGTTCATTTCTAAAGAGGTTCCATATCTACACCAAGTTTCAGCGAAATTGAACATGTCGAGTGTGGGGCACTAGACCACTTGAGATGAAATGACCCATATTTCAATCAAATTTAACATTATTCCAAGTCTAGAAAAACACAATAGTGCTTAGGTGAGAAATTTTCTTTTACATGTGTTGATTTTTGACTTGGAATGATGTGCTCAAGTAACAGTAACTCCAGAAGATAAAAGAATTGCTGTATATTTCCAGGGCAAGATCCAAAATACTCCAATTTTCTCTTCTTTAAAATAACTAAATAGTTTTGCATCTTCAGGAATAACAAATCTCATTAGTGAGATAATAAAATGTTAGTGATATTTCCTAAATTAATTAATAAGACAGTAGTTTACTTGAAGTTAACAGAAACAATTTGAGTTGTATTTTGACTCACCTCATATTTCTTGACTTTTTTGCAGACTTAAGTTTTGTCACTACCTTTGTAACATTTTCGATGCAACACCACGATCACAACTAATCAGACGAAACTTAAGTCTGCATAAAAATCAAAAATATGAGGTGAGTCAAAATACAACTCAAATTAATTAAAATAAATGATTAAAACAAACCTCTTAATGTTACTTCCTATTGTATTTTAAAATAATTAAAATAAACATGAGGTGAGATTAACATTTATTTTAATTATTTTAAAATACAATAGGAAGTAGGAATTTGTCTGGCGACAAATCACTTTGGGTTGAAGGAGAAAACACTATATTGTGGAATATTCCTAATTATAAAAAAATTAAATTAAACCTCAGAGTGTTATTTCCTGCCTACATAATTTAACACAAACAAGTGTAAATATTAAATGTATCACTTCTTACAAAAAATAAATTTTATTTGAAGAGAAAAATATATACTTGAACTGGGATTTGAACCCAATGTCTCTGGTTCTGTACACCAGTGCTCTGACAGTTAAGCTACCAGTCTTCTGACTCAAACAAATATTAATTCTCTTTACTTTTACAATTTGAAATTTTTTAATGTATTTAATCAATTTTGAAAATGAATTGTCTGTATCACTTTGTCCTTGTGGCAATCCTCTAATGAGGAAAGTTTTATGTAATAAAAAATAATATTTGAAGGAAGTAACACTATGAGGTTTCTTTTAATTATTATGAGTTAGGGATTTTTAGTGTCAAGAAATTAGTCTGTAAGAGAAAAAAAAAAGTGAGTCTAAAATCCCTAACTCATAATAATCAAATCTCTTATTTATTATGAATTACTGTGCACCGCAAAGGAAAAAAAAAAGCAGTAGATGGTGTGTAGAATGTAAAGTTCATAGCCTTGGCATGCAGGAATCATAATCATCATCCATGCAAGTATTAGGCCGTGTGGCCTGTTACGGTCTCAAAGAGGAATTTTCCATCCAGCGCTTTTTTTTGACATCCCAGTGATCTTTTGCCTTGGGGGCAGTAACGAAGCATGACTTTGGAATTCTATGAGATGGCATTTGTTGAAGATGGGCTTTCCAGTTGTTCTGGTAGTTTTGTATATGGTGAAGAATGGGTTCTACATCCAACTCTTCCATAATTTCCTCATTTCTTTTATGGTCCCACTTTGTGTAGCCTGCTGTATGGCACATAAACCACATCTCATTTGCTGTTATTCGGCTTTCATCTCTTCTTCATATTGTCCATGCTTCACTACCATATCTTAATACTGGTCTTGCGAGAACCTTATAAAGCCGTAATCTTGTATTCTTCTGTACTAAAGATGGTTTTATTATACTGTTAATTATCCCCGTTGTTTTTGTGAAATATGTGATTTTCTTTGATATATCAGCTTCATCTTGAAATGTTAAATTATAACCCATATAATTAAATTCATTTACTCGTTAAAAAATTTCATCATCCAAAACAATTTTGCTAATAAATAAAAATAATTAATATTTGTAGGAAATAACACTATGAGGCTTCTTTTAATTATGAGTTGGTTATTTTGACTCACCTCATATATATACATTTTAATATGAGGTGAGTCAAAATAATTTGCTCTTTATAATTAAAATAATTAATATTTGTTTGAATTGGGAGCCTGGTAGCTTAGCAGTCAGAGCACTGGTGTACAAAACCAGAGACATCGGGTTCAAATCCTGATTCAGGCATATATTTTTCTCTTCTATTAAAATGGGCAACTTTACTACACAAATCTCAGACAGGGATTTATAATTGAAGGGCTCGGCTATAAAACATGGTAACTGACAAATTCTTGAAAATTGAGTTGTAGCATGTAAACTGTGACATACAACTTTGAAACACTTGGTGCATGTCATTTTATTTACCATCTATTGACATGTAAAAACTACGTGCACCAAATGCTTCAGAAGGTCACATATCACAGTTTACATACTACAACTCAATTTTCAAGAATTTGTCACTTAACATGTTTTACAGCCGAGCCCTTCAATTAATGTAATAAATTTGGGAATTTTATACATTATGAGGTTTTCTTAATAAGAATCAAATGAATTGTGAATTCATCTTCTTCTTCTTCTTCTTCCTTCCAAGTATTAGGCCAAGGCCTGTTACGATCCTATAGTTACCTCATACATCTATGTTTTAACACAGAACTGCAGTATCGGGAAATACATCATTCCCATATTCACGATTCATTTGATTCTTATTAGGAATTTATAGCATGTATACTTTTTGCCAAAAAGATAAAGAACCTTGCCTCACACCATTGTCTAAAGTTGGCTATTAGTGACACTTTCAAATCCCTTGCTGTAAGCATTTTGGCATCTTATTTCAGGACAAGTGTGCCTTTTCAATCACCAGTGTTTTAAAAGCAGATTAACCCGTCAGTGTGGAGGGACGTGACATGTACGCAGGTTGAATTCTTCACCAAATGCAGAGCGACGTGACTTGTACGCTAGCTACATGCACTGCTTTAAACTATTATGATCTTTGTGTTTACATTAACTATTTACAGTTTATATAAATTTTATGTAGAGATTTCAAAGATTATATTAGTGCCTATATTAATTGATGACGGCCCTGAGTAAATTAAAATCATTTTATATTTGCATTTATTCATGCGGCCTCTGACATTTTTCTTATATTTATAACTTGATAAAGGATTTCTTAGAAAAATAAATTCGCCTTTTTTTTTTGATCAGCTTGTCTATCAAATTGAATCTATTTTCAAACCTCTTCATTTTTAATAATAATGTTGCAAAATTCAGTATATATGAAGGCCCAACAAAGTTATTTTCGATTTACGCTATAGTACAGGACCACAACAGTAAATTTCAGATATATATATATATACATAACAAATGACGATACCCTTACATTATGGAAAGGTAGCTAGTCTACTATTCACTCAGTATCTAAAAGGTAAAGTGGTCCACTACAGACCTTAGGAGCTCCTTGGGATATTAGGAGGTTAAGGCTCCCACTTTTTCTAGACTATCGGTACCTGATGTCAGCTGGGTACTTATCTCTGTCTGATGGCCCATAACAAGCATATGGTACTCATTTCAGTTAGAGGCTGAGTCAACCATGGGGTCACAGTGCTGCCTGAAGGTTTGGTTCAGTTTAAAAATCCTAATCCACCGGAACTCGAACCCTCGATCTTCTGGCTTGTAGCATGTTGATCTTTCAAGTGCACACCTCTGATGAAGCTATTATAGTTATATATCATCAACTGCTTTCACCTTGGAAACCAGAAGAACATTGAAATTTAGGGTTGATGAAGGTCTTTTAGCACAATAGGTCTCATGTGTAGAAAGAAAATTTTTTTGAAGGCACACGACCTAAAATAATGTTTCCAAAGTGTTAGAAAGACACATTTGGAGAAGGTTCCCCCCCCCCACAAGAAAAAAGGTCAATGCATAGAAGCAATGTGTTTGTAATAAACATGAACAAAATAACACAAGGGAAAAAAATACACTTATTGGTGCCCGAGTGTCAAACAGCTGGTTTACGCTTTGAAGATTTATCACACAAATTTTTTAAGTTCATTCTGTTTTTTTTTAAGACCCTTCTCTTTGTGTAAATATTTCGTTGTATTGTTAGATAGAGCCGGTTCTCTGAAGTCTTCAAAGAATTCCTAGTGTAATTCACTGTGCTACTTATGTGAGAAACTTACAAATTACCTACTTTAACTGTAAATATATCATAAATAAGTTTGCACATGCAGAGATGTTACATGAGAACCATAACAAATTTAATTAATTAAATATTATATTAAGGGACCATAAACGAATTGCAAAAACATTTAAATTACTTAAGATATTTCCATTTAAATGCGTTTTTGGAATACTGGCACTGAACGGCTGGGTTTAAATACCCGTGAACCTCCTCCCGCAACAGAGTATTACCGGCCATTTAACTCCACCCGCTCTGAAGGGTTGCCTTTTGTTTGCAGGAATTTTTGAATGGAGAAAAGAGAGGGTGATTCCAAGGTACTTCCAGGAACTGAGGTTCTTAAGTTTTTGGTGAAAACTATACATAGGAGGTCCCAGATTGAAATTCCAGAACAAACTAATCCAACTGGGGTTATTTCAAGTTTTCCTCAGCCATTGAGGTAAATGTTGAATTGAAATTATTTAACAGAAATAGATTCATTATAATCACCATATTGTATCATTAAAATTAAATCACTCTTTTTTAGGAATTAACACTATGAAGTATTATTTATTTATGTACAATTTTATCACTCTCCTCATATTTTTCTTCTTCTTAAACTAATTTCAGAACTATCTTCTGTTCCATCATTCAGTATTTTATGACCATCGTTTTGTCGTCTTGAAGAGCCATTTTTTTTGCTCCCTCTGTTCCATTATCAGTATTTCATCACCGTAGTTTTGTCTTGAAGAGCTGTCTTTTGTTCCCTCTGTTGGTAGTTTGACAGCTCTTCAAGATGACAAAACAATGGCCATGAAATACTGACAACAGAACAGAAGACTAGTTTAAGAAGAAGAAAGATATGAGGTGAGTGATAAAATTATACATAAAAAATAAGTTAAGTTATATAGAAAACACTTGCCAAATAGAAATACAGATATTTGAGTTTGTATTCTTTAACATTCTTACCTCATATGTTTATTTTTTTTTTGGACGATCGTTTCAAAGCTATTGCTCCATCTTCAGCTTGTTCACAAACTGGTTTTTTTCTTTTCTTCAAGTTGTCAGCCCTGGAAAAGAAAAGAAAAAACCAGTTTGTGAACAAGCTGAAGATGGAGCAATAGCTTTGAAACGATCGTCCAAAAAAAATAAACATATGAGGTAAGAATGTTAAAGAATACAAACTGAAATACAGAGTTTACTAAATATAATAGAAGATTTGGGAGATACTATTTTACATGTTGAATAGTCTATAAATAAGAATGGAGAAATAAAAATTCTTACCTTGACAGTAAATAAAGGTATGCGAAGGAATTAGAGAAATAATGAATTCAATCAATGCTTATAATTCAAAAAGAAGATCCAACAAATTGCAACAATATTTATTTAACCTACTGCTAAGGTTTTAAGCTTGGTCAGGTAGTTATCCAGGTAAGACTTTATTTACAAAATAATAGGATAATGTCAACACTCGTAGATCAACTGCTGCCTCTCTTATTAAACAATTTCTTTACATTTGTACTAAAATCTATCAATTTCTCAAGATTATTCAAAATATTTTCACATTTAAATATAGAAACTGGATTCAACAAAATAATGAATCAAATCTTTATCATTTCCTTGTTGCAAGTTAAATATCAAGCATATAATGTCTGTCACTGTATTTAGATGTAAAAACTATAACAATTATCTACAATTTAACTTTCACAGGGAAAGAACACTATGAGGTTTAATTTAATAATTAAATTAATGTTTTTATTACCTCACCTCATATCCTTTTTCTTCTATACTGCAGTTTCGGAGCTGATCTCCATCGTCAGTAGCCTCTGGTCGACCGGTGTTATGTCGTTTCTTGGCGGTTTCCTTCTTACTTCTATCGGTGGACCGCTCTACTGACTACTGACGATGGAGATAAGCTCCGAAACTGCAGTATAGAAGAAAAAGGATATGAGGTGAGGTAATAAAAACATTAATTTAATTATTAATTATCTACAACTCAGAACATTAATGGCTGTGAATGTACAAATAATGTCAATGTTGCATGTTCATTTGTCATTGCAAATTATTATGCTCATTGGTACCCTACAATTCACGTATTTGCACATTCATAACTCAAAATTATAGATTTGTGGATTGTTGTATGGAAGCATAAAATGTAGATAAATAACAATGCTAATAATTATATTGCTACAATTTAAACAATTAATACATTATAAGAACTATGTGCTTAATCATAAAACATATTTATTATTTTATTTATATATATGTATATATTTGAATGTAATTATCCTGCATGGTTTGGTTAGATCCAAATATAAAAAACCACAATACTCTTTCTCAATTAATTTTCAATGAAATTTAAACATTAAACCATTGGTGCATTTACATTGCAAACTTAATGTATAATAAACATAATAAAGTATCAAAACCTTAATAGCAGAGTATCATGAAAGAGCTATTCAACTATTTTATTTAGTTAACCTTGCTGGGAAGACTATAGTTTTTTCTAAAAGTCCAAAGATTATGACAAATTAATAAATGGAGGGCTGTGGCAGATAAAAGGAAAAAAATTTAGGATGCACCCTATAACAGCATATTACCATGGGAGAGTTGAGACTTGTACATAACCCCAGTCAATGTCTCCTCTCTCAAAACGTACAAGACAGTCACTTCCTGAGCTTTTTGTGAGAATTAAGTTAACAGCATTTTGGGAAGACTACATTTATGGTCTTTAAATGCAGCTGCTTTATCATAATTAAAAATGTAGATAATCTGGAATAACTGTTTTTTAAGTAAGGTGATTAACCCAATGGACTCTTCTTTAAATGCCTGCTAACTTTCACCTCCACTCAGATTTAAATGGCCACACAAGACAGGAGGTGTCATGCTCTTTACATGTAAACACAAAAATGCTCATAGAATGGAATTTAATAAATATTTTTCTTTAGAAATTTTAGTGAAGGCTTCTGAATAAACCTTCTTACCTAAAACAATGTTTTGGTGTGGTAAATCTCGAAACTTTCCGGGACATGAAGTGGTACTTCACACTTTTTGCACTGAAATGTAGTTTCACTTCTTTTGTTCTGTTTTGAACACACGTTTGTAGGGTTTCTTTGTATTGTCTGTGCTGGGGATATACAATTTAAAGTGAGCCCAGTTCCTTGCCTGTAAACTGACAGGGATTGTACTTGATGATGGGGGGCCTCTCACATTGTAGGATGGCAGCTGAATTGTCTCCAATAACTGCTTGGCAACAGCTATTCTGAAGGTCGAATATGCTGTCTTGTGATCTATGAAATTATTGTACACCACAAAAGAGTTAAACATACATATGTCCAGCAAATAGAAAAATAATTTTCTGTATCCTTTTACAGTGCGACCTATTATAGGGAAAAGGGTAGTAATCTGGTCTTGCAAGTCAACACCATTCATTGCATCCTGGCAGAGTCTTGGTTTTTTTTTTATTTCTTCCCTAGGTCTTTGTCCTTTTACCCTCCTCAGTTTTCCTGTAGGTGTTATGTCTCCTGTCTGATGTTTCAAGGACAAAACTCTCTAATAAACTCAAAATCCCATCACGATCGTCACCACACACCCCCTTAGATGCCATTTCAAAGACTGAGCACTATGAATTTCTTCTATATATTTCCAACAAACAGACAGCTTCTAATTTCACGATTTCTTACAAAAAAAGGCAGGTTGTCCAACACCACTTTTCTCTCAGGAACCTAGAAAAGCTAACACACAGTAGACATCTATGGGGTAGTTTGGAAGTTATTGCAAAATATATGAGCTCGTGCTCTTGACATGAATGTCACGTCATTCGAAGACTGGGCCTCACTAGAGCACGTGTGAACGTCACGTCATACGAGTTGAATGGGTTAACGGTGTAAAAGTCAGGCTTCTAAGAAAGAGGGTGGCCAGAAAAAATTAAGAAGAAAGTTCAATCCTCCCACACTTGTAATCACGTCTGAATTATAGAGGAAAAAATACTCCAACTTAAAGAAATATTGCTGAAAGGAAAGGAATATCTCCTAGAATTGTCGAATGCATCATCCATAAACATCAAATTTACCAAGGCAGCACAAAGCATGTTGTCATCACATAAATGAGAAACACATTCAAAAGTGGTTCACAAATACAAAAAAAAAAAAACTCTGTGAACAGATCTTGCAGAAAAAGATAGCAATTATTGGTAGGTAACATTAGGTGAAGCATGGATCTATCTTGAAAACACCAATAAACCTTGCATCATACTTTATCAGAAACGTCGAAAAAAGAATGCAAACAAAAGGTTTCAAAAGGGTTTTATGGTGGTGGCCTGCTACTGCTCCAGGGGTCAGCTGAAAATTAAGAAAGTGGCTAGTAGAGCTAAGATCAATGCAGTTTACTTTCAGGAGAAGGTAATGAGACCTATTTACCTACAAGATATTCCACAGGTTTATGGGACAGATGCTAGCAAGGATATATTGATATATTCATATGGACAAGGCAAAGTAATCTATGCAGTTCTACAGCCAAATGGAAGATGAAACTGGAATTAAGATTATTTATTTTTTGTAAGAAAATTAATAAATTCAAAAAACAAAAAGTGAAAAATAAAAGTACTCCTGAGACAGATAAAGAAATTGGTAAAAAATTCAAGAAATTTACATACCATCCTTAAGTATTTAATAGGTTTCAAAAAAATTTCAGCAAATTTTAACATTTAATTAGCACCGAAAAATGATTACAGTTTGAATAAATTAATCAAAACCAAGAGAGTGGAGAGATTGAAGATGGCAACAAATCAGGATTTATCAAATTGATTGTAAAGATAGTGAAAAAAAATATACATAGGAAAAACAAAAAGGAACTTAAATACAGGATTGAAAGAACACCTTACAAATGTTAAAAATGGAGAAATAGAAAAATCTGCAATAGCTGCACATGCATGGTCAGAAAACACAGAATTGAAACTAAGGCAAAATTACTAAAACAGTTAGAAAAAATCTAAGAGAAAATTTACATCTGCAAGAATAAAAAGAAAACTATGAATTTTGAAATTCCCGGTGAAAGAGAAAAAAATCTGATTTGGAAGTTCATTAGTCGGCCAGCAGAGGGAGCAGAAATCAACATGCAGGAAGGCAACATTTGTAATGCATTGAGAATGTTCCACAGAAGCAATGAAATTAGTCTGCATAAAAATGAAGAAATATGAGGCGAGTCAAAATGTACAACTGAAATATAATTAAGATAATTTATTTTTTCTTCAACATCAGTCAAGTCACTTGATGCCCTCTAAAGGATGTCTGCAGCTCTGTTCTATTGAAGAGACCTAAAACTATTGAAGGCTTATGAAGAGCCTGTACAGAGGTGTTGCAAGATAGTCCCCTTGCTCATCTCAGGAAGAGTCTGCTTCAGTGGAAACTGTGCTACCGGGTGATAGTACACAACCGTGGTCATCATGTCGAGTACAACCGATGGTTGCAAGAAGGGATTTCTTATACTGTTACAAGCAACAATTTTTTTGATGTTTTTATTTTTAATTTAACACTTCTCACTGAAGGATAAATTATATTTGAAGAGAAAAATGTTTGCCTTGACCGAGACTTGAACCCGGGACCTTTGGCTTTCCAGGCCCGGAAAGCCAAAGGTCCCGGGTTCGAGTCTCGGTCTAGACGAAAATTTGTCTCTTCAAATATAAAAAAAACAATATTTTTATTAATTAAATAAAAATAAAAACTTGGTTTTATTTGATTTTCATATTTATTAAGATATAATTCAGTGACAGCTGTTTCGGTACACTGTACCTTTTTCAGACATGTTAACAAATTATGAATAATTAATATAATATATAACAAATAACTTGTTAACATGTCTGAAGAAGGTACAGTGTACCGAAACAGCTGTCACTGAATTATATCTTAATAAATATGAAAATAAAATAAAACTAAGTTTTTATTTTTTATTTAATTAATGAATATGGATTTTCATCAAGTAAACACCAACTCAATTGATTAACAATTTTTTAAAAGAAAAATTTACGCTTGGACCGGGAATTGAACCCAGGACCTCTGACTCTGTACGTCAGCGTGCAATCCATTACACCATTCAAGACCCGATACAACTGCTAAATTTTCTTTCCTCTTATACAATTATCTTACATCGAAGGCAGATAGCTCTCACTATTAACAATGCCATCAGATGACTTCTATTTCAAGTATTTTTTAACGAGAATTTTATATTACTTTTAAGCAGTAAAGCTTAATATTTTGATGTTACATTTAGTTTAACATATACCAGTCCTGGACAGATTTATTTTTTGAAAAGAAAAAATTTAGCAGTTGTATCTTGAATGGTGTAATGGATTACATGCTGACATACAAAGTCAGAGGTCCAGGGTTCAATTCCTGGTTTAAGCATTAATTTTCTTCTTCTTCTACTTCATGAAATTAGGCCTTTTGACCTGTTTTCACATGAAGTGGGATTTAATTAATCTTCCCATCTGGTAAATGGGCGTCCAACACTTCTACATTCTATTGGTTTGTACTTTAATAATAGCCAAGGGATTCCATCTGTAAACATTCTTTTAACATGTTCATGCCAGTATTTTCTTCAAAAAAAATAAATCTGTCCAGGACTGGAATATGTTAAACTAAATATAACATCAAAACAAATTGTTTATTTTAATCAGCCTCAACCCTCCAATAATTTAAATTAACTGCACATTATTCTAATAAAAAGAGTACATCAAGATTTGTGAGTGAACAAAATAATTATGATACAATTTATTTCCATCATATCATTAGTTTAAAGAAGAATCCTGAAGTTTACACAAAATGGAAGAAAAAACATCTATTTTACACTCAAGATCAATTTTAATCTGAAAAGATACTACAATTTCAAGTGATTTGAAAGAAAATTAAGCTATTACAATAAAAATTGCATAAAGAAACAAGTTTGAATTTGCATTATTTATATATGCACAAAGAAAAATTAATATATATACAAATACAAGAGTTAGATCTGGAAGAAAAGAATGACTAGCTTCTAGGAGCATAACCTTACATCCCCTAAGCAAACAATTGAATAGCCCTGCCATTGTTGAGATAGAAAACAGGTACAATTACCTAAATTATTATCATTCCCTGTACAAACAGTAAGTGCACCTAAAACAATATATCTGGAAAATTTTCATTAAAAAATTCTTACATTGCACAAAAATAATTTTCCATCTTCCACATTAAACATTCTAATAAAATGAATAATAAAAACAATTCAATTTTCACTTTTGTAATAGACTTCCAGGTTTCACTTGCCAATAATTTTACTAGTTTTCTAGGCACATTGCCATTTATTATTCACAAATCAGTACTATTTAAAAATCAAGCAGAATTAACCGATGGCCAATTTTTTTTCTATCATCATATAATCACATTTTCCATTAACATTGTAAAGTTTGAGCACTAATTAATAGCACTTATAATCACTATATTGGTTTCTATCAGTTTGTGAACATTAATTTATAATACTTGGAGGGCGATCTTTCAACTTTATCAAACATATACACAAAACAGCAAACTAATTTAATATGTAAACTGGAAGCCGTATCTTAGAACATGGGATTTAATATGAACACTTTTACTGAGAATTTTTCCATCTTTGTAGTATTTATAAGTTATAATAAATCATACACAATTATCACTCATTTCAAATAATAAAACTATGGAATTCAATAAAATATTGGTACAATTACAAATGTAAGACTGATTTTTTGCAAGGTAAAACATTCAAGACCAATTTTGGCAGAGCAGATGGAAAATTAAAACAGACAAACCTAATCTGTCTCAACACTGTAACAATAATGACAAATATTTAAAACAAGCTTAAAAATAAGAAGTATACTCATTATCAACGAATATTAAGCTTTTTCCCTTTTAAAAATCTCACATGGAAAGTAGTGGAAATCTAACTTTATTTTATTTAAATAACCTAAAATTGTTATAAAATAGATGTACTGAAAAAAAAAAGACATATCTATCTAAATTTTTAAAAAGCTAATCATAAAAAAAAGTATGAAATAAAACAGGTGTCATGTACATTACCTATCACATTTTCGTAATTGTAAGAATAGCTCACCAATCACTTCCAGAGGATAACACTTCTCACTCAACCAATCAACAGCAATAATAATTTTAGTACCCAGAATTATGTTTTCTAATAAATTTACAACATCAATGCACCATCATTCTCTACCAATGGTAAAAAAAATATGCCCACACATAATACTATAGAATGTATTGAGCACCTCAAAGGAACGCTGGGAGTACTTAAGAGGCACTCACGTACTCTTCGAGCACTGAAATACTTACAATGGAGTACAACTGTACACTAATCACAATTCTTGCACCATACATGGAGTTTCTGTTTATGATATGGCTGAATCATTTGATAATTTTGTTCACTTTTAACATTTTTTCCTCTTTTTTTATTTTTTTGTATAGGCCCTTAAATGTCCTGTCCTATCAGAGCCAAGGCTTACCTGAACACAGAAGTAAATTATCAATACTGATGTGATAATTCAAACAGGACCATTGGGAGTCGCACCTACACTTTTCTGACTTGTACATGCTTCACTCGATTTTGCTCTGAAATTAACAAATTCATTATCATAAGTAATGCCATTCTTGATTTCCAATTTATCAATAATTTGGAAATCAAGAGTGGCATTGGTTAGGGCTATTTAACGAATAAAATTAATGATGTTTTATTATTGATTTAACATTTCTCCATGAAAGATAAATTATATTTGAAGAGAAAAATTTCCGCCTAGACCGGGACTCGAACCCGGGACCCTTGGCTTTCCGGGCCAAGTGCTCTACCAACTGAGCTACCGAGGCGAGTTACGATCTAGATGCAAATTTTTCTCTTATATACGTTGTAATTCCCTATCGCCAAATGCTTTTTGAAACCATTGTTTCTATCTTTGCAAATGGCGGCTCCTTAGTTCAGAAGACATTTATTGGGAATTTAACATTACTTTATAAAGCTAGTATTTTTCTCTTCAAATATAATTTATCTTTCATGGAGAAATGTTAAATCAATAATAAAAACATCATTAGAAGCCTTACTAGCTTTATAAAGTAATGTTAAATTCCCAATATATGTCTTCTGAACTAAGGAGCCGCCATTTGCAAAGATAGAAACAATGGTTTCAAAAAGCATTTGGCGATAGGGAATTACAACGTATATAAGAGAAAAATTTGCGTCTAGATCGTAACTCGCCTCGGTAGCTCAGTTGGTAGAGCACTTGGCCCGGAAAGCCAAGGGTCCCGGGTTCGAGTCCCGGTCTAGGCGGAAATTTTTCTCTTCAAATATGAATAAAATTAAGCTAATAATGATATTGGGTCCACGGTTCAATTCCTGGTTCAGACATTAATTTTTCTTTTCACAATATCATTATAATATGATCCATTATTGGAACTGTGTTAAAATAACAGTATTGGGAAATGTTAAATAAAATTAAGCTGTTTATTTTTTATTATTTCACTCACTTCATACTTCATAGAAGTGAATAAAAAATAAACAATATTAAAAAACCTCATAGTGTTATTTCCTATCTACATAACTTAATTAAGCTGTTTACTCACAAATCATTATTTAAATATAGTTATTTAAAAATATTCATATATTTAATGTAAACGGCAATGTTTGAAAACGAATGAGAAACATTTATGTTTCACTTGTTCATCACTGCAACCAGATAATATTATTTATTGCCAAAGGATCACAATATTGTAGAATGCACCCTAGTGGAGAAAAAATGAAACGCATCAAACTGTATATTAATTAATTTCTGATGTCCTATGATGTAAATATGCCAATTATATTTTTATGGAACGTTATTACCTGGAAAATAATATGTTTAAGAAAGTGCAAACAATGTTTTTTTTGGTATAATCAATTGCTACAAATGTTTTTATATTATATCCCACAAGCACTATCTGTTTACATTCGTGCACTATATATACAATCTGGTAGCCGTATTTCTTAGAGAATCAGTCACTGCAAAATAAATTAGCACCGAAAAATAACCACAGTTTAAATAAACTAATAAAAACAACAAAAATGAAAAAAGAAAAACTGATAAAAAAATCAGGAATATATCAAATTGAATGTACGGGTTGTGAAAAGATATATATAGGAAAAACAAAAAGAAACCTAAAAATTAGAACCAAGAGCACATAAGAAATATTAAAAATGGGGAAATAGAAAAATCTGCAGTTGCTACTCATGTTTGGTCTGAAAAACATAATATAAATTTGGACACTAAATTATTAAAACAGTTAGAAAATAGAAAATAGCTATTTGGCAAAAAAATCTATATTCAGAAGAACAAAAACAGAGTTATGAATTTCAAAATACCGACAGAATGTGACCTCGTTTGGAGGTTCTTTGGCCAACCTAGGAGGGAGCTGACATTGACATTCAACCAGTCTGGGCAAGATGCTGAGGATGATTAGGATCCAATCGAAACATGTTCAAGAACAAATCAACATTAATATTGAGGTAAGATAAACAGACTCAAAATAATATAACCCAATTACATGTCAATGAAAAAAAAAAAAAAAACAATATACTTCTAAATTACACTTACGCAAACAAAATTATGTATAATTAAAGATTTATTCTAAAAAGTATGGACTTAAAAAACAACTGCAGAGATTAAATTGGCAAGGAAATGTAACTTAAATATTTAATCAACATAGTTTTCCAACCCTTATCAAAATTAACATTTTTCTAGAATAATTTCCACCTTCAGTCATTCCTACAAATTTTAATTTCAAACGTAAGCTTACATTGATGGTTGATTTGTGTTGTCAACAACTTCATTTGTGCCCTTCTTATCAGTTTCCTGAATTGGGCCATTTTCTTTTGGGGAAGTGTCAGTCTCTAGATGGTGTATATCTCCTTCTCCACTACCACTTGCCATTAGACCCTGTGCTGATAGGAACCTAAAAATTAATATTCTAATTTAAAATAAATAAATAAAAACGCACAAAAAAAAAAGAGATTTCATATATATCCAATAATAAATAAAGTGTAATTAAAACCAAAATCAGTTCATAATGTGACTCAATTCTCATGGTAATCTCAAAACATAAATTGATAATAAAAAAAAAACTGATATAAAAGAAATTATATTTGAAGAGAAAAATTATACACTCAGACTGGGGCTTGAATCCAGGACCTTTGGCTGAGCAAATGCATTTGCAAGATAGAAGCAAAGGTTTCATAGCATTTGGACCTTTACTTAATAAGGAATGAACTACAAGCAAAAATTGAATTCAATATATATAGGAAGGATACTCATACAGACAATTATATAAAATCTTCAGGTTTCAATCATATTGTGCATAAACATGGAATTTTCAACAGTTTGATATATAGATTATTAAATGTTCCATTAAATGAAGAAGATTTTTAAGAAAGAATACAACCACATTTTGAACATAGCCAATTTAAATGGTTTTGGAAAAGAAATAATTATAAATAAATTAAAGAAATTCAGACAACAAAAAAGATTAAAAGAATACACTGCCCTGCAATCTGATTCAAAGAAAGAAAATAATTTAAGAAAATTACTTATCATGCTGAAATACATAACAAATTTTAAAAAATTTTCAAGAAATTCAATATTACATTGGCACCGATAAATAAATTTAGCCTCGGTAATCTATTAAGAACTAATAAGAAATTAAAAGAAGAATGCAAAGTGAATGACCTAATTATTATTGCAAAGATAGAAGCTATGGTTTCAAGCATTTGGCGCGAGGGAATTACAACGTACATAAGAGAAAAATTTGCATCTAGATCGTAACTCGCCTCGATAGCTCAGTTGGTAGAGCACTTGGCCCGGAAAGCCAAGGGTCCCGAGTTCGAGTCCCGGTCTAGGCGAAAATTTTTCTCTTCAAATATAATTTATCCTTCAATGAGAAGTGTTAAATTAATAATAAAATCGTCAATACAAATATATTATGAATTTGATGTTTAAATATTGGGACATCCACAGATATACGTGGGAACAATACACTAAAGGTCTAAGATCGATAACTGATTATGTAATGGTGATGAAACTGAGAAATATTATAGTTCAAGATGTTAGAGTAAATCGAGGACCCGAATGTGGAACGGATCATTATATGCTGTCAACTAGGATAGTATGCCCTATAAACAGGCAAAAGGTAAATAAAGATCAAAATATAGAAATAGAAAATGAATTAGAAAAATGTTGATATAATCTACATTTACTACAAGATGAGAGTATTAAAAATCTATATGCCCAACGCCTCACCGAAAAATTAAAATTTGATGAAGATTGGAACTCTGTCGTTATTTATGAACATTTGAAAAAAATATATACATGAAGCAGCGAGAGAAGCACTTGTCTGGAAAATGATAAACACCATAAAAACCATTGGGTGAATAAGGAAATACTTGATATCATAACAGAAAAGAAAAATGCATATAAAAAATATTTAAGTTCCAAGAAAGATGAAGATTATCAAAGTTATAACATACTTAAAAGAAAGGTTAAAGCAGAAGTCGGGAAACATAAAAAAGAAATGTGGAATAGGGTATGTGGAGAAATTGAGCATACAGTAGGCTATTCAAAGTCAGCCCAAGCATGGAGGACAATTACAAACATGCGAAATGACAATATGACAAAGAGTTTTAATTTAGTACCAATAAAAACTTTTCAGGAATATTTTAAAATGCTTTTAACAGAAACTAGGAGAAAATTTATAGACTATGCTACACTGGATAATGGAAAGGGTGACTTAATAGAACCTATAACAGAAGAGGAGGTAAGAAACGTGTTGAGAACAGCAAAAAATGGAAAAGCGGCAGGTCCAGGAGGAATAACCATGGAACTAATTAAATATGGTGGTTCAGGAATTATAAGAATTTTAACTAGACTTTTTAACCAAGTGACCAGTCTGCAGGAGAGGAGACCATTGGACATCAGTTGTGAACGTGAACAGCATTGAGAATGTCACAAATACAGTGACGAAATCTAGATATGCAAGGGAGTTAAGAAGTATGAGGTGAGTCAAGAAACAACTACACAAAATTAAAATAAACCTCATAGTGTTATTTCCTACCTACATAACTTAATATAATTTACATACCTATAATTATCTATAAGCTGCTGTTGATGTTGTTCTCCTAAAGAAGCATTAGGATTGGCATTGTCATCTGAACCTAAGTCTGGGCTGAAATAGAATGATTCATATTACTTTTTCATAATTATAGAGGATGTTACTAAATTTACCCGAAATATAAGAGGACCTTTAACCCCAAAATCTGAAATAAAAAAATTGTGACCATCTTATAATCACCAACTATGAAATAAGCCTGGCCAAAGTCAATGTTTTTACATTGCATTGTAGGCCACATATTTGCCAGCTGTTGAGGTTAATATTTTTATGTTGGGCAATACACAGCTGCTGGCTTAGAAATTATTGCAGATGCAGCAATGTACAAATAATATGCAGTGGAAATTAAATATAACATGAAAGCCAATACAAAAGCTGGAAAGAAATTGCTTTGGTAAAAAGTATCTTGACAATGAGATTAACAAAATTGTAGGAGAAAAGTTGAGTGGAAAATTTTCTTATGGGTATTAAAATGAATGATAAAAGTTAGAAATCCAGATAATGTAAAAAGCTGCAGTAAAGTACTGTAATAAGAATTAAATGAATTGTGATTTCTTCTTACTTCATACTTCTATGTTTTTTTAAACACAGCACTGCAGTATCAGCAACCCATTGTCACCATCCTCAGCTGTTTTTTATTTAAAAAAACCATACTAGAACCATGAGCTTTGAGATTCCAGACAAATTGAGCTTGATTACAAAGTTCTTAAAAAATACCAGTTTAGAAAATGATTCATTCAAAAGAATACCAGATGGCAGTTTGGATAATTACCGGCAAAAGAAAAAATTGACAGTCGTGAAAACAGCCGAGGATAGTGACAATGGTCGCTGATACTGCAGTGCTGTGTTTAAGAAATCACGATTCATTTTATTCTTATTAATTAAACCTCATAATGTTAAAAATTCTCAAATTTAATATATAAATCTTAAAGGCATCTTTAAAATTGGGGGGGGGGGTCCATCTTATATTCAGGTAAATATGATAAGTGAATAGTTGTCCCAAAACAGATCTAACCCATAAACTGCTACTCGTGGCTTGATTAACTTCTTCTGTCATTTTGTCACTTCTAAGTACCAATAAAAATCAACATCCCAGATAGTAAGAAATCTGGAATTTATCAAATAAATTGCAATGATTGTAGCAAAGTATACATAGGAAAAACAAAAAGGAATTTGGAAACACGCACTAAAGAACATTTTACAAACATTAAAAATTGTGAAATTGAAAAATCAGCAATTGCTGCACATAGTTTGCTAGAATATCATAAAATTGAAAAAGAGGCAAAACTTTTGAAACAATTAGATAAACCATTGGAATTGACAATTTGGGAAAAGATATTCATTCAAAAGAATAAATATCGATCTATGAACTTCGATATACCGGTGAATAAAAATTTAATTTCAAAATTTATAATCCCAACCAAAGATGACAGCACAAGAAGTGATGTCCTTAGAGAAATCAACAACCAGAGAATTTCATCAGTGGAAGTCATGACTGAAGAGGGATAAGATATTGTCTGAAACCGTCGGTATCAAAGAAATTTGAAATTGTATGAGGTGAGTCGTTAAAAATATATTCTTCACTCACTATTAATATAGATCACAATTCGCTTGAATGCCAACTTTTAAAGATAAATAAAACAGGTCTGGAATAGAGCAGGGTAGTTTTACATGCACCATTCCGTGATATTCTACAGATATATCACTTAATCCACTGAAAACCCAACTTTCAAATTTTTATGAGTTAGATCTCATTTCGGGGCAACTATTCAATTACAAAACAATAAAAAATTCTATAGTGAAGAGCAACTCACACATTATCCTCCTATGATTGTGTGTCCGTTTAAATGAATGTTAAATTATTTGGGATTATCGAAAATGAAGAAAATTCCATGTCAGAAAATAAGAAATATGATAGATGCAAAGGAAACAATCATCAAAAGAATTATACAAAGATCTACAGGACAAGATAAATTAAAATGTTTCATACCTCTTCTCATAACCAATCTTCTAAGGATACTGCAATTTCAAAGCCTTGGCGGTTTCATCTTCAGTACTGTCTTGACGACTGATGTTATGTTGATCGGAAGAACTACTTCTTCTTCCCTCTGTTGGTGGATCGAGGGAAGAAGAAGTAGTTCTTCCAATCAATGTAACACCAGTCGTCAAAATAGTATTGAAGCTGTCAAGGCTTTGAAATCGCAATATACTTAGAAGATTGGTTATGAGGAGAGGAATGAAACATTTTAATTCATCTTAAATTAAAACTTATAGCGATTTATTCCTATAAAAGTACAATCCATAGGACAGTTGGGACATGTGATGAGAATAAGGGATGGCACCATATCCTGGCGGAGAGAACAAGGGAGGAAGGAAAATATGCTGAAAGGAATGAGAAGCAGAGGACTAATTTTGGAAGGTACATTGGAGTGGAGACCAAGCTGGTATTTAAGAACCAACCAAGCTTTCTAAGCCATGCCATCTCCATCTTCCATAAGCTGAGAGGCTCTCATCTTTCAATTGTTTACAGAATTTTTAAAAAATAAATATCTTATATTTGAAGAGAAACTTTTTTTCTCTTCAAATATAATTTATCCTTCAGTGAGAAGTGTTAAATTAATAATAAAAACATCAATAGAAGCCCTATTGGCTTTATAAAGTAGTGTTAAATTCCCAATAAATGTCTTCTTAACTAAGAAGCCGTCATTTGCAAAGATAGAAGCAAAGGTTTCAAAGCATTTGGCACGAGGGAATTACAATGTATATAAGAGAAAAATTTGCATTTAGATCGCAACTCGTCTCGGTAGCTCAGTTGGTAGAGCATTTGGCCCAGAAAGCCGAAGATCCCGGATTCGAGTCTCGGTCTAGGAGAAAATTTCTCTCTTCAAATATAATTTATCCTTCAGTGAGAAGTGTTAAATTAATAATAAAAACATCAATAAATATCTTGTTAGCACACGATGTTGAATAGAGTGAGCCAGTTAGAATAGGTTCTGCATGACCCATATAATTAATTACGGAGAGACGGGCTGAGAGTTGCTCTTCGTGGAAAGCTTGATTCTTGAATACCGGCCTAAGAGTTACCTATCTGTCAGGCTGTCTCATAAGTAATGTAGATTTTAAGGTAATGTTGAATATCTGGTGGAATTTTCAAGGTGTTGTTCACTGGGAGTTTATTCCAAAAAGATGTAGGGTCGAATTTATAAACACATTAGACCGTAAAAGGCGTTCTCTGCTGAGAAAGTTTTATCCTAATACATTTTGCTTACTCAGAAATCTATTCATGCGATAATAATTGTAAGCTACCTGATGAGGTAACTTAAGATCATAGCTCAAGATAGAAACTTATCGTGAGAATCCCGAAGGGAACCGTTGTAGTTTGAAACCTTGCCGCTTTATCCAAGATGTCGGACCTTGAAGACTTCGATCATGTTTTCGGTATATGCGGAGAAGAGGAATTTGATAGAGTCTACCAAAGAATTCAACTGGAAGAACAGGAGAATTGGCGTAATATTGTGCAATGCAGACGTCGTTATATACGGTATTATTTGTGGGACGCAAGCGTAAATGCGTTCCTCTATAGCAGACGAAAATAATGGAAGTGGTTTTATCGCTGAGAATTCTGGATATTACAAAAATGTCGACTTTCATGCATGACCGGTAAGTCGGCCGTTAATTCGATCTCAGCAATTGCTCACGGTGAGTCAGCTCACCAGTGATTGGAAGTAATTTGAGTAGAGAGTAATGTAAATATGTAATAAAAAATAATTTATCTTTCATTGAGAAATGTTAAATTAATAATAAAAACATCAGAGAGTAATGTATTTGCATGCGGCCCGTAAAATCGATGTGGATCTTTATTCTCAACAACTGGAACGAGTTAATGAAATTTTTAGAATTGTGGGTTCAATCAACTCTGACTGGACCCCAAATTGCTTGAACAACCATGACAAATTTTTAGGAATTGGGAGAAATCAAATTGCTACCATAACCAGCATATAGCCCTGATCTTGTACCTTCATATTACCATCTGTTTTGATTCTATGGCCCAATTTTTACATGATACGGAGGGTTGTTTCTGATCTCTGATAACAAATGATTTTTAAGTTTTACCTTAAGAAAAGCCGTGTCTCCACCATCGAACATGCTCTTTGATGGACTCTTCATCCGAGCTATGGTTCGGCATCGGAGTTTCCACTGCAGAAGACTCTTATGCAGCACAACCATATCTAGAAGTTCCCACTCCTCTTTACACGCTTTCCAGAGACAGTCTATTGTTCGAGGATGCCTGTTTCCCAGTGCCCCTTTGAAGAGGCCAAAGGCACAAAAGTCCATCGGCGATGCATCAGGAGACTTCACTGGGATGTTGCAGAATGGAATAGCATGTATCCCAGTTTCCTGCTCCATTCTCTCCAGGAGCGCCAAGGTTGAACCCGAAGTGTGACTGGAGGCCTTGTCTTGGTGCACCCAGAACTTGGTTTTTGTCTGTACCACAGAGAGCTGGGATTTCAGTCGGGTAACTTGGAGTGAGAACTTCTTCCTGGTAGTACTGGGAGTTGATTTTGGCCTTTTTAGCTATTCTACAAATGGTCAGTTTTTCATTGTAGCAATATCCCCCGATGACCATAAATCCATTGGAGAAACGTTCTCTGCATTCGGCATACCACTTTTGAAATTTTTTTTTTCACCCCTTTCTCTATAGTAAATTGCCCGGGTTTGTTGCGTCTCCTAGATAAACATATGCTTCATTAAGTGTGACCAAAAGATTTCCATTTTTCTCCTGCCAGGTGCTTTTCATAGAATTTCCTGCTGTTGGTGCGGCATTCGGCAATGTGACGTGGCAACAATTTATTAACCCTGCTTTTGTGGCGCTTCTCCATGTTTAAATCTTTCTTTATTATGGTTTTTACAGTTTTAAGGGATATTCCCTATCTGTTCGCTATCACCCTTTGTGTGGCAGGGTTACCACCAGAGATAAGGGACTTGACCTTTCTGATTACATCTGGGGTGCGGGTAGCAGCAGGTCATGGATTTGCCTGTTTTTTTTTCCTTTTGGAATTAATCCCAAGTGACCCTTTCCCTTTTTATTAAGCACTGAGCTAATTCCACACTTTGACACCACAAAATTACGTTTCTTGCAAGCCTCAATAATCGCGGAATAACTATAATTAGCATCGGAAAGGGCAGTAATATACCCTTCCCAAAACGGGTCTATCTGCTTAGGCATTATGAGAACAACACGCGTGCGAGTGTAATAGAAGCAGCACTGGTTTGATCACCTTGCATGCTCCTGTCCTGATGACTCACACTCCGTCACAATCTACTTGGTAAATCGTTTTCAGAGATTGGAAACAACCCTCCGTATTTTGAAAACATTGAAGATGTGGAAGTGGATATCAACAAATTCTCCGCATCAAAAACTAGACACTGGTACCATCCTGGGATAATAAATCTAGCTGAAAGATGGCTTACAACTGTGACAACTGCTAAGGATGGGAGTGATGACTTTTGATACCATGGTTGGTTCTGTGTTAAATAACATAGATATATGAGGTAAGAAGAATTCACCAGAATCTGATTTTTACACCATAAGTTATCGGTAACATTGCAACAAAACATCTACAAAAAAGCCATTCAATAGTTACATTATTTGCAGTGAAAGAAATAATTAGCATATCCCGTAATTCCTCACAGAATATTGAACAATTAGATACCTTTTCTCTGGTACCAATGTCTGAGTTACACGGTCTGAGGTAAGTTTAGAATCTTGCTCTAGAAGCCTGCCAGCAGGCCCCTTCTCAGCCATATTTGCTGTATCAGGAATGGCTATCATTGTAGTTCCTGAAAAACAAATCCAACAGAACTTATCAACAAATTATTTGACTTTTTTTTTTATTGATTTAACATTTCTCACTGAAAGATACAAGGCGTGATCAATAAGTTTCTGGAATGAGGCCATAAACACAACACTTCAAAGTTTCTATTCAGCACTGTCACCCTCGAAGTAGTCACCTCGGGAGTTGATACACTTGTCCCAGCGCTTCTGCCAATGCTGGAAGCACTTCTGGAAGTCGTCTTCTTTAAATGTGTCCAATGCCTTCTGCGATTCGCGTTGGATGACATCAATGTCCTCAAAACAATGTCCTCGGAGCCGAATTTTTAGCCGTGGGAACAGGAAAAAGTCTGCTGGAGCCAGATCTGGAGAATAGGCTGGATGGGGAACAGTACTCTCATCCTATTTTTGTCCAAAAACTGGCAGACAGAAATTGCTTTGTGCGCGGGCGCATTGTCGTGATGCAGGAACCAGTCACCAGTCCTCCATTTCTCTGGCCGTTTGCGTCGCACACTCTCCCTCAATCTTTGCAACACTTGTTTGTAGTACACTGGATTCACTGTTTGACCCCGTGGTACAAATTCCTTATGCACAATTCCATTAATGTCAAAAAAAAAAAACAATCATCATTGACTTCACATTCGATCGAACTTGTCTGGCTTTCTTGGGGCGTGGAGATGCAGGACTCTTCCATTGCGAAGACTGTTGTTTAGTTTCTGGATCGTAGCCATAAATCCATGTTTCATCACCAGTAATAACCTTTTCCATGAACCGTGGGTCATTTTTAAGCTGTTCTTTAAGATCTGTGCAGGCAATCACACGACTTTCCTTACGGTCATTTGAAAGGAGGCAGGGCACGAACTTCGCAGCAATTCTTCGCATGTTCAAATTGTTTTTCAAAATGCTTTGAACACTTCCAAACGAGAGTGCTAGTGCATCAGACAGTTCTCGTATTGTAATGCGCCTATCATTTAATACCATTTCCCTCACTTGATCGATATTTTTATTGGTTTTGCTGGAAGTTGGTCGTCCCAGACGATTTTCATCCTTAACCGATGTCACACCCCTTTTAAATTTCGAAAACCACTCAAATGCTTGAGATTTGCATATTGCTTCCTCCCCATAAGCTGTTCTTAACATTTGATATGTATCTACATTAATGATCTACCTAAGCATATAGAAAAGCTCGAAACAAAAACCCTACTTTTTGCTGATGATGTTGTAATATGGGTCTCCAAACCGAAAAACCAAAGTCAACAATTAATAACCATAGCCCAACAATCACTAATACAGTTAGAGAATTGGACATCCCAGAACTTAATGAAGATAAATATACAGAAAACAAATTATCAACTATTTACATTAAGAAAGAAACCACTACCCATCACTCTGAAATTGGAGGGTGAATTATTAACTCAAACACATGAAGCAAAATATTTAGGAATAACTCTGGACACAAAATTAACATGGAAGAAACACATGGAGAATATATGTACAAAGATAGAAACAAGGTTACCATTATTAAAACGATTAGCAGGGAAAAAGTGGGGTTGCAACACACAAACCCTAAACACCTTCTACCAAATGTACATAAAACCTGTACTTCAATATTGTGAAGAAATCCTAGTAACTACTAAAGTGGAAAAAACTTAATAAATTGCAGAACCAAATCCTCCGCCTGATAACAGGAGCCGTTAAAACAACACCAATCACTGCCATGCAAATCTTAACAAATAACCCAAACATAGCATTTGAAATTGAGAAAACAGCAGTCACACAGTATGAAAAATTTTTAAGGCTACCCCATAATAACTGGACCCAAAGAAAACCACAAGTATGTTTAAAATCTCAGCAAAGCTTCCTAAGCATTGTACAAGAAATCAAACAGAAATTGCAACTTCCACATTCAAAAGAAAATATGCAGATGAGAAACAACCCTCTAGAATTTTTGGAAATTGAATATAACCTTCATTTAACAGAAGACATCAAGAAATCTGAAACTCCTCCATATATTTTAAAACAAATGTCACTGGAAATAATAAATCTAAGATACCCAGCTCCTGAATGGATACATATTTTTACAGATGGCTCCAGCCTACCAAATGACGGTGGCACTGGTGCTGGTGCAGTATGTCCACTTTTTTCCTTTTATCGTAAACTAAACACAAATTCAACAAACTTTGATGGTGAAATTCTAGCAATTTTCTTAAGTTTACAAAATCTTTTATATCACATCCAAAAATTTACAAAAGTTGTAATTCTATGTGACTCCAAAGCAGCCATTCTCGCTATAACACGAGACACAACACCCAAAAGCATCAAAATTATCGAATGTCACAAAATGATAAAACAGTTATCCCGTCTACATAAAAAAGTTGTACTTCAATGGATTCCGGCCCATTGTGGAGTGACAGGCAATGAAATAGCCGATTTTCTAGCCAAGAAGGGTAGCAAAATTGTTTCAAACCCAACTTCTACTCCAGTTTCCTTTCACTCTATCAAAAGAATTATCTCAAATAAATACATCAATAAACTTAGAGAAGAATACACCACCAAAACATCTGGAAAGGAATGGGAAAATCTACAAGCTTATGACATTACTACATTACAAAGAAAATCTGCAGTAGCAACATTCAGACTGCTAACGGGACATGACTGCTTGAATAAACACCTACACAGAATTGGCATAACAGATTCACCTAAATGCCCTTTTGCAATTTAAATGAAGATATGGAAAGAAACCATCTCCTCCGTTGTCCAGCTTTTGTAGAAGAGACCAGCCTTTCTGCTAAATATTGGAGTGCAAGAGAGCGAATGATTTCATTATCAAGTGCTCGACATTAGATACCAACCAACCAACCAACATTTGATATGTTTCTGTTGCAGTTTTACCAAGTTTAAAGCAAAATTTGATGCATGTTCTTTGTTCCTCGTAATCCCGCATTGTTGCTACACAGAGAAATCGCCGCATGCACAAAACACGTCTTCACTTCAGAGCTTCTACCAGCATACTGCAAGGACAGAGAAGGTCGTGCGACCCCTCAAATTCATCACAAGGAAATTCTGAGTGTACAGCCTGGGTGAAAATTAAAAACTCCTCAATGGCATAATTGTTTTGAAGCCATTCCGGAAACTTATTGATCACACCTCGTAAATTATATTTGAAGAGAAAAATTTTCGCCTAGACCGAGACTCGAACCCAGGACCCTTGGCTTTCCGGGCCAAGTGCTCTACCAACTGAGCTACCGAGACGAGTTACGATCTAGACGCAAATTTTTTCTCTTATATACGTTGTAATTCCCTATCGCCAAATGCTTTTGAAACCATTGCTTCTATCTTTGCAAATGGCAGCTTCTTAGTTAAGAAGACATTTATTGGGAATTTAACATTACTTTATAAAGCTAGTAAGGCTTCTAATGATGTATCGGTCTAGGCGAAAATTTTTCTCTTCAAATATAATTTATCTTTCAGTGAGAAATGTTAAATCAATAATAAAAACATCATTAGAAGCCTTACTAGCTTTATAAAGTAATGTTAAATTCCCAATAAATGTCTTCTTAACTAAGAAGCCGCCATTTGCAAAGATAGAAGCAATGGTTTCAAAAGCATTTGGCAATAGGGAATTATAACGTATAAGGGAAAAATTTGCGTCTAGATCATAACTCGCCTCGGTAGCTCAGTTGGTAGAGCACTTGGCCCGGAAAGCCAAGGGTCCAGGTTCGAGTCTCGGTCTAGGCGAAAATTTTTCTCTTCAAATATAAATTATTTGACTAATAATTCATTCAATTATTGAGATTTAAAATTTAATACTGCAGAGTTGGCAATACACTGGTGATTAAAAACCCGATTTTTATGTAAATAGATAACTTTTTTTCTTTTGGTTAGAGATTAAAGACTTCAACTAAGAAAATAAACATGATTCTGAACATTCTACATAAAACATATATTTTTGTAATATTTTTATATAAATACATATTTTTAATAGTTAGCTATAAAATACACAAATTATTGCTTTTTTTATATTTGAAGAGAAAAATTATATACTCGGACTGGGGCTTGAACCCAGGACCTTTGGCTTTCTAGGCAAAGACTCTACCGACTGAGCTATCGGAGCAAGTTCCAATCTAAACACAAATTTTTCTCTTATATATCCTGTTAATTCCCTTTGCATCTATCTTGCAAATGGCAGCTTCTTTATTAAGAAGACATTTAATTGGGAATTTTACATTACATTATAAAGCCAGTATGGCTTCTTTCAATGTTTTATTATTCATTTCATACATCTCAATGATATCTCTCTCAAACATCTCAATTTTTCTCTTCAAATATGATTTATCCATTATTGAGATGTATGAAATGAATAATTACTTTTTTTGTATTTGAAGAGAAAATGTTTTGCCCAGACTGAGACTCAAACCCAGGACCTTCGGCTTTCCGGGCCAAAAAAATGTTTCTCTTCAAATATAATTTATCCTTCAATGAGAAGTGTTAAATTAATAATAAAAATATTAATTACTTTTTTAGTTGTTTTAATTTTTAAATACACATAATAGGAGCCGATAGCAGTGAGGTGAGATAAGACAAATATTATCATTAATTATTAGGAAGGCCGAAGAAGCATTGAAAGGCAGATCAGCCTATCAGGTACAGAATAGGTTAGAATGCTTAATCCTTAATAGAAATTTATGATAATTACAATGGTGTTACCATAATCAATAGTCACCTAATCTGTGACCTTTGTGGACATCAAAATTATCATAAGTAATGCCATGAGTGATTTCCAATTTATCTAGAGAATTTGGAAATCAAGAGTGGCATTTGTTAGGACTATTTAACGAATAAAATTAAGCTGTTTACTCACAAATCATTATTTAACTATAGTTATTTTAAAATATTTATATATTTAATGTAAATGGCGATGTTTGAAAATAAATGAGAAGCGATAGGTACGCTTCATCTGCTTCTTTTGTTTATCACTGCAACCAGATCATACTATTTATTGCCAAAGGAACGCAATATTGTAAGAATGCTCTCTAGTGGAAAAAAAATTAAACACTTCAAACTGTATATTAATTAATTTCTGATGTCGTATGATGTAAATATGACAATTATATTTTTCTGGATTGTTACCTGGGAAAAAATACATTTAAGAAAGTGCAAACAGTGGTTTCTTTTTTTGGTGGTACGATCAATTGCTACAAATGTTTTTATATTAACTCCTGCATGCAGCATGTGTTGACATTCATGCACTATATATACAATATGGTAATTATAACTAGAGCGAGGATTTTTATGAAATTTCATGTTTTAAACTATTGGTCAGAGAGCACTGAGACAAAGTATCTTTACATTTTATGATATGTAGAATCAAATAAGACCTTCATATTTTTTCATATTTCATAATATTTTGGCAAAATGTTCATATTTCTGTAAAAATTTAATATTCCTTCATATTTTTCAACTTTCAATTTTTTTAAATAAAATTTCTACTAAATCATTAGAAACATTTTTGGAGTGACTGTAGTTTTGAAATGTTTTGACAATGTAATATGGTAGACAGCGAAAATTCCTAAGTATCCCATCTGGAACAAGATAAATAGATTTGATAAAAGAAAATAATTGAAAAAAGGAGAGATGGAATACCAAGTGGAGGGTTTTGTCTGAAACTACAGGAAAAGAACAGGGATTTCCTAATCTGTAACAAGAACATGAATAAGTAGAATAACAATGTTAGAATAATAACCACCCACTCTTTTTTCTCAGGTAGAAACCTATTCCTTTTTGCTACCTAAGGACAGTCCTTATTTTATGAATGGATTACAGTATTTAAATGTAGGTAAGACTGATGCTGCTAAACTTGAAGCTGTGCTGTGAAATAAGGTCTTGCTCCAAGTTTATGAAATTAGTAAAGTTCTTATAGGTAAGGGCAATATTATTCTCACTTACATCAAACTATCATATATGTAGTGCAGTACATGATTGCTCCCATATCATCATATGATGTGGAGCATACTTTTTGATCGTACAAAATAATTCTGACAGACAGGCGTTAAAAAATATATAAAAAGTTCCTAACTGTGTATTATGAACAGAATTGATAATTTGATTATTCAAAGCACATGCATACATACTGTGCTCAGGCAAATTTCATGGAAAAAACTAATGTTAAAATAATTCTAACTACATTTCACTATGTTCATACGTGTAATGTATAGGATTAAAAATAATTGTAATTGCAAAGAGAGTTTTGAAATACTCCCTAGAATTATTTGTGGATTAATTTATTTTAACATCTTGTTTCTCCAAATATGACATATAGTACTTGGTCTACTGCGATGTGCAGGACATGTGGCACGAATGGGGAAATGAAAGACGTACATGGAAGCTTCTTGTAGGAAAACCAGAGGGAAATCGCCCAGTTGGTAGACCAAGAATGAAGTGGGAGAATAACATTAACCATGATTTGAGGGAAAGATTATATAGGGGATGATTGGAAAACATTGAGATAGGGATGTATGGAGAGCTTGTGTCCGTGCGGCCATGAACCTATGGGTTCGATTGTGCCAGTGAGTTAGTTAGGATTTGGTCTACGTGTGTTCTGATTCATCCAATTTAATGTTATTGTGACATTTACATATACTGGAATTCATAATCTTTATGCAAGATAAATAGAAGTCATCCAAACTGTACCTACTCTAAATTTTGTCAGAGGTATATTCGATGGAAGCAAGTTACAATGGTTACTATGTTTTGTTTTTTATTTATGTTTGGATTTCGTAATTAAATATCATTGGATAAATTAATTGATCGCATTTTATATAAACCCAGTATTAATTTATTGAAATAAAGTGTCAAACTACAGGCTTGGGAGGCCCTTGGGATAGATGGATGTTGAGACTTCCACATTTCTAGAAAATCTCCAAGGGATGTCCACTGGGTTCTCAGTCCTGCGTGACGGCCCCTTTGCCCCAGAATATGTGTCTGGTACTCATTTAAAATTAAGAGCTGACTAGACTCTAGGGCTATGATGCCGCCAGAAGGTTTGGTCCAGCTAAAACCCTGACCCCATTGAGACTCAAACCCATGACCTTCCGACTTGTTAGCATGATTCCTCACACAATATACTTCAATGTGAGCCATTAAAATTGCTTCAAATCACGAACATATTTTATTGATAAGAATCAATAAAACCTCATAATTGTAATCAAATGGTAAAGAGAAAAATTTTTAATATTATTATTTAATTTTAGGAAGTTATATTTTGAGGTTATTTTAATTATATTATTTTTGGTCTGGACATCTTACCTCAATATTAATGTTGATTTGTTCTTGGACATGTTTCAAAACAATTCTGTTTTATCGTCAGCTTTCCCAGACTTGAGGTAAGATGGCCAGACCAAAAATAATATAATTAAGAAAATTTTTTGCCTGAACCGGGAATCGAACCCCGAACCTTCTGCTTTCCGTGCTGATGCTCTTAACCATTGAGTTAATCCACGCTTCCTTCCCATCCAAACATAAATCCTTCGGGGTTCGATTCCCGGTTCAGGCATAAATTTTTCTCTTTACCATTTGATTACAATAATTTAGTAGTATACTTTAATATACTTATTTCAATCATAGTAACAGCTTTAGCTTCTTAATATTAATTTAATAAAACCTCATAATGTTAAAAATTCCAAAATTTATTATATTAAATGATATTTTATATTCAGTCAGAAGTAATGAAAAATTAAATAAAATGGAAATACAGTGAAACTCTTGATTTCTTGTACTATAAAAAGGTCCTCTTGTCTCATTTATGTGCTTGTATGTATACCCATAAATTATACAGGGCTTGTGTATATAAATACGTGTAAAAAGTTGAAAAAATAGTAGCTTCATAATATTTTTGTGTCCTAATTTTCATATTTTGTTATTATGATTTCATATTTTAGTATAATTTTCTTCATATAATTCCTCGCTCTAATTATAACACTGATAAATATTTCGTGAAACACGACTCTGATTGGTTGTAAAACAGAAATCATTGAAATGTGATTGGCCATTGAGTCCCATTCGGGGTATGAGTTAAATAGTCATTATTATTATTTATTGTAGATGATTAATTCAAAATTACCTTCAGTCAATATTGTACTTGAAACACTGCCATCTGTCTTTTCTGCTTCAAGTTTGTTATCTGTTGTACTCTTAATGCTATTAATATCAGTAGCAGTTGGTGTGCCAAAATTTGCCTCAAAATCTGCAAAACCAGCTGATTCAAAATTAGCCCAACCACCTTCATCAGGCACTGTAGGACCAAGGGCAGGTGTAGGTTCATTGGTATTGCCCCAAGGATCACTGGCATCCACAGCTACTGGGGCAACTGCTGCTTCACTTGGAACATCGGCTGTAGCCCATGCTGTAAATATGACAGAAAGTATACTAAAGTTTAAGAATTAAATTAATGTTTTTTATTACCTCACCTCATATCCTTTTTCTTCTAGACTGCAGTTTCGGAGCTTATCTCCATCATCAGTAGCCTCTGATCGACCGGTGTTATGTCGTTTCTTGGCAGTTTTCTTCTTCCTTCTATCGGCAGACCGATGAACATCTGGATCAATTTTGAAACTCCCGCAAATTTAGACCTGATCCAGAGGTTCATCGGTCCACCAATAGAAGGAAGAAGAAAACTGCCAAGAAATGACATAACACCAGTCGACCAGAGGCTACTGATGATGGAGATAAGCTCCAAAACTGCAGTCTAGAAGAAAAAGGATATGAGGTGAGATAATAAAAACATTCATTTAATTCTTAAATTAAACCTCATAGTGTTTTTTCCCTGTGAAAGTTAAATACTAAAGTTTACCTAAATAAATAATAAAAAAAAAGATCCACATTCAGAAAAACAAAGGAAAACTTATGAACTTCGAAATTCCCGCAAATTTTGACCTGATCCAGAGGTTCATCGGTCCAACAGAGGGAAGAAGAAGAGTTTCTTCCGATCGACATAACACCAGTCGCCAACAAAGTTCTGAGGATGAGAAGTTACAGTCTCGAAATCGCGATCAACTTAGAAAATTTATATGAGGAGAGGTAAGAAACATTTAATTTCACCATAAATAATACCTCGTAATGTGAATTCCTAAAAAAGTAATACTAAAATTTGCTTCATATTATGTCACAATCATTACTTAATGAAATTATATATATATATATATAAAATAGTTAATACCTGGCATGTGTTGCTATGCCTAAATAAATGAAATATTAATGGTTAATTAAATTATATGATATACACTGAGACAAACCAAACATGGTGGTTGCTAGTGAGTTTTTAATTTCGAATTTCAGGTAAACCTCCACTTGTAAATTGTGGGATTTCGCTGACTTTTGGATAGTACATACCTCGGTTTATTTTAATAGGATATTCCAAGTTTTGTTGAAAAAAATCGAGAATTGCATTTTTTAAATTTTTGCTTCAGGTGAACTCCTACAACTAATGATTTTAGAACATAATAGATAACGGTTAAACAATTGCCGCATCTGAAACCCTGTCAATTATAAATTTTCACGAAGATCGGTTTAACGGTTTAGAAGTCTATAAAGAACGTAGAGACATATATATATATATATATATTATTTTTCTTATCATACCATATTAAGCTTGCATTGCTCAATGTTAAACATTTAATTATAACATCGATAAAGCGTCACTGCTATAAAGTAAAAATATTCTCTTTAATTTGCTTACTTGTTATAGTCAGCTACTAGATGGCAGTGAAGACTGAGTTCTCGCGACATCTAGTAATAATGGAGAATATAATACATATATAAGAAGGATAAGTGTTTGAATTGGATTCGCCTGGTGGTGTAATGGATAACACGCTGAGGTACAGACTCAGAGTTCCGGGTTCGAATCCTGTCCAGGCATTTATTTTTCTTATCATACCATATATATATATATATATATATATATATACACACACACACACACACATTTGATCAGGAACAATTATTTTTATTTTAATTAATAAAAATCATAATACTTACCATCTGTAGAATCCACTTCCATGTGCACTTCCTCTCGACCTTCAGGACCAGCTCTCTCCTCTTCATCTGAACTACTGTTACCCCCATCATCTTCTCCTTGCCAAACTCTTTAAAAAATATACATTTGTTCATGTGAGCACTCATATAAAACATAAATTCAATATTTTGACTTTCCAGAATTGGATATAGTTTTATTTTAGAAAGAAAAATGATTTAACTTTTACAGGAATTAATCACTATAAGGTTTAATTTATGATAAAATCAAATGTTTCCTACCTCTCCTCATATAAATCTTCTAAGTAGATCGCGATTTCGAGACCATAACGGTCTCATCTTCAGTACTATTTTGACAACTGATGTTATGTCGATCGGAAGAAACTCTTCTACTTCCCTCTGTTGATGGACTGATGAACCTCTGGATCAGGTCAGAATTTGCAGGAATTTCGAAGTTCATAAGTTTTCCTTTGCTTTTCTGAATGTGGATCTTTTCCCAAACCACGAGTTCCTTATGTTTATCTATTTGTTTAATTAAAATGGCTTTTGATTCAATTAAATGTTTTTTGGACCAAGCATGAGCAGCTACTGCTGACTTTTCCACTTCTCCATTTTTTGATGTTTCTAAGATGTTCTTTCACCCTTGTTTTCAAATTTCTGTTTGTTTTTCCAATTGAAGAAGAACAAATTAGGAATTTATCAGATCAAATGCAGGGATTGTGACAAAATTTATATTGGAAAAACAAAAAAGAAATTTGAAAACAAGGGTGAAAGATCATCTTACAAACATAAAAAACGGAGAAGTGGAAAAGTCAGCAGTAGCTGCTCATGCTTGGTCTGAAAAACATTTAATTGAATCAAAAGCCAGTCTAATTAAACAAATAGACAAACAAAAGGAACTCACGGTTTGGGAAAAGATCCACATTCAGAAAAAACAAAGGAAAACTTATGAACTTTGAAATTCCTGCAAATTCTGACCTGATCCAGAGATTCATCGGTCCACTAACAGAGGGAAGAAGAAGAGTTTCTTCCGATCGACAAAACATCAGTCACCAAAATAGTACTGAAGATGAGACCGTTACGGTCTAAATCGCTATCTACTTAGATGATTTGTACGAGGAGAGGTAAGAAACATCTGATTTTACCATAAGAAAAATTATGTTTGAACCTGGAGTCAAACTCCAGACCTCTGACTCTATACATCAGTGTAATAACAGTTACACCATTCGAACTTCCGATAGGAACGTAAAATTTCTTTCCACTTATACAATTGTCCTTTCATCCGAAGGCCGATAGCCATTGCTATCAACAATGCCATCTCATGACTTCCATTCAAAGTATTTCTATTGGGAATTTAAACATTACTTTTAAGCAGTAAAGCTTATTATTTTGATGTTATATCTTAAATTAACACTTTCCACAACTGCATAGTTTTATTTTAGAAAGAAAAATTACTTTCGATCTAGGAGTCAAACCCAATGCATCCATGTTTTCAAAGAGAAAAAAAATCATAAGTGATGGTGGTTTCAGCACTTCTATAGTTTTTCCTACTGCTGAACCAATTTTGGAAATAACAAATGTATTTACTTAGGCTTTCACGGCCTGACATCATTTCACAAACTGGAGATACATCCCAGTAAATGGTATAAATAAGGCAGGCAGTGGACGAGAGAGCCAGTCTCAAGCCAATCCTTGAGGAAGTCAGACACTTTTGGCTAAAGTCGGGGATTTTTAAACCTCATGATCACGCCAACAAGCCTGGAAGATATCTCCAAATTGTGATAAAAATGTATTATTTTATGAAGAGAAAATTTTTATTTGGACCCGGAATTGAACCCAAGATCTCTGGATTTTTGCATTAGCACAATGAATATTATGCTATCTAGGCTTCTTAGTTCAAATAGAAAATTTTCTCTCTCTCTTTTCTCAATTTTTCTTTTTCTAATTTAAGAAAGAAAAATTAATGCTTGAATCCTGGACCCCTAGTTCTACGTACTAGTGTGCTGTCCAATTACACCATTCAAACGACGATACAAACATTAACATTTTTTTAAAAATACAATAGGAAGTAACATTAAGAGGTTTGTTTAATAATTAAAACATTTTGTCTGTTCATTCTTACCTCTTAAGAGTTGTTTTTGTTGAACATATGTTTCAGAGCTTCTTAGCCCCATCATCAGCGATTACAAACTCAGCACCTGTAATCGCTGACGATGGGGCTAAGAAGCTCTGAAACATATGTTCGACAAAAACAACTCTAAGAGGTAAGAATGAAGAGACAAAATGTTTTAATTACTAACACTTCTTTCAACTTATACAATTTTCATAATTGGACAGCACACTAGTACGAAGAACTAGGGGTCCAGGGTTGAAATCCTGATTCAAGCATTAATTTTTCTTTCTTAAATTAGATTCTATCCAGAATTGGAAAATGTTAATTTAAATAGAAACATCAAAAATTTTGATGTTTTTAATATCAATTTAACATTTCTCAATGAAAGATAAATTAAATTTGAAGAGAAAAATTCTCGCCCAGGACCGGGACTCTAACACCCTGGTGACCCTTTGTCTTTCTCCCTTTCCCCTTTCTCTCCCGCACTGAGCTACCAAGGCGAGTTACGATCTAGACTCAAATTCTTCTGCTTATATACTTTGTACTTCCCTATCGCCAAAAATTGCTTTTGAAACCATTGTTTCTATCTTTGCAAATGGCGGCCTTCTTAGTTAAGAAGACATTTATTGGAAATTCACCATTACTTTCCACAGCCAGTAAGGGCCCTAATGATTTTTTTTAATATCAATTTTAACATTTATCAATGAAAGATAAATTAAATTTGAAGAGACAAATTCTCGTAATCCCAGACCTTGACTCGAACCCGGGACCCTTGGCTTTTTCCTTCCGGCCAAGTGCTCTACCAACTGAGCTACCAAGGCGAGTTACGATCTAGACGCAAATTCTTCTCTTATATACGTTGTAATTCCCTATCGCCAAATGCTTTTGAAACCATTGTTTCTATCTTTGCAAATGGCGGCTTCTTAGTTAAGAAGACATTTATTGGAAATTCAACATTACTTTAAAAGCCAGTAAGGCCTCTAATGATGTTTTTAATATCAATTTAACATTTCTCAATGAAAGATAAATTAAATTTGAAGAGAAAAATTCTCGCCCAGACCGGGACTCGAACCCGGGACCCTTGGCTTTCCGGGCCAAGTGCTCTACCAACTGAGCTACCAAGGCGAGTTACGATCTAGACGCAAATTCTTCTCTTATATACGTTGTAATTCCCTATCGCGCCAAATGCTTTTGAAACCATTGTTTCTATCTTTGCAAATGGCGGCTTCTTAGTTAAGAAGACATTTATTGGAAATTCAACATTACTTTAAAAGCCAGTAAGGCCTCTAATGATGTTTTTAATATCAATTTAACATTTCTCAATGAAAGATAAATTAAATTTGAAGAGAAAAATTCTCGCCCAGACCGGGACTCGAACCCGGGACCCTTGGCTTTCCGGGCCAAGTGCTCTACCAACTGAGCTACCAAGGCGAGTTACGATCTAGACGCAAATTCTTCTCTTATATACGTTGTAATTCCCTATCGCCAAATGCTTTTGAAACCATTGTTTCTATCTTTGCAAATGGCGGCTTCTTAGTTAAGAAGACATTTATTGGAAATTCAACATTACTTTAAAAGCCAGTAAGGCCTCTAATGATGTTTTTAATATCAATTTAACATTTCTCAATGAAAGATAAATTAAATTTGAAGAGAAAAATTCTCGCCCAGACCGGGACTCGAACCCGGGACCCTTGGCTTTCCGGGCCAAGTGCTCTACCAACTGAGCTACCAAGGCGAGTTACGATCTAGACGCAAATTCTTCTCTTATATACGTTGTAATTCCCTATCGCCAAATGCTTTTGAAACCATTGTTTCTATCTTTGCAAATGGCGGCTTCTTAGTTAAGAAGACATTTATTGGAAATTCAACATTACTTTAAAAGCCAGTAAGGCCTCTAATGATGTTTTTAATATCAATTTAACATTTCTCAATGAAAGATAAATTAAATTTGAAGAGAAAAATTCTCGCCCAGACCGGGACTCGAACCCGGGACCCTTGGCTTTCCGGGCCAAGTGCTCTACCAACTGAGCTACCAAGGCGAGTTACGATCTAGACGCAAATTCTTCTCTTATATACGTTGTAATTCCCTATCACCAAATGCTTTTGAAACCATTGTTTCTATCTTTGCAAATGGCGGCTTCTTAGTTAAGAAGACATTTATTGGAAATTCAACATTACTTTAAAAGCCAGTAAGGCCTCTAATGATGTTTTTAATATCAATTTAACATTTCTCAATGAAGATAAATTAAATTTGAAGAGAAAAATTCTCGCCCAGACCGGGACTCGAACCCGGGACCCTTGGCTTTCCGGGCCAAGTGCTCTATAACCAACTGAGCTACCAAGGCGAGTTACGATCTAGACGCAAATTCTTCTCTTATATACGTTGTAATTCCCTATCGCCAAATGCTTTTGAAACCATTGTTTCTATCTTAGCAAATGGCGGCTTCTTAGTTAAGAAGACATTTATTGGAAATTCAACATTACTTTAAAAGCCAGTAAGGCCTCTAATGATGTTTTTAATATCAATTTAACATTTCTCAATGAAAGATAAATTAAATTTGAAGAGAAAAATTCTCGCCCAGACCGGGACTCGAACCCGGACCCTTGGCTTTCCGGGCCAAGTGCTCTACCAACTGAGCTACCAAGGCGAGTTACGATCTAGACGCAAATTCTTCTCTTATATACGTTGTAATTCCCTATCGCCAAATGCTTTTGAAACCATTGTTTCTATCTTTGCAAATGGCGGCTTCTTAGTTAAGAAGACATTTATTGGAAATTCAACATTACTTTAAAAGCCAGTAAGGCCTCTAATGATGTTTTTAATATCAATTTAACATTTCTCAATGAAAGATAAATTAAATTTGAAGAGAAAAATTCTCGCCCAGACCGGGACTCGAACCCGGGACCCTTGGCTTTCCGGGCCAAGTGCTCTACCAACTGAGCTACCAAGGCGAGTTACGATCTAGACGCAAATTCTTCTCTTATATACGTTGTAATTCCCTATCGCCAAATGCTTTTGAAACCATTGTTTCTATCTTTTCAAATGGCGGCTTCTTAGTTAAGAAGACATTTATTGGAAATTCAACATTACGGGTTCGAGTCCCGGTCTGGGCGAGAATTTTTCTCTTCAAATTTAATTTATCTTTCATTGAGAAATGTTAAATTGATATTAAAAACATCATTAGAGGCCTTACTGGCTTTTAAAGTAATGTTGAATTTCCAATAAATGTCTTCTTAACTAAGAAGCCGCCATTTGCAAAGATAGAAACAATGGTTTCAAAAGCATTTGGCGATAGGGAATTACAACGTATATAAGAGAAGAATTTGCGTCTAGATCGTAACTCGCCTTGGTAGCTCAGTTGGTAGAGCACTTGGCCCGGAAAGCCAAGGGTCCCGGGTTCGAGTCCCGGTCTGGGCGAGAATTTTTCTCTCCAAATTTAATTTATCTTTCATTGAGAAATGTTAAATTGATATTAAAAACATCATTAGAGGCCTTACTGGCTTTTAAAGTAATGTTGAATTTCCAATAAATGTCTTCTTAACTAAGAAGCCGCCATTTGCAAAGATAGAAACAATGGTTTCAAAAGCATTTGGCGATAGGGAATTACAACGTATATAAGAGAAGAATTTGCGTCTAGATCGTAACTCGCCTTGGTAGCTCAGTTGGTAGAGCACTTGGCCCGGAAAGCCAAGGGTCCCGGGTTCGAGTCCCGGTCTGGGCGAGAATTTTTCTCTTCAAATTTAATTTATCTTTCATTGAGAAATGTTAAATTGATATTAAAAACATCATTAGAGGCCTTACTGGCTTTTAAAGTAATGTTGAATTTCCAATAAATGTCTTCTTAACTAAGAAGCCGCCATTTGCAAAGATAGAAACAATGGTTTCAAAAGCATTTGGCGATAGGGAATTACAACGTATATAAGAGAAGAATTTGCGTCTAGATCGTAACTCGCCTTGGTAGCTCAGTTGGTAGAGCACTTGGCCCGGAAAGCCAAGGGTCCCGGGTTCGAGTCCTGGTCTGGGCGAGAATTTTTCTCTTCAAATTTAATTTATCTTTCATTGAGAAATGTTAAATTGATATTAAAAACATCATTAGAGGCCTTACTGGCTTTTAAAGTAATGTTGAATTTCCAATAAATGTCTTCTTAACTAAGAAGCCGCCATTTGCAAAGATAGAAACAATGGTTTCAAAAGCATTTGGCGATAGGGAATTACAACGTATATAAGAGAAGAATTTGCGTCTAGATCGTAACTCGCCTTGGTAGCTCAGTTGGTAGAGCACTTGGCCCGGAAAGCCAAGGGTCCCGGGTTCGAGTCCCGGTCTGGGCGAGAATTTTTCTCTTCAAAATCAAAAATTTTGTTTATTTTTTATTTCACTCACCTCATACTTCATAATTCCTCGCATTTCAACGAACATTTTTCAAAAACTAAAATAGAAATCAAAAGATACTTGAAATTAAAAGAACTTAGAAACAAAAGAGCTGCAGATATCAAATTCATTAACAAATGTTTAGAAAAGAATATCACTCCAAAATTTAGTATAAGGTGAGTAAAATAAAAATAAACAATATTAAAAAACCTCATAGTGTTATTTCCTACTACATAACTTAATCAAAAATTTTCTTTTTCTGTTTGAACTAGGAAGCCTGGATAGCATAAAGGTCAGTGTGCTGATGCATAAAACCAGAGGTCTTGGTTCCAATTTCAAATTTGGGTGAAAATTTTCCTCTTCAAAAAATTATTTATTGTTCAAAATATGTCTGCTGATGGATGCCCTAGAAGGAATGGTCAACGGAAAGAAGGTTAGAGACAGAAAAAAAATCAAATGATAGACAATATTAAAATAAATGTTTTGTATGCAGACACAAAAAGGCTGAGTTTAGGAAAGAGTGGAGAATGCTGAGTTTACAGTTAAAGACCTGCTCTTGGGCAGAACACTATGTATGTACATACAAGGGAAATACTGAAAGTTGTGAGCAACCCACTGTTAAAATTCAAATTTCAACAACGTAACACAAACGACTGCAGGATCGTAATCTACAGACTTTATACCACAACACTGTCATGTTGTTGTGGCGTCATAGTTTCTATCACGTGTTTGCAAAATAGTGGACATCAGTGTTTCGTTTCGACAGCGTGCTGTCATTGAATTCTTTGTTAAAGAGGAACAATCTGCTGTTAACATTTACCCAAGACTTCAAAGTGCATACGGAGATGGGAACACGAGTATCAAAGATGAGCCTAATAGCGGTCGCCCACACTCTGCCTCCACGGATCACAACAAGAAAAGAGTTGATGCCTCATTAGAGACGACAGGCGTATCACAGTGAATGAAATCGCTACAAAACTTGCAGTAGGACACAGTGCAGTGCAAGAATGATTCATAGCTTAGGTTACCGAAAAGTTAGTGCCCGTTGAGTTCTACGTTTATTAACTGAAGACCACAAACTTCAGAGAAGAACCATCGCCCATAACCTTCTTCAGAGATTTCGAAATGAAGGTGATGATTTTTTTACGAGTATTGTAACAGGTGACGAAAGCTGGTTTCATCGCTACGAGCCTGAAACAATACGCCAGAGTATGGAATGGCACCAGTTGAATTCGCCATCAAAGAAAAAAGCAACCACTTGAATTTGCCATCAAAGAAAAACGCAACGTCAATGCAATCTGTTGCGAAAGTTATAGGCAGCGTCTTCTAGGATGAGCATGGTTGAATTTCTTGAATCTGACAAACCATAAATGCTGCCCGCTATATCCAGACACTTGTGAAGCTCCATCATGCATTGCACGACAAACGCCCTGGAAGGAAGGTTATTCTGCAACACAATAACACGCGTCCACACACTGCTCGCGCCACTGTGGAGAAGATCAGGAGAATTTAAGGCTGGGAAAAATCAGTCACGAAACCTCCCTACAGTCCCGGGGAGTTGGCACCCTCTGACTACCATCCTTCCCGGTTCGGTGAAGAAGCAGCTGAGACGCCAACACTACGAGACGCTGGATGATATTCGGAGGAAGCAGCTCTGCATCAGTGTCTTCGGGCAGCTGCGAACTGACTTCTATCGTAAGAAAATTGTCACAAGTTGTTTAGAACGCTGGACAAAATGTGTGCAAAACAAAATGGAGCCTATGTTGAAAAGTGACACAAAGGTATGTAGATTAAAGATGGTGCTACTTGGTTTGTCCAAAAATAAATATTATGATTGTTAAAACAAAAGTTTTTGCTCATGACTTTCAGTATGACCAACAGTTGTATTTAGGTGAGTGTATAAAAGAGTAAGCACATAACATAATAAATGTTTTTTTATATCAAATAATTATCCAAATGTGTGTATAAATTTTATGTTGACAATTACTTGATTATTTTACTTCAAAGTACAAAACAGTGCCAAGAGATAGTGAAATCAATTTGAGGCAGCATTAGTTCAGTTCATTTTATGAGTTAAAGCTTACTATATACTGTAATTTAAAGAATTACCTTGTCCTTGTATCAATGACAGTTTGGAAAGTGAGTTCCTGTTCCCTATCATCCCAGATATCTTCCTCGCCATCATTTAAAGTATGTACTTTCTGAGCACAAACTTGCTTGAATTGTTCGGCCTGTCTACCAAGTTCCTCTTCACTTAAGCTGAAAGTCATACTTGTTAATCGATCTACAGATGCACTGTAACAAATTTAAATACACAATATATCTCTTTATCATCTTTTTTCATTTTAGATTTTTTTAATCATTTCCTTAATCATGATTAACCACTAAATATTATTTTACTGGAACATTATAAAGTCTTCCTGTTATTACAATATAATATTTTCCAATAATTTTCGATGTTCTTATTTAAATTAACATTTTACAATCCTGGATAGGATTTAATTTAAGAAAGGAAAATTAATGCTTGAACCAAGGCTTGAGATCCAGGGTTCAAGCTGCAGTTCGAGCGTTAATTTTTCTCTCTTAAATTAAATTTGCCAATAAGTTTCACCACATATGCATACATAACATATCGTCGCTTAAGAAACAATACCGCGTAACTGACACTTTTGGTGAAATTGACATTTTTATACTGTTAGCATCATGGAAGTGCGCTCAGTTCTAACATAGATTGGGATGCAATTTTGTACCATGACCTTGCTAAACTTACAGATAAAATGGTTTCAATGCATAGGTACTAAGGGGAAAAATAAACAGTTTTTTGTTTCTCGTGTAAAATGTTCATTTTGTTAGTTATGCAGTATTGTTTCTTAAGCGACGATATGTACTTTTATTTATATTCCGATTTTGAAATAGCCATATCATAAATCTTTCTATTATTGTCATACGACTCAGTTCATGAGGACAGAGCCTCTTATGCACAGAAAACTCCTTCAACCAACCATACATAAGCATTGTTTCCAATTATAACCAGCCTCCGTCACTGAGAGTGCAGCAATTTAAATAGTATTTGCACCTGGTCAAAATATTACAGCTACAAAAAAGGCATTTGAATACTATTCTCTAGGCATATTGGTGAAAATCCCACGTTTTTAGGACTAATATTACTCATCCTGTCTTTTTATTTATTTTAGCAGTGATTGCTTTTGTGTGAATTTACCTTTTGAACACTTAGCACTCATAAGTAAATATCACAAACACCACATTTCTTGATATTTTACAAATGTAAAAATCTTTATGTATTATATTTGAAGTGAAAAATTATGCACTCACACTGGGGTTTGAACCCAGTACCTTTGGCTTTCTATGCCAATGCTCTACCACTGAGCTACCTGAGAACTCCAATCTACACGCAAATTTTTCTCTATTTTTATGTATCTTCAGTACAATTTTACAAGTGAGCACTTCTATAACTTCTGTAATCTTATTATTATGGTTAACATTCAGTCTTCAACAGCTTAGAGAGACAAATTTCATGTAGATTCCAACGAAAATCCAGTAGTCATAATGGCGGTTGAAAATGAAAGAGATTGACCTTTTGAAAACTTCAGTTCCCGTTTTTTTAATACAATAAATTTGGGAATTTTTAACATTATGAGGTTTTATTAATAAGAATTCACAATTCATTTAATTCTTATTCAGTTCCCGTGTTTAAGAAAAACTATGAGGTAAGATGTAAAAATGACTCATTAATTTATGAATTAAGAACCTCATAATGTTATTTCCCATATTTAACTTTGAGATAGATTCCTGTTTGAGATAAAAATGTTTTTGGAATAAGCTAAATATATATTTCAATGTATATATGGTGAATTAAAACAATAGTTAGCGAATTTCATGTGTCTAAATAAATCCAGTAATTTTATAGAATAATTATGGGAAACAACATGAGGTTTTCAATTTAATAACTAATAAATAGTGAGCCATGAAATCTCACCTCATAACTCCATGATCTTTAAGCACAGAACTGCAGTTTCAAGAGGAATCCCCCTCATCTTCAGCCATCTCTATGAAAAAAAAAGCACAGAACTGCAGTTTCAAGAGGGATGCCTCTTGAAACTGCAGTTCCGTGCTTGAAGATCATGAAGTTATGAAGTGAGATTTCATGACTCACTATTTATTAATTATTAAATTTAAATCTAGTAATTACTAGTTTATTTAAAATACAGGCGAGGTAAATTATTTTTAAAGTTCATAATTTCTTTATATAAATTAAATTAATATTTTGATGTTTTTATTATTAATTTCATTCATCTCAATGATGTATAAATTATATTTGAAGAGAAAAATTATACACTCAGACCGGGATTTGAACCCAAGAACCAAGGGTCCCGGGTTCAAGTCCTGGTCTAAGCATATAATTTTTCTCTTCAAATATAATATTTTGATGTTTATTAGTTATTAATAGGCCCCTCAGGGGTCCTCATCTAGGGGATATGTGGATGGCGACCACAAGGTGCCCAAGCCGAGCAAAACATTTCTTCCACTTACTTGTGTTTTGCACTCTTTTAACTTTACTATCTAACCTCTCTTGGTTAACTCTTGTTTTTTCGACCCCGTCGCTATTAGGGCATCCGAGGGCTAGGGAGTCTTTCCTTTCTTCCATTTCTTCTTTCCTTTATTTTCTTTTCTTCTCCAGAAAAGCCTGACCAGAGGCTATAAGATGGCAGGCCCATCACTGGTCTTGCCTTCCTTTGGCCAGCAACCAATCGAAGGGACTATTATTATGCTTTCAAGTCTTATACGAGAATTTTCCGGAAGAAGCTGGAGGGAAAATTTTCTATAGGATCGTAACAGGCCTTGGCCTAATACTTGGAAGGAAGAAGAAGAAGACTTGTTTTAGGAATTCACACTATGAGGTATATTCATGTAGGTAGAATTTCTTATCACTTACCTCATATTGTTGTTCTTTTTGGCTATAAACTAGTTTTGGAACATAGTTTCTGTTCCATCCTCAGTATTGTCATGACTGTTGTTCTGTCGTCTTGAAGAGCAGTCCTTTGCTCCTTCCATTGGCTGACTGAAAAAACCTCGGAACCAGGTCATTCTCACCGGGAATTTCAAAGTTCATTTTAAAGAAGAAATTGATGAACTTTGAAATTCCCAGTGAGAATGACCTGGTTTCAAGGTTTTTTCAGTCAGCCAATGGAAGGAGCAAAGGACTGCTCTTCAAGACTACAGAACAATGGTCATGATGATACTGAGGATGGAACAAAAACTATGTTCCAAAACTAGTTTATAGTCAAGAAGAAGAACAATACGAGATGAGTGATAAAAAATTCTACCTAAATTTATTAGTTATTACCTACTTAAATTTTTTGTGAGGATTCTATTTATTATTAATGCATTTTTACATATTTAAAAAAACACAAAATATCTCTCCTAAAATCTGTGGTAAATAAAAAAATAACTAATAATTTCCCAATTTTAACTTTGAAAAAAATAACTGTTACATTATAATAATAATAATCAATATGAATTATATTTATGGTGTAACTAATATTAGAAACATCGAGAAGAAGATAGAGACAGAGATAGTGCACAATTGTGCAATACCACAATGACTTCTAATTGGAGGCAATCCATAAACTTAGTCGTATGACAAGGGGTAAAGTGTGACAGTATGCTTCCTATACTTGAAAATTCATACTTACTGCAATGTATCTTCACCATCTGTAAATTCATCATCATCATGGAAGCCATAATTCTCAATGAATTGTGGGGACATTTGCTGGATCTGGTAATCAGAAAACACCTATAAATAAAATTATTTTAAATAATATTCTTTTATCTTAATACACTATTCAAGAAAAGCATTTTGAATCAGTTAAAATCACAGGTGTCTTTTTTAAATATGATACTCATATTAACATCAACACAAATTTATTGCTGCTGTAGAGAAAATATTACAAGTATTTCACAGGGAAAAAACACTATGAGGTTTAATTTAAGAATTAAATTAATGTTTTATTACCTCACTTCATATCCTTTTTCTTCTAAAGTGCAGTTTCGGAGCTGATCTCCATCATCAGTAGCCTCTGGTCGACCGGTGTTATGTCGTTTCTTGGCGGTTTTCTTCTTCCTTCTATTGGTGGACAGATGAACCTCTGGATCAGGTCAAAATTTGCAGGAGTTTCAAAATTCCAAAGAAACAAGGAAGATAAAATCATGAATTTCGAAACTCCCGCAAATTTTGACCTGATCCAGAGGTTCATCTGTCCACCGATAGAAGGAAGAAGAAAACTGCCAAAAACGAAGTAACACCGGTCGACCAGAGGCTACTGATGATAGAGATAAGCCCCGAAACGGCAGTCTAGAAGAAAAAGGATATGAGGTAATAAAAACATTAATTTAATTCTTAATATTACAAGTATTTAAGAATAAAATTCTTAGGAAATTTTTGGATCAAAGAGAACAGACAAGAGAATGGAGAAGATCATATAACAGTGAGCTACACGATCTTCATGGGAAACCAGATGTATTAGGAACAGTTAAGGCTCATAGAATGTGATGAGCACATGTGGCACTAATGAGGAATGAAAGGGCCATGGAAATTTCTTCAAGGAAAACCAGAGAGAAAGCACTCAATAAGAAGGCCAAGAATGAGACAGAACAATAACATTATCCATTTTTAATGCAGGTGAATTATATAGGGGATGATTGGAAAACATTGGCTTAGGATAGGGATGTCTGCATGACGAACATTTGGGTTCAATAGTACCCGTGAGTTAGTAAGTAACTCTTACAAGCCTAGAATCATTTTTGTCTTCTAATTTCAGACATTGATAGACCAAAATTTCTGTGACAATATGGAGTTCTAGAACTTGTAATAATTTAGGGAGAGGGAAACTGTTTAAAAATAAGTCACTGCAAAGGAGGATGGATATACAGTAAAATTTATTTAATCCAGAACGTGAATAATGTGGAAAGCTGTCCGATGTGAACAAATTTATTGGTCCCGGCACAATAATACTAAATTTATATGTATTTATTTCGTATAAAACAGAATCTGTCTAATGTGGAAACGGGATATTTCTACACAATTCATGAAAAATGTTTATAAGGCAGAGAAATAGAGAGAGAAATGCATTAGTTTCCACTTCATTGGATTCTCGTTGGGCAAAAAAAACAATAAGTAATGATTCCTGCCGTAGGATGAAGTAGAGTTTCTACCTGTATCTGGAATTTTCTTTCGACCTCACTGCACACCCGTTTTGTCAAACAAATAACCAGTGCACTATAAAATCTTAAATAAGTTCTGAGACCGATTGTGTACGTATCTTTTACAGATGTTCTGAATTTACGGAATAAAGATGGCTAAATCGTATGTATCATTGTCATTAAACAAAAAAGTGAAAGTGACTGAAAATAAATAAAAACAAACTCTCAGTACGAGAATTTATGACTAAATTTAAATGTGGGAAAACCCAAGTTTATGAGATTTTAAAACACAAAGAAAAAATAATTAATGGAATAGATGTAAGGAAATGAAGAAATCACTAAGTAGTGTGGGAGTGCTTTACAAATTCACGATCAAAAATCTCTAAATTTCCGGACCGATGCTCCAAAGTCAAGCTCTAGCTGTTGCTATATCCTTAGGGAATAATGATTTCAAATCATCTTCAGGTTGGCTAAAGACGACACAATGTAGTGTGGAATGAAATTTGCAGGGAATCAAAGGATGCAGACGAGAATAGTTAGTGAGTGTTAACCAAAACTGCATATTATCGCCTCACTATAATGGTTGTTCGTTTATATAAAAGCAGGTGCTGCGCGACAATGCTTGACAATGATTAACATGCAGAGTTATTATAGTGGTGGTAGTCGGCATCTTTATATTTAATTATATACTCGAAAATACTATACTTCACTTTCCAAGGGCAGCGGAACTACAATTAATTCAAGATACATAAAAAGACAAACAGTACTCTATAATCTAAGATTGATTAAAAATGTTTTTATAATGCGGAATGTTGTCTAATGTGGAAAAAAAAAAAAAATTGGTCCCATGCAATTTCGCTTTGAACAAGTTTTACTGTATTTTAATAGTAACTTATGCATTTTAAAATGTGATGTAGTGATTTCAAGTATATTTTCAAAAATAAAAGCACTTTAGAGTATCAATCTAATTCTAGCATCAATTAACATTATAGTTTTCATGGTGGAAGAAAAACTTCTAACTTTTCCATAAAGTTTCCTTTTAAGATTCTTCTAACCGTTTCTATTCAGTTTGTTCTAATAGAAACTTAATTCTCACTTGCTTTTCTGCTGCCACGGCCAGAGAATTGAACACTGAGTTGCAATCAGCCCTAAATCTTTGGTTGTCACCAACTGACATTCTGTCTACAAGGCCGTGTGAGAAGAGAATAATTGATTCAGACACTAAACATTTTTTAAAATTTTTAATAAATAATGAAATTGGAAAGAGAAATAGTGATTTGTCACTGGAAGATGCTGTTGTAATCCTGCAGATATATGTAAGTTAAATAGTTACATTACGTTATTTGATACTATGTGCACCACTCAAAACATCTGAAGTCATTTCTTTCTTTTAATGGCAAGTGTAAAACTCCATAACTATTTTTAATAAAAACCTTAGTTTTTTTTCAGATATGAATATTGCAACAATGGCAGGAGAAAGCTATATGTAAATGCTTTATTTCTTAACAGGAGAAAATTCACAAAAATAATGGAGGATAGGAAGTAAATAGTTTTGTTGTGCATTTATTTTCCAACTCTTCAGAAGTTTCAACTAACTTTTGTATTATTTGAAGGATTTTATAGCATAAACAAGTGACATTATACAATTTAAATGCTAGAAATTTAAGCAGGCTAAAAGCACACAACAAAAAGCCTATGAAAATATTGTAAGCAAATAAGTGTCTACATGTTAAATTATTAGTATTCCCTTTGCAATAATCAGCTAACCATTCCTTACTCAGTGGAGAGGGTATACTGAAATATTATTTTACTATGGTATTGTGAAACTAATTAAGGATGCTTGGAAATTCAGAGGAGCCAGTTGCTAAACCAAGGGTTATTTACCACATAAGTATCTCCAATACTGCACCATATGTCCATTATGTGAAGAATAATAATAATAAACCCTAGCCAAGACCTCAACGGCAGACTCGGTGAAGAAGGAAATCCTTCGACATGGCAGATGAGGCAACCCTATCTGTAAGGGAAATAGAGAAACGCTGCTTTACGGTGAAGAGGGATCTTCAAAGGCTATGGAAAGAAAACCTAGACAAATTTTTTTCCAGGTCCTCCAGGTTGGGGATTTATGCTGTGGGCTAGATCCTCACATATTAGAAAAATCATACAATGTTAAAAGATGAAACGAATCAAAGCCAGAAAGAAATAAGTATGAACATGGAAGGAAAGCATGAGGATAGCAATGCAAGCAAGAGGGTTAAGTATTAAAGATGCCCAAGATCGTAGGCTTTGGAAGTTTGGCATGGAAAGATGGCAGCAGCTTTAAAAAACTCAAAGATGGATAGAATAATAATAATAATGGTGATAATGAAGATGATGATGATGATGATAATAATAATAATAATTCATATTTCATGTATGAAATGAATAATAAAAACAGTAATAATAATAATAGTGATCCAATACAGGTTTCAGGAGGCCCTTGGGGTAGTAAGAAGTTAGGCTCCCACTTTTCTAGACAGTCAGCACTTGAAGCCAACCAGGTTGTTAGCCTTGCATGATAGCCACTTTTACCACCAGAACAAGCATCCAGTGCTTATTTCTGTTATAGGCTAAGTAATAACATACTGCAGCCACTGATTCTCCGGTCTTGGCGTTTTCACGACAATGTTGCCGATATGGATATTCAGTGGGAGGGTCTGCTTTATGTATGCGGTTAGCAGACATACAGCTGACAACATCTCAGCAATTTCAAATCTTACTAGAACGCTATAGCTGCATCAAGAGCAGTGATTGGTTGTGGCAGACATCTACTCACACTACATCCATATCCTTATTGGCATTAAGAGGGTGAATTCTCCCTTTATCCCTCGTATAACCTAAACCTCAGAGCTGGAGATATGACGGCTCGGGTATAATTATCCCAGACTTAGGCTGGTATTCAAGAACCAAGTTTTGACTCTCAGTTCATCCCTCCATGGTTAATTATGTGGGTCATGCAGAACTTACTCTAACTGGCTCCCTCTATTCAACATCACGTGCAAATAAGATATTTATTTTTAAAAAAATTCCACGAACAATTGAAAAGTTGAGAACCTCAACTTATGGAAGACTGAGATGGCATGGCCTAGAGAGCTTGGTTCTTGAATACCGGCCTTAATGTCTTGTGATTTATATTTAAAAACTTAAAAACCATGTTCATGAAAAAAAAACCTAGAGAAAATAAAATCCTGTAATAAACTTTATGAGTGTTAAAACTTGTGAGTGTGACTGGTGATAATGTAACATGTCAACAGACTGTTGCAGCAAATATAGGACATTTTCAGCAATGAATGAGAATTTGACATGTACAAATTCTAGAACTTTTGTATTAAGCATTGCAGTAGTATTGGGGATACATATGTGCACCTTATGGTAAAATGCAGACTGATTCCTATGAACATCTTGGATTCCCTACACTAGCCTCTGCAGCCAGCAGTCTTGTTATTATGATATAGATTTTGCAAGCGAGCCACACAGTCTAGTGCTACAGTAAAATATCAAATGCATTCTACTTATGCAAACAATGCTATAGCATACAATCGACACATGCATGAGAAAACCAAAGAATTTAAAATACTGTACTGGTCCATAAAATGTGATTTGGGAAATAATCAAATTCTTCCCCAAAGTTTTTCGTACCTCTGTGCCATAGACAATACACGGTATGGGAAATTTGAGATATAAATATTTTATTGTGAAAATATTACTGATGTTAAGGATTGTGATATATAAAAAATGAGAAATTCCACAAACAGCTATTTTAGAAGTTACTATCAGATCACACATACACAAAAGCAGGAGTGCAAGCTAAAAGGACCCCATTAGATAACTTTTTTCCTAAAGCAATGTAGACTAACTCAGTTTTCCACATTCAGTGCTACTATTGGGGATTCACTTGAAAATATTTTCTACATAATATTGGACACTGATTTTTGGATCTGCTTAAAAAGTAAATTATTACTGGTATGGTCTTAACTGCTTCCAAATCAATGTCTGATATTTATTTCTAGAACAATACAATTAATGCTATTTTAGTGTATTTTACATAGATTTAAGGATTAAAGCTTTAGAAAATATTACATAATTATAATTGGGGTGATTACTAGCAAAGGGGTGCAAGCAATTTTTGCAAAAATACACTCTTGAAGCAATTTTATTTCATGGCCAAGGGATAATCTAAAAAAAAAAAAACAAAGAAGTTTTCAAATAATTTAGAAGCAATGGGATGTATGTGCACTTTTAACCATTTGCCTCCGAACATTATTATTCAACTGTTTTCAAAAGACTTATGCACTCAGTGTCAACTACATGTTTATCCAAATAATTTTTTTAAATATATTTACAAAATGTATTTCATCAATTCCAAAAATTGTCTGTATCACTGTATCTTCACAATGAAGAAAGTTGTATATAATAATATTATTTTTATTTAGGAATATTCCACAATACAGTGTTTCGTCTGAAGCATCTTCTTCCTTCAAACCTCTAGCTTCCATACTTCTCTTCATTCCATTTATCCAATGTTTTCTCTAGGCCTGCCTCTTCCCTTCTAGCATTAGCTTTCCAATTAAGGATCTTCTTTGGTATTCTATCTTCTTCATTTCAAATGTTTTTCTTCTATTTTTCTAATATGTTTTTTTCAATTTGCATAATTTCCCTTATTGTGCTATTTCTGACCTTATCCCTTCATGAAATTCTTGTTGATCACCTCCAAAAATCCATTTCTACTGCTAACAGCTTGTTGGTTTGTTTTCTACTTATTGCCCAGGTTTTGGACCCATATAATAAAATGCTTTGTAATAGAACTTGAAATATAGTTTTCTTCGTTCTGTATATTATATTTCTATTCCAAAGCACTGAGTTCAACATACCAATAATTCTTCTTCCATCAGTTATTCTTCTTTCAATTTCTGTAGTTGAATTCTCATTTTTATCTAAAATAGATCCTAAATATTTAAAATGTTTAACATTACGCATTCTTCCTGAATTACATTTTAGCTCATCTGTTGTACCCAATAAAAGATATTCTGTTTTATTATAATTTACTTCTAATTCCCATTATTATTATTATTATTATTATTATTATTAATATTATTATTATTATTTTTTTTAAGTGAGTAATTTTTTGATCACTAAAATTTTATTAATATGAGTGCATCAGATGTAAATAACAGAGAGGATATAGAAAAACCTAAATGTAATGGTAAATACAGTATAGGTTATGTTTAATATGTGTAGGAAATAATACTATGAGGTTTCTTTTAATTGTTATGAGTTTTAATTGTTCAGCCGTTATTATGTTGTATTAACTTCTGTGCTTGTAAGTTGTTTTTCTACAAAATTTCTAGTATTCGTATTCAACTTGTATCACAGTATATTTTATTGGAATATTAATAACATGCTTCTATGATAGTTTATTTTTAGATATTATTTTCAGGCTTTTTACGAGTTTCTATTGTTGATTTTCTTTACAGAACCTGTGTTGCACTTAGAAATAAAATTGACAATGGTAATAATCCTATAGTAGTAAGAAACAGCAAGATTCAAAAATAACTTCGTTTACATAAAACTTAAAAGGTCAGATCTGATAAGGGTGGTGCCAAGAATTTTTTTTTAGAAAATCCTCATACAGTAACAGCAATGTTTTAGTCTCGAAAAACTGACCCTACGTCAATATTAATCTCCAGTAGGGTTTAGTATCCGAGACAATTATGGACTTAGAATTTTGCAGTACATGATCTTGTTAATAATCATTCATCAATGTTTATATGCCATGAGGATGAAGCGTCTAGAAAGATCACAAGATACTGGATCATTATATTTGAAGAGAAAATTTTTCGCCTAGACCGGGACTTGAACCCGGGACCCTTGGCTTTCCGGGCCAAGTGCTCTACCAACTGAGCTACCAAGGCGAGTTACGATCTAGACGCAAATTTTTCTCTTATGTACGTTGTAATTCCCTCGCGCCAAATGCTTGAAACCATAGCTCCTACCTTTGCAAATGGCGGCTTCTTAGTTAAGAAGACATTTATTGGGAATTTAACACTACTTTATAGCCAGTAGGGCTTCTATTGACGATTTTATTACTAATTTAACACTTCTCATTGAAGGATAAATTATATTTGAAGAGAAAAATTTTTTCGCCTAGACCTGGACTCGAACCCGGGACCCTTGGCTTTCCGGGCCAAGTGCTCTACCAACTGAGCTACCGAGGCGAGTTACGATCTAGACGCAAATTTTTCTCTTATGTACGTTGTAATTCCCTCGCGCCAAATGCTTGAAACCATAGCTCCTATCTTTGCAAATGGCGGCTTCTTAGTTAAGAAGACATTTATTGGGAATTTAACACTACTTTATAGCCAGTAGGGCTTCTATTGACGATTTTATTATTAATTTAACACTTCTCATTGAAGGATAAATTATATTTGAAGAGATCATGCTTACTTAGATATGAGTTACAACTTCCAAAGCCAATTGAACATATTGCATTCAGTGATCATGTGGGGAGAGAGAACAAAAATATCAACATTATAGGTTCATAGAGAAACTTCGAATAGAGGGAAAACTGAATACAGTGGCATCTAAAAAATTTCGGTCGTTTATGATGAACTACAATGAGCAAGCTACAATGGTAGCGCTGTTTCGTAGTAACAGAATATGTAACTAAATAAAACAAATGCAAGGCACACGGCATCGTGCACAGCGTGTTCACTCGGGATTATAGGAAATTAGCCATTTTGTAAATTAAAATTTTTAACTGCTATTTTTTCGTTCTATGTAGACGGTACTGTGAAAATTATATATTATCGAAAGTTAAAATCATTACTTGGATTTTATTTGTAAGTAAATTCAAGCTTGTTTATGTTTTTAATGTGAATCTATTTTCAAAGATAAACCTATTAGAAGTGATAAAATTCTAAGATTAGTTACGCTAGGAAGAGTGATGTTAGTGTACAGCCATTTCTAATAAACATTTTAAAAATATGATTTTATAATGGATTTCAGATGGCTAAGGTTCTTTAATAAATATTGTATAAAATATGTATGTGAGAATAAGGGGATAGGTCAATTGTACATATTTATTAAAAGATCTCATAATGCAAGTTTTTAAATTTTAATAAACGAAAATAAATGAATATGTTTTATTTATTTCCATTCTTCCCTTCTGTTAAAATTAAACAAAATCTTTAGGTCTGAGAGGCTGGGTATAAATAATTCCACAATTTAAGATTAATTAATACGTTACTTGTTCCTATAAAAAGTTCAATTTCATGATTATTCACCAGATGGCATTATACAATTATAATTCATAATTTTACCACCAGGCGGTGCTGAATTTCATATTAGTACCAGAAAAAATCGAAAAAATTTAGATGTCGATAGTTGTTCTACACTAGTGCCGCTTATGGCATGTAAGCGAAACTTGTCCACTTTCTTCTCTGGTACTCTGTGTGTGATGGTGACTTTGGATCTATCGAAAGAACAATGAAGAAAAACCACTGTGTTTTCGTCCCAGATGACTGGCTGAATACAGTTGCCCATGCAAGTCGGAAGTTCACAGTCGTGCAAATTTTGGTTTAAGGACATTTTATCCAGGATATGTACAATTCAATGGTTCTGACTAGAAAATGTTAACATTTTGCTGTAAAAAAACAATTTGAACTGATCTAAGAAAAAAGGCCATCCACTTGGGCATTTTGATCTTATGGCTTTACATCTTGAGCCATTAGCTATAAAACTGCAAAGTATGAAAACCTTCAACAACTGCTTCAGTTTAGTTCCCCGTTCATCACAACTTGTATTCTTTGCTAAAGCACCAAGGTAATAACAGATACATTATTGCAGCAACGTCAAATAATGAGGACCGTAACGCTGTTTATGAAAATTCTGATCATATAATTTCACATTAATGTCAATCTAATGATGAGTAAAAATGATTGAAGATTACGTTTATTATATTTAGTTTACTGATTATTTATCAATAAAAATTTTCTTAGCAGTTCTCCAATATGTATCACAATCTGCTTTTGCTATCAGTATCTTCACTGACTCTTTGGCAGCAGTACATAGTATCACTCAATATGTCCCCACAGAGTACTTACATAGAATAGCATCAATGCAGAAGAAATGGCTGGAATTAAACAATCAAGGAAAAACAATATTTCATTGGATTCCGAGCGACTGTGGTATATTTGATAACGAGATAGCTAATAAAATTGCAAAAACTCCCTCAAAATTATTCTCACAACCCTAAAAACTAATATTCCTAAATAAAGCAATAGCATCTATAAATGCATACTTCTCCAAAATATTGGACAACCATGTGGATAACGTCCGAAAATGGGAAAGCTTTACAAAAGATCTTGAAAAACCAAACAATTTAAAACAACTGTATAGCAATATCCCATTACATGTGCAGACATTTGCATCAAGAGCAAGAATCAGTCATATAATAACCAATACATATTTATATAGGTTCAACCTGACTGGATTCCTGTGTCCACTTTGCCAAGTTGAAGAGGAAGATCTAGAACATGTTTTGCTGGGCTGTACATCCACAAATTACCAGAGAAATACTCTACAACCTCAAACTTTGGTCGAAACACTTCAGTATATATTATCTACACGCACAAGTCACATATAATTTACATAAAAAAATCATCAATTAGCTTTACAAGAAGCATAAGTATGCAATGGATTTGTGTCATCAACTACGGTTGGATACACGTAATGAAGAATGAATGAAAATTTTCTTAGGATGTTAATTTGCTTTTTTTTAAACCTGGCTATCATATAAAGAAATAAATCACGGTTGTTATCATTTTCAATTATCTGCGATTTTTTTATACAACTTTAACTTTAAATCTGTTTTCCTCAAAACAGCAAAACTTGCACTTGCACCCCTTTGTTTCTAATCATCTTAATTATTATTGCTACTATAAATAATTAACTAAACTTTCAAGGTATTTAAATATCATCCATAGTAATTCTGCCTGAAGGCAGGTCTTTCACTGTAATCGTAGCACTTTCATGCAATGCTATGCAGCTTTACTAGGGAATTATAGGTGTGGTAGCTTCCCATTGCTTTCCACACTGGTGAAGCATGAGGATGATAATGATAAGGATGAAGATGATGGCTGGATGATTTTCGGGGACTGTTGGGCCCTAAGCTTCCTGACATTTGTCTTACGGGTGAGGAAAAACCCCGAAAAATAACTTCAGCCTGCTGCTAGTCAGTCCTCCCTTCCAAGTCCGATGGACTCGCGGACCATGAGTGGGGTCAGCAGGAAAAACATATGGCATAGGGGCCTGCTGTCAAACCTTGAACAACCCCGGCCCACAGCGGGGGCATGTGCCGCTGTTGGCGTGGCGGTGGGAGACTAGGGATTCGTGCCCCCTATCTCCTGGTTCATTGAACCTGAGACCATCTGTGGGGGCACCATGGGAGATGAGCTCCCTGGATGCCTACATTGCTCAGTGGGCTGCCTCACAGCAGCTACACGACTAGGCCTAGTCTTGTGAACGGGCTGGATGGGACAATACCGGGCGTAATGCTGGGAATTACCACCAGGTTGATAAGCTCGGGAAAGGAGGAAGCGCGGTCTTTGAAGGTGGGACTTAGCGCCAACTCTGGAACCGAGTGACCCAAGGACAATCTGTGAGGTCATCAGGAGTTGAGCGACCTGACGTACTATAGCTCAGGCTGGACCCACTTCAGCAACCAAACACGTCCCCAGCTGGTGAACTGGGGGAAAGATCGGTGGATCTGCTAGACAGTCCTCCCGGTTAAGTCCAAGGGACTCGTGAACCATTAGTGGGGTAGGCAAGAGTTGAGCGCCTTGTCATACTAGTTGCTCATCTGTTGGAGCTTGCGAGCTCCGTGCTGGCCCACAACAGCTGCAGAAGGCGTCCCTGGGGGCACACCAGGGCTCGGCTCGGACCAGTCCAGCGGGGAGCTACTGTACTGGTTCCTGGCTTGGCCTACAGGCCCGTCGACAAACTGTGGGGTCGCCAGGAGATGAGCACCTGGATGTACTAAAAGTCTCACACTGTTGGGCTTGTAGCCCTAGCCGGTCTCACAACGGCTGCAGGACACGTCCCGGGTGAGGCAGAACAGGGGAATGGTCGGTGGATCTGCGACAGCAGTCCTCCCGGCTAGGCTCATGGAGCCCGTGGACCAACTGTGGGGTCATCAGGATTGAGCAACCTGATGTACTATGTAGCTCAGCAATTGCCCAGAACTGCGAACTCCAACACTCTCTCCCTGGGGTGTTGGTTTAAATACCGAGAACTTGAACATGGACGCGAAAATAGGATAGGGAGGACTAGAACTAGGACTTGGGAATATGGTCATGACGACCGAGGTATCCCAAGGGGTGGACGGCAGGGCCTAGATGTCCCAGCCGGGAATCGAATCCGGGCCCGCTGCGTGATATGGCAGCACGCTACCTTGAGTCCACAGCGGTGGACTGTACTTAGATACTGCTATACAAATTTTTAAAAATATCTGCAATATAAATTAACTTTTCTTTTCTAGGTTTCTCCAGTCACCCTTCCACCAAAAATATTTAATATATAATTTATAATAAAAAATTATCATCTACGTTTGTTGTATAATGGTTAGTGAGTGTGACCACCATTCCAGGAGTCATGGTCTTTAAGATATACTAAAGAAATGTTTATATGAATATAGGATCTGGACCAAGATTCACTGAGTCTTGTGAGATCAAATAAGGAGCTCTTTGGTTCAAGAGATATTAGAGTACAGGAACTGCATCACAATATGTATGTCACTGGCTGGCCTTTTTTAACTTTATTAGAGCGTAAGGTTTTGGGGTATGTTTATATTCGTAAAGGTCCTAATAAGGTCGGATTTGTTGGTATTTTGCAGCCATTTAGAGATGCCATTAAGTTATTTAGAAAGGAATAGACATTTCCGTTAACTTATAATTATATTTCTTATTATTTTGCTCCCATTTTTAGTTTATTTTTATCTTTATTACTATGAACAATTTTTCCTTATTTAAGAGGCTTATATTCATTTGAGTTGGGATTTTTATTTTTTTTGGGCCAATAATTACATGAAGTCCATGGAAGCCTGTAGCTATAAAAAAGGTTGAACCATAAACTGAATCTGCAATTGTAAATGGGGCTTCAAAGTATTCAAAAGCTTGAAAGGCTGTAAAATATAGACCTAAAATAACTGTTAGGAATAGCTCTTGAAAAGCTTGATTATAGTTATTTTCTAGTAATCTGCGAGTACTGTGATCTGTTAACTAGCAACAGAAACAACTCCAGATGGCTTTGACACCACAGAACTGCTGTCACATTTTTTATTACTATAAAATTAATGAAATGATAATATAAGAAATATATAAATGTTGTATATAAATGAACCTAATAATATTATTACAATCCTTAAGTCTATATAAATTATTCAAAAGAAAGTTATCATTATTATTCTCATCAGAAACAATATTATATTATTTTATTTTGGAATAAATTTTAATCGAGGATAAGAGATTTGGAAATCAGCAATTAGATACTAGGGTAGAACATCAAACTCACTTTCATCAGTTGGTATCCATGTCCATCCTACCAAAATGGTAAAAATGTAAGCAAATACAGATATATGATGTTAACAAAACACCATAACAAATTCATGCAATTCTAGTGTAGAAATTAGATTAAAAGTTGGTATTTATGTAGAGAACATTTTAAATAAAAATAGGTTTAAAGATGCATGACTGTGATTAAATCAGAAAATGAAGTAAAGATAAAAATAATTAAATTTCAATGGCCATTAAAGGTTATAATAATAAAATATGTACCTGATATCTCAGCCACCTTCAACTAAGAATTTTCAGTTAAAACATGTCATAAGACCTTCCGGAACATGTTCCATCATCAACTGTTGGAAAGGTACTAAACATTCAATGAATGAATGAATGAGTCAATTCTTATCATATTTCATTATTTTTTTAACACAAGAACTGCAGTTTTCAAGAGGAGTCACTCTCATCCTCAGCTGATATTAGGACTATTGGATTTTCATTTGAATCTTCATCTATAATATTGCCAACTGGTGCTGATTTGATGAATTTTGAGATCAAGTCCTGTTCTTTGGGAATTTCAAAATTCATGGATCTAATTTTTTTTTTCTGAACATATATATATTATCTCGCACAAAGGAACACTTTAGAAGTATTAAAAATGGTGAAATTAAAAAATCAGCTATAGCAGCACATAATTTGTTGGAGAGTTATACAATTGAAAAAGAGGTTAAACTTTTCAAACATTTTGAAAAACCTTTGGAATTGACAGTTTGGGAATATATATATATATTATATATATATATATATTCAGAACAAATTTAGATCCATGAATTTTGAAATTCCCAATGAACAGGACTTGAACACAAAGTTCATTAAATCAGCACCAGATGGCAACATTATAGATGAAGATTCAAACGAAAATCCAGTAGTCATAATATCGGCTAAGGATGAGAAGGACTCCTCTTGAAAACTACAGTTCCCATGTTTAAAAAACATGAAATATGAGGTAAGATAGGAATTGACTCATTCATTTATTGAATTAAGAACCTCATAATGTTATTTCCCATGTTTAACTTATAAAGTACTAAACATTTGTTGGTTAAAATTCTATTAGAGAGTTTCAACCATACTAGTTGTAGCATATTTGAAGAGAAAAATTATAGGCTCAGACCGGGACTTGAACCCAGGACCCTTGGTTCTCTAGACCAAGTGTTCTACCACCTGAGCAAGTACCGATCTAAATGCAAAATTTTCTCTATATACATTGTAATTCCCGCCCACCAAATGCTATGAAGCCTTCGCTTCTATCTTTGCAAATGGTGGCTCCTTTATTAAGAAGACATATTTGGGAATTATACATTACATTATAAATGCCAGTACAGCTTTTTTTCAATGTTTTTAATATTAATTTCATACATCTCAATGATGGATGAATCATATTTGAAGAGAAAAATTATATGCTCGGACCGGGACTTGAAACCAGGACCCTTAGTTCTCTAGACCAAGTGCTCTACCACCTGAGCAAGTACCGATCTAAACGCAAATTTTTCTCTATATACGTTGTAATTCCCGCTCACCAAATGCTATGAAGCCTTTTGCTTCTATCTTTGCAAATGGTGGCTCCTTTATTAAGAAGACATATTTGGGAATTATACATTACATTATAAATGCCAGTATGGCTTTTTTCAATGTTTTTAATATTAATTTCATACATCTCAATGATGAATGAATCATATTTGAAGAAAAAAATTATACGCTCGGACCGGGATTTGAACTCAGGACCCTTGGTTCTCTAGACCAAGTGCTCTACCACCTGAGCAAGTACCGATCTAAACGCAAATTTTTCTCTATATACGTTGTAATTCCCCCCACCAAATGCTATGAAGCCTTTGCTTCTATCTTTGCAAATGGCGGCTCCTTTATTAAGAAGAATATTTGGGAATTATACATTACATTATAAATGCCTTTTCAACAGCTGATGAAGGAATATCTTCCAAAAGCCCTATAAGGTATTTTAATTGTAATCTCACTTAGTTAACCTTTTGACTGCCGAGTTTCCCTTTTGCCAGCTGGGCTGTGGGTGCCAGGTTTTTTAAATTTAAAGTACTACGCCATACTATATAATATAAACCTATATAAAGTATATTTAACTGTCTACATGCCAAGCTAAATTTAATTTAAACTCACTATTATACATTTATTTGAAGGTTAGGCAGTGTTGCTTCCACTTGTAAAGATCCCAGGTTCGAATTCAGCATGGTGTCTTTATTGAAATTTGTTATCACTATCACTAAAACATTTATTCTACTGAATAATGTTGATGGTATTATCACTAAACACTTATAATATTAAATATTGTTGAACATTTTTTATGGTCCTGGGTTCGAATCAGTTCCAGTCAAACAGCTGTTCTATGCCACGTGTTTCGTGTGTCGCGACATGCCCACGACTGTCAGTCACACCCTGTTCATTTAGGTCTACATCACTTGCTTTACTATTTACAGGCTTAGATTGTAATAATATTCTCTTAGAAACAGGACTACTATCACATTCGTCAAACGAATAACCATTTGATGAACTGTTACTGTCACTCTCATCTTCTGATAAAACTGACACATTAAACTCGCGTATTGTATTTTCGTCAACTTCGAGACATGAATCACTGTATTCCACAGCACGAACTGCCCCTTGGCCAGGTATCTTTTCAACTAAAAATAAAATAAATAAAGAGAAAATTCTGAAATTGCAATATTCCATAGCAAAAAAAAAAAAAGGCCTTGAAACATGAATGTTCACCCTCCTTTAGAAAACCGATTTACAACCAGCCTGTACCGTTATTCTGTAAGGGATGTGCAAAGTATTGCTAAGAAAGGATGTACAAACACAGAACGAAAAATAATTTTAGTTTATTGAAGTAAAAACTTCGGGAAAAAAAAAAATTTTAAATAATAAGATTGAAAACCGGAGCCTGCCGGGCGTGGCGTACCGCTGTACATCCACTTTCACCGGCGTACGCCGGGCATGGCGTTCAAAAGGTTAAGGACAACAAAGATCTCAGATACACATTATATTGTTTAACCTTTCATATAGTAATCTCATCAGTGGTTCACAATAACTTTTAAAAATACTGATTCTGTAGCCACAATGATATTACATTCGTTGAGACAACAATGATAAAAAGAGACATGTGTCATTATCTTCATCAGTGTGTAAAGTAGGGGGAAAAAATATAAATTTTTATTGTACTTCATTTGCACTAGGAATAAACCTCATCAAAACAATCCACTTGAATCAAGTTCAATGTTCAATTCTGCTAGTGGTTTGTATCCTAATTACAAATCATCATCATCATCATCTGCATTCATGGATTAGGTCTGTTGACCCGTTCCGACTTCAGCCCATCTCTTTCTAGGTCTGCCCACATCTCGGGAGCCTTTAGGTTTGTATTTTGTTCAATGTTAATATTATTCGTTTTTAAACACCTTAATGATGGACAAATTATATTTGAAAAGAAAAATATACGCCTAGACTGGGGTTTGAACCCAGGACCTTTGACTTTCTATGTCAATGCTCTTCCATCTAAACGCGTATTTTTATAATTTGTCCATCATTAAGGTGTTAAAAACGAATAATATTAACATTGAAAGAAGCACTACTGGCTTTATAAGTAATGTTTAAATTCCCAATAAAAAGTCTTCTTAACAAAGAAGCCGCCATTTGCAAAAATTGTAGCAACGGCTCGTAGCATTTGGCGTTAGGGAATTAACTATGTGTAAGAGAAAAATACGCGTTTAGATTGGAGGCCTAGGTGGCTCAGATGGAAGAGCATTGACATAGAAAGTCAAAGGTCCTGGGTTCAAACCCCAGTCTAGGCGTATATTTTTCTTTTCAAATATAATTTGTATTTTGTTATTTGTTTTGGATATCTATCTTCATTCATTCTGTCTTTGTGTTGCTTCCATTTTTGTCTACATGTATCTATTTTATCAGTTATTGCAAATATTTCAAGTTCTTGTCTTATTTCTGTGTTCTTGATTCTGTCTTCCTTAGTGCACCCTTTAACAATCTCAAAAATTTCATTTCTGCCGCCGTTATCCTACTTAGATCTTGTTTTTTATGTATCCAGGCTTCTGATCCATAGAGCAGGACTGGTACTGCCAATGTTTTATAAAATTTCAATTGGGTCTCTCTTGTTGTTTTATTATTTAGTGATTGTTTTATCGTACCACATATTCCCTGGAATTTTGCTATTTTATTATTATATCCATCAATCCGGCTTTTCTTCTGCTTAAGTTTATGAGTAAGTTATTTTTTACTAGTAGAGGTTACTAAACTCTAGCCAAACCCTTCTTCCTGGAAGACAGGAAACTGCAATTTTGGAGTGTTCGTCTCCTAGAGAAGTTGCCTTCACTACGGCTTTGGGGACTTCTCTTCTCCCCACATAACCCTGTGGATGGGGCCCTACCCAGGTACTACCTGCTGGGCGAGTGGGACCTGGAGCTCACAAAAGGGCAGGGGCGCCTACTCCCTGGAATGGACTACCTCTTTCAAGGGTACCACTCTGTTACCCTAATTACAAATAGAAATTAAAATAATAGTAAACAGTTGAACATAGTTATGTAGGTAGGAAATAACACTATGAGTGTTTATTTTAATTTTGTTTATTTGTTTCTTGACTCACCTCATACTTCTTAACTCCCTTGCATATCAAATTCAGTGACGAAATCTAGATATGCAAGGGAGTTAAGAAGTAGGTGAGTCAAGAAAAGAAGAAGAAGAAGTTGAACATAGTTTGATTTTCAAATTTAAGAAATAAATAATATTGAGGTAAGATGTCCAGACCAAAAATAATATAATTAAAATAACCTCAAAATATAACTTCCTAAAATTAAATATTAATAAACAGTTTAATACAGTTCACTTTTCAAATTAAAAAATTAAACAGTTGAATATAGTTTGCTTTTGTAGAAATAAAATTTATTTGTAAACTATCATAAATTATAGTTAAATATGAGATATTATAAATATTATATATAAATTATATAATTTATTTAATAGTGTGTTAATGAATAACAAGGGTTATAGGAATTATCAAGTTCCTAATGAAATGTGTAATCTAATGCCATCCATTGCAATTTTCAGGCTTCAGGTTCTGCGCTGGGTGGATAGGTGGCATTAATGTGGCCTATTTTCAATTTATGCGCCACTTTAGGTAAATTATGTATTTTTGAATTGTGTACAGAAAGGAGTGTAGGATGAATATATGTTTATGTTACATTTGAAGAGAAAAATATAATTTATCCATCATTGAGCTGTATGAAATGAATAATAAAAAACATTGATATATTTATATTTGAAGAGAAAAATTTTCGCCTAGACCGGGACTCGAAACCGGGACCCTTGGCTTTCCGGGCCAAGTGCTCTACCAACTGAGCTACCGAGGCGAGTTACGATCTAGACGCAAATTTTTCTCTTATATACGTTGTAATTCCCTATCGCCAAATGCTTTTGAAACCATTGTTTCTATCTTTGCAAATGGCGGCTTCTTAGTTAAGAAGACATTTATTGGGAATTTAACAATACTTTATAAAGCTAGTAAGGCTTCTAGATCTTGCGTCTAGATCGTAACTCGCCTCGGTAGCTCAGTTGGTAGAGCACTTGGCCCTGAAAGCCAAGGGTCCCGGGTTCGAGTCCCGGTCTAGGCGAAAATTTTTCTCTTCAAATATAATTTATCTTTCATGGAGAAATGTTAAATCAATAATAAAAACATCATAGAAGCCTTACTAGCTTTATAAAGTAATGTTAAATTCCCAATAAATGTCTTCTTAACTAAGAAGCCGCCATTTGCAAAGATAGAAACAATGGTTTCAAAAGCATTTGGCGATAGGGAATTACAACGTATATAAGAGAAAAATTTGCATCTAGATCGTAACTCGCCTCGGTAGCTCAGTTGGTAGAGCACTTGGCCCGGAAAGCCAAGGGTCCCGGGTTCGAGTCCCGGTCTAGGCGAAAATTTTTCTCTTCAAATATAATTTATCTTTCATGGAGAAATGTTAAATCAATAATAAAAACATCATTGATATATTTATGTGTTTACTTGCTAATTGGTTTTACAGGCCTTTGAGTCCAGCCATAGCCTCTCCTTAATTAGGAGTTTCCAGACCAAGATAATTTAGTTATATTTCCCTACAGATGTCATGAAAGGTATGTGGTCAGCATATGACCCATTGAGACATCTAGTAGGCAACTAAAGATGATGAAGGATGGTAAATTTTGCTTAGAGGCTTCTTTTTTCAGGCTTAAATTCTTTTACGAGCCTAAACATCTTCAGACTCGAGACTCATAGCTTTAAGTCACTCCCGCAGGACTCGTTCCTTGTAATTTTTCAATCTTAAAAAATTCACAACCCCAGCCAGATTTGAACCCATGACTAGAGGCAAGGAACATGACCTCTAGACCATCGCAGCCTACTTGTGTGTTTATACAGTGTAAAATGCATTGTATGAGAAATGATGGTGAAGAGAGAGGAGAAGGTGAGACCCAATGGTGTCAAAAAGCACCAAGGAAACATTCAGGCTTAATAATCCCCATCTGACGGATGAACTGCTATCAACAGTACCATATGCCACTCACTACAGTTTACGGAGGAATTTGTAATTTAATGCAAAAATCTGGTGCGATCAAAAATTGTGCACTGCGACCCTCTTGGCCCCAAATAATATGTAATGCAAGATCATAAAATAATGTCTCACTGAAGTGTGATTACTGATTAGCATAAGCAAAACCATAACATCAAAAGTGTTATTCTTTTTCTCCTGGTGCGAGAGGCCTAGAAGGCCCTTAGCCTACTATCCGGCTGCTGGCCTCGCATCCACATATGTCAATCACAGAGGTAGATGATCATCCAGCCAGTGATGGGGTGACATGTGGTCAGCATGTCGAGTCCCTCAGCCATTATAGCTGGTTTTCTCAACCTGGAGCCGCTACTTATTGTAGCTACCCAAATGCCTCATGATGCTGGGTGGGCACCGGTCCCATACTGGCCAAAATTCCATGAGAAAATTTCTTCCCCCATGGAGACTTGAACCAGCGCAAGTCCCGTAGCTCTGCGCCAAGGCTTCTTGCCTTAACCACTCAGCTATGGCATGGGACTAAAAGTGTCACTTTTAGTCCCGCCACTTATATTGTGATAATGCTGCTAAAAATAACACAACAAGAATATCAGTGGAAAATGATCATCTTAAATGCCTTCAAATTCATGAAGTAGAATAAAACATTATCTGATATGCAGATTATTGAAATTACAACTGGTATTTGCACAGAGAAATGAAACAAAATAAATGTTTATTATATTAAAAGAAACTGCCTCCACCTAAGAAGAAAATATGAGAAAAACTGTGCTGGATAATTTTGATGTGTAAACCTGGAATTTGAACTTTTATAGAAAGAAATTACTATGAGGTTTAATTTAAGATTTAAATTAAAATATTTCATACCTTGCCTCATATCCAGTCTTCTAATTATACCGGTTTCGAAGCCTGGGCAGCTTCATCTTCAGTAATTTCTTGTCAACTGATGTTATGTCGATCAGGAGAACTGCTTCTTCCTCCCTGTGTTGGTGGACCGATTAACCTCACGATCAAATCAGAATCCCAAGAATTTCAAAGTTCATAAGTTTTTTTTCTTTTTTTGGGAAAAATCTACATTAAAAAAAACAAGAAAGAAAAACTTATGAACTTTGAAATTCCCAGGGATTCTGATTTAATCCGGAGGTTCATCGGTCCACCAACAGAGAGAGAGGAAGAAGCAGTTCTCCTGATCGACATAACATCAGTCGACAAGAAATTAGTGAAGATGAAGCTGCCCAGGCTTCGAAACTGGTATAATTAGAAGACTGGATACGAGCTGGGTATAAAACATTTTTCATTTAAATCTTAACCTGGTATTTGACGTTATTGAATTAGTCAACCTGAAAGAAAGTTTGCATATTGTTTGTCTGAATTGTTTCTATTATAAGAAGGGCTTAGCATTTGTGGAGTGATAAACATAGCATTTGTTATGATGAGGTTTTCTTCTTTAGTGCAAATCAACTATAATTAAATTGAATTTAATTTTCTCTAACAACAATATGCCCTTCCCTTATGAGAAGCATAACAAACACTTACTCAAGATACTATGAAGTGAACCACTATCATTCCAAAAGATGCTACGTATTCAGAAACTTAAGCTTTTATTAAGTAAATCATAAAACAAAATAAAATTTTGTATGCCTTTCTCCTTTGCATGAATTTAAAATACCATACATATTTCATATCAGTTTAAAAAATCTAAAAAAAAAGTTTAAAAAACAAACTTAAAGCAATCCATCATTCACAGGCTAGAATATGTAGTGAAAGAATTATTATAAAATATTTGTAATACTTTAATTAAATGTAATATGCACTACCTGTTGTAACGCTGCATCTTGAGGGAATGGAATGTCTCTATAATCTCCATCATCATCTTCTGAGCTAGAATGAACTGGATTAGTTCCACCCTAAAACAAATTGAAACAAAGTATTTAACTAAAATTCATCGGAGAACATATTGTTTAAACAACTCACCTCATAGGATTCATGCTTCCATGATATCGCGATTTCAAACATAGTCAAGTATTTAACATTTTCCAATACTGCTATTTTAACACAGTTCCAATAATGGATCATATTATGATATTATAATGATATTGTAAAAAGAAAAATTAATTCTGAACCAGGAATCGAACTGTGGACCTCTAGTTCTCCAGACTAGTGTGGAGCACTAGCCCACTACACCATTCGAGACTTGGCAATGGTGTAGTGGGCTGCACACTAGTCTGGAGAACTAGAGGTCCATGGTTCGATTCCTGGTTCAGACAATTTTTCTTTTCACAATATCATTATAATATCATAAAATGAAGTATCTTACCCAATGCACAAATTTACAGCTTCATATTTAATTTTAGGAAGTTATATTTTGGTTATTTTAATTATATTATTTTTGGTCTGGACATCTTACCTCAATATTAATGTTGATTTGTTCTTGGACATGTTTCAAAACAATTCTGTTTTATCATCAGCTTTCCCAGTCTGGGAAATTTCATACAATAACTTGTCCAAAAACATTTTTATTACAAATTATTAATACTATTTATAGGCAAGTGAACATTCCTCTGTTTAGGAAGGCTGTAAAAGGATTATTAATTGGACAAATTATATTTGAAAAGAAAAATATATCCTAGATAGGGGTTTGAATCCAGGACCTTTAGCTTTATACATTAATGCTTTGCCACTGAGCTATCCCAGGCCTCCAATCTAAATGTAAATTTTTCTCTTATATATTTTTAATTCCCGAGAGCACCAAAGGCTTGTGAACCATTGCTCAACACACAAATGGTGGCTTCTTATTTAAGAAGAATTTGAATGGGAATTTTAACATTACTTTATAAAGCCATCGGATGAAAGGAAAATTAATTGTATAAGTAGAAAGAAATTTGACGTTCCTATCGGAAGTTCAAATGGCATAACAGTTACCGCACTGACGTACAGAGTCAGAGGTCTGGGGTTCGACTCCCGGTTCGAACGTAATTTTTTTCTAAAATAAAACTATATCCAATTCTGGAATATGTTAATTTAAAATATAACATCAAAACAGTAGCTTTAAATGCTTAAAAGTTAATGTTTAAATTCTCAACAAAAAATACTTCGAAAAGAAGTTGTCAGATGGCATTGTTGATAGTGATGGCTATTGGCCATCGGATAAAAGGAAAATTAATTGTATAAGTAGAAAGAAATTTGACGTTCCTATCGGAAGTTCGAATGGCGTAACGATTACTGCACTGACGTACAGAGTCAGAGGACCGGGTTCAACTCCCGGTTCGAATGTAATTTTTCTTTCTAAAATAAAACTATATTACTTTATAAAGCTAATAGAGCTTCTTTCGATGTTTTTATTATAAATTTAACATTTTTCACTGAAGGACAAATTAAATTTGATGAGAAAAATATTATTCTTTACAACCAGAGAACTTCAAAACTATCTAAAACTTGCCATACAGAACAGAGTTACAAGACTAGTTGAAGATATAATGCTTACTAGGAAAATAAATAACATTGCAATCTACTTGTGGTCAATTTTGTAGTCTTAAAAGTAGTTCAGCGCATACAAGAGAAAAATTTGCATTTAGATTGGAGTTTCTCATATAGCTAGATTAGTAGAGCATTCGCCTAGAGTGCAAAAGGTTCTGGGGTTCAAACCCCAGTCTCAGCATATAATTTCTCTCTTCGAATATAATTTACCCATCATTGAGATGTATGAAATGAATAATAAAAACATCAAAAGAAGCTGTACTAGCTTTATATTTACATTACATTTGTAATGTAAAATTCTCAATTAAAGGTCATCTTAATAAAGAAGCCACCATTTGCAAAGATAGAAGCAACGGCTTCATAGCATTTGTTGCACGGGTATTAACAGCATATACAAGAGAAAAAATTTGCATTTAGATTGGAGTTTCTCAGACAGCTCAGTTGGTAGAGCATTCGCCTAGAGTGCGAAAGGTCCTGGGTACAAACCTCAGTCTGAGCATATCATTTTTCTCTTCAAATATAACTTAAAAGTAGTAAGTAAAGTGATCTCACAACAGGCCCGGAGGTCCTTGGGGTAGTAGAAGGTTAAGGCTTCCACTTTTTCTAGACAATCGGCACTTTATGTCAGCTGGGTTGTCAGCCCTGCGTCACGGCCGCTTTTACCCCCAGAACAAGCGTCTGGTACTCATTTCTGTTAGAGGCTGAGTCGACCACAGGGCCATAGTGCTACAAGCAAATTCCAACACTCCTCTAAATTCCTAAAAATCTACTTCTATTACTTTAAGTATTTGTCTGGAAAAAAATTTAAATCCTGTGCCTTACCAAGTCACAAGAATGTTAAAATTGGAGAAAGTGATATGATAATAGTTTATTTTTCCTCATTTTTCTATTTTGTACAATTTATATTTCATTCGTTAAATCTAGATTAAATCAAAATAATAATTATATTGTATGTAAAATTGTAGACTTTCACGGCAGGTATTTTGATTCATGTATTTTATGTCTTTTGGGCTAAATGGACGTGGTCTGGTTTTATTAAAACTCGACGTTTCATCTACTACTGCGGTAGACATCCTCAGGAGATTCTGCGTGTTCTTTGACTTGTTAACTCTTCAAATGTCGGCTACAGACTGGCTGTGTGTCGGAAATCGTGTCCTTATTTATAGTTGAGTATTGTGCGGAGATGTTTCCTGCACGGTCCGTTACTTTGGAGCTATTTTTCTGATTGGTTATCACTGGCGTAAGTCATGGGTTTTATTCTCGTGTTATATAATGCCGGAATCCAAATTTTATTAATCTTCATATCTATGATTCCGGCATTATATAACACGAGAATAAAACCCATGACTTACGCCAGTGATAACCAATCAGAAAAATAGCTCCAAAGTAACGACCGTGCAGAAAACATCTCCACACAAGAAAAATAGCTCCAAAGTAACGGACAGTGCAGAAAACATTTCCACACAATACTCAACTATAGATAAGGACACGATTTCCAACACACAGCCAGTCTGCAGCCGACATTTGAAGAGTTAACAAGTCAAAGAACACACAGAATCTCCTGAGGATGTCTACTGCAGTAGTAGACGAAACGTCGAGTTTTAATAAAACCTGGCCACGGCCATTTAGCTCGAAAGACATAAAATACATGAATCAACTATATTGTAGATATAACTTGTAATAATTGTTTATAATGTAATTTAGATGTAAGAATAATTTTTTTGTATTTTTTTATCCTGGTTGAATGGTAAACAAGGTCTTAAAGCTGTAACTCTGCCAGATAAAATAAAGCTATTATAATTATTAATATGTTTTTAAACATTTAGCATACCTCCATCCTACAATGAAAAGCTGAAATCTGGAGATATCTTGATCTGCAATAGCTTTGCAATTTTATGGATTAATTATAAAACATAAGGGATAATTCAACAGTAATAGTATATTATGATGTGAGATTGGGAAGTGGTTTTTACAGAATTGAAAAACCGAGCAATAGCAAGGTTTTTAATTTCCAAGATTCTGAAAAACACTTCACAAACGTGCGTGTATATTATTTTTTGCACGATGGTGTTTTCTAAATAATGAGTAATAGTAAAATAAGACCTTTATTGGAAATATTTGCGTTCATTATAAACAACTGACTAAGGTTAACAGTGTGGGCAATGTTTATTAGTTGAAACAACAGGAGGCCATGAGACCAATTTAGTGATAAAATGGCAGCAAGTACTATTTATTGTTATATATTGTTTTAAATAAAGTTCAGTTCATTTAAAATGCAGTGATCTGTTTCATATAATGTATATTAACACTATCTTTTGGATATTTTTTATATATACATTGTATGTAGTATATGTAGTGGTTTTACTTCCCACACGCATGTTTGTAATATGTAATATTACAGTATACTTATTTTTATTACAGCATAGTTATATAGGTTGGCAACCCCGAAATGTAGGAAGTTGAACTTTCAATCAGGGTCACCATTGCTGCAAATACGACAAAATGCACTATCGTACAAAAATACAATTTAATATTTATGAGATCTTGTTGCTTACCAGACATATCTGATGAGTTTTATTTGTCTCTGCTAACGTATTTGTTACGAATGCCTCCCATGCTGTTACTGTTTCTGCTGCTACATGTTCTTTGATAAAATTTCCTAAAGGACCCTTTTCAGATTGTTGTGCAATGTGATTTGCTATTTTTATTAGATGACCCATATAACCTTTTCGCAGACCTCCAGTTCTAGATCTGTAATTCACATTAAAACAATCCTCAAATATGAAACTAATAATCCTCTTATTAAATAAAAATTATAATTAATTAAATTATCCTCAATATATTAAATTAATGTTGGGAAGTAAACATTATGAGGTATAATCATTAAAATTCATCCTCTACTTGAATTATAATTTTATATAATCTTACTAAATACCCATACACAAAAACAAATACCATATTTACTGGTATAATTTCCTCCCTAGGTTTTCCACACACACACACACATATATATATATGTCCACCGCTGTGGTCACGAGGTAGCATGCTGCCTTGTCACACAGCGGGCCCGGGTTCGATCCCCGGTCGGGGCAGTTTTTTTGGGCGAGGTTTTTATCGGGGTTTTTCCTCACCTGTAAGACAAATGTTAGGAAAACTTTAAAGTCCAAACGGTCCTCGAAATCATATGGCCATCATCTTTCACCAGTGTGGAAAGCAATGGGAAGCTACAACATCTACAAATTCCCTAGTAAAATTACAAGCATAGCATGAAAATGCTATGATTGCAGTGAAGGACCTGCCTTTGGGCAGAATTACTATGGATGGATATATATAATATATATATATATATATATATATATATATATATACATTTTTTAAATCCACCTCTGATACAAATGCATTACCAAGGCCAAAAATGTTCAGTTACTACTTTGCCTAACGTTACCTGCACTCTCTGTCTCCTGCGCATTGTGTCATCAGTCTAAATAGATTTAGGTATCATTGTGCATTGATAAGAGTGTTATTCTGTCACAGCGCCAGTGTCGTTAAACTCAACTATGGGAAGAAAGTCTAACAGCTACAATGCAAATTTTAATTTACAAGTGGTAATTACCATAGATGTCTAATTGATAGTGTTCTATATTGTGAAAGTGTACTGATATTTTTAGTCATCACATATTTTCCCCCCCTTGAATTTTCACTCCTAAATCTTGAAGAAAAGAAAAAGGGAAATTACGAGTAAATATGGTATTAGAAAAATTCTATATAAGTTAATTCCTAAGTAATTATTATTACTTTTTATGAATGAGTTAGAGAAAATGTTTTTAACATCTCACCTCATAAAGTTGCATGTTTTCACGATACCGGTTTCAAAAGTAAATTTTACTTTCATCTTCAGTCAGTGTGAGGTATTAAAATCATTTTCTGCAAATCATTCATAAATTGTTAAATATCTTCATAGTGTTACCTCCCACTTTGATTTTGATTAGGAAAATTATTACTTTTGTTGTTTTTCTAAAGCCAATTACTTGGTTTTACATCCACCACAGAAAAGCCTTCTAAAATATCTTTAAGTTTAATTTTACAGCTTGAAATCACAGTTTTGGAATTTCAGGATTCCGCTGAGAAAACTAATCTGCTCTCCCTCTCATAGTGTTTAGGTTATATCCAACATAGAACAGTACCAATTTAACTCAACATTCAGGAGTGATCATGATTAATGTAAATCAATCAGTCATTTCGAAAAGGGACCACTAAGATTTTTTGTGAAATTCACTTTTTTCGTTATTCCATGTTTACATACGTCCTTACATCGATTCCGCATGAGAAATGATCAAATACACAATTCTTTTACCACTTTCTGACTTTACCTTTCATGTAGTCATTTCGAAAAAAGGATCAACTTGCCGAGTTGTTCCCTTTTCGAACGGACTGATGCATGAATGTGATCTTGACTTCAGCTGCATATCTATCCTCTTGCAGTCTTTCTGTGTTATCAGAGTAAACAATATTAAAACCATGCTACAATCGTTATTTATGTATTATTTATTTAATGCAAGGCACTCCGTATACAGAGTATGGGTAAAGGTGTTCCAAAAGAACAAAAACATTATTTTGCAATAAATACATTTTACGAATTTGAGTGTAATAGTGACAAGCCTAGAACCATAATCGGCCGGAAATTCATTGACACCATTTTCGGGGAACAAGAGTTCAACTTGCTCAAACCAAAGCCCTCAGAAATACTGCAAATACCAGATGTGAAAACACACCCTGCCTACATCAGCAAAGTACCAATCAATCACAAAAAAATGGATGATGTAAAGAAACTTCATCATTACATTCCTGATATCCATCGACATTTTTATGATGATTTATTCAAATGGCCTACAACTACAGCTGAAGTAGTAGAGAACGCCGAAGATGTTCAATGATGAAATTTTTCGGATGTACTTTTTTTATAGTCACTTCCAAATGATGAAATGTAATAAAATGTATACAGTATTATTCCATGTATGTAGTTATTTCGCAATAATAATTTTTTTCAAAGAAATGTGTTTAATTTTGCAAACGTTTCTTCGTTCATTTCGAAAAGGGATCATCTCCAGAAAATTGTAATTAGTTTTTTGGGAAAACCATAATCAAGAAAGTCATGTAAATTGGTAAGTGAACGTGAATGGGCATGAAAATTATTCAGTAGAAATTTCAGATTCATAGCTTTATCCTGGACAAACAATCAGTTTTTTCCCTCTCCTGTAAAATTTGATCAGCTGTAGATGATCCCTTTTCGAAATGACTCATTCAAATGCTTTACCATTTGACCATCAAAACTCAAGAAATTATTTTTTTAATTGAGAATTTTTTTTTATGTAACACTAACATAATAAAAGTAAAGTGGTCCCACTACAGACCTCAGGAGGCCCTTGGGGTAGTAGGAGGTTAAGGCTCCCACTTTTTCTGAACAACAGGCACTTGATGTCAGCCCTGCATGATGGCCACCTTTACCCCCAGAACAGGCGTCTGGTACTCATTTCCCTTAGAGGCTGAGTCGACCCCAGGTCCATAGTGCTGCCAGAAGGTTTGGGTCAGTTTAAAAATCCTGACCCCACCGGAACTCAAACCCTCGACCTTCCGGCTTATAGCGCAGTGCCTTAACCACTACGCTATGGCATTCCCCTACTAACATAATACAAAACATTATTATTATTATGAGTTACATTTTTTCTGACTCACTTCTTGCAGACCGCAATTTCAGCACTCTTGTGCCATTTTCAATGTTTCCTAACTGTTGAATTAGCAGTTGGCGATCTTGTAGGCTGATTTCTGTTCCATCTGTTGGCTAACAAATGAACTTCAAAATCAATTTTTTTTTTTTCCTTTTCCCCAGAAATTTCATAATTCATTGTTTTCTCTTTATTCTTGTGGATATAAATTTTCTACCAAATTGTGAGTTCCTTAAATTTATCTTAACTGTTTCAGTAATTTAGCCTTTCTTTCGATTCTGTGTTCTTCAGACCATGCATGTGCAGCTATTGCAGACTTTTCTATTTCCCCATTTTAAACATTTCTAAGATGTTCTTTCAATCTTGTATTCAAGTTTCTTTTTGTTTTTCCTATGTATACTTTTTTACAATCTTTACAATCAATTTGATAAATTCTATGATTCTCTAATAAACTATGTGCTTCATATCTTCTGGGTAATCTTCTGTTAACTAATAATAAAGTAACACCCCAGACAACAAAAAATCTGGAATTTATCAAATTGATTGCAAGGATTGCAATAGGATATGCATAGGAAAAACAAAAAGGAACTTGGAAACTCGTAAAAAAGAACACTTTAGAAACACAAAGAATGGAGAAATTGAAAAATCAGCTATAACAACACATAGTTTATTAGAGAATCATAGAGTTGAAAAAGAAGCAAAACTTTTGAAACATCTATCTAAACCTTCGGATTTAACAGTTTGGGAAAAGATATATATTTTAAAAAAACCATACTAGAACCATGAACTTCGAGATTCTGGACGAACCAAGCTTGATTACAAAGTTCTTCAAAAATACACCAGATGGCAGTTTAAAAAATGACTCCTTAAAAAGAACACCGGATGGTAGTTTGGATAATTACCGGCAAAAGAAAAAAATTGACAGTCGTGAAAACAGCTGACGATGGTCATGATACTGCGGTGCTGTGTTTAAAAAAACATAGAATTATGAGGTAAGAAGAATTCACAATTCACTTGATTATCAATAACTGAATTTGTTACTGAGCTACTTGTTTAATATTAATATCTATTGAGTAATGACTGAATTGAGAATATCAACCACCATTCTCCAATTTTCATAAGTTAATAAGATCATCATCATAGTTCTACAGCTCATTACAGGTCTTGACTGCCCCTACAACGTTCTCCATTCATCTCTATTCTCCATCCTCGTACACCCAGCCAGTAGTCTCAAGTCCTGTTCAATGCTGTTTAGCCATCTAATATTAGGACATCCAACTCTTCGGTTTCCATTTATAGTTGTTAGTGTAACTTTAATACATATGTCTGATTCCTCTTCCCTGCATAGATGTCCCAGTCATCTAATTCTTGCCATCTTAATTGTCCTAATGATATCTAAGTTACTAAGAACTTGGTTTAAAAAATCTCAAAATTATACTTACTGTTCAGTTTCATTATCCTCCCAAGCATCTAATATCCTCTGAATTAATTTACATTTTAGGAAAATCTGTAATAAAATAAATTAGTAATAATTATTCCCTACCTACGTATATTTAATAATAATTGAGGGGTCTAGTGAGAGAGGGAGCTATGACACTTTAAGAAGAAATGGAAATAATCAGTGCTATTTATATTTTTCCATTTGCATAGTTTACATAATAGTAAGTTAAAGAAGAAAAAAGTTACCCCTTTATTGTACAAATAATTTCGCATTAAAAAACCCAATTTATTTCCATTTCTTGTCAAAGAAATCTCTCACTAGATCCCTCAATTAGTTCACAACAGACAATGAGTGTGACACAATTGACTTAAAACACCAATAGGAATGACTGAATAGTATGCATCAAATACTGGAATTAGGCAAAAAAGTGTCTTATCTCACATTTTGTTTAGTGTTGTAATAAAAGAGATTTTAAGCAATATAGTTGGCCGGAGCAAAAAATTGAATTTAAAGTCTTTCATTTATTCTTTGTGGGATTTGAGTAAGAAAAATATGAGAAGAAAATTTTAAAAATAATAAAAATACATGTAGTAGCTTTACCAATAGTACATGATTTGATACACTTGAGATTAGAAATAAATTTAAATGGCAAAATGTAATTTCATAACCCTGAGACTTTTAAATGTATGTAATATTGAAGGGCTAGTTTGGAATAAAGATAAACCCAAAAATATAACATATCTCTAAGTAAATATAATTTTAAAACAGTTCTCACAAATGCAATGAGAAACAGCATACTTTCTGGCAATAGAAATTAATTTTGAAAAGAAAATTTAATGCTTGATCCGGGACTTGAACCCCGGACCTATCGTTCTTTGTATGAGTATGCTATCCATTACACCATTCAAAATACGATACAAACATTAAATATTTCTTCCTTCATACAGAATTCTCAAATTGTCTAAAGGCAGATAGATGTCGATACCAATGGCCAGCTTCTATTGAAAAATTTTTAATGAAAATTTACACTATCTTTTTTAAGCACTAAAACTTAATATTTTGATGTGATATTTTAAATTTAACATTTCCATTACTGGATATTATTATTATTAACATTTCTTCCTTCATATACAATTCTCAAATTGTCCATAATAATGTCCAGTAATGGAAAATGCTAAATTTAAAATATCACATCAAAACAAATTCAATTTTTACAAGGATTTCATATAATAAAGTTGGAAATTTTCATATTGAGGTTTTCTTAATGATAATCAAATGAACCGTGAATTCTTCTTACCTCATACATCTAGGTTTTTTAACACAGAACTGCAATATTGAGAAACATCAGTTACTGCAGTTCTGTGTTAAAAACATATGTATGATGTAAGATGAATTCACAATTCATTTGATTTTTATTTTACAAGGAATTTCAGGAGTTACAAAAAAAAAAATACAAAATGAGAAAATCGTGGAAATGTTAAATAGTGATCAGATCATAAGAATTAAATGAATCGTGAATTCTTCTTACCTCATACTTCTAAGTTTTTTTTAAACACAGCACTGCAGTATCAGCGACCATCGTCACCATCCTCAGCTGTTTTTCATGAAGTATAAGGTAAGAAAAATTCACGATTCATTTAATTCTTGTTAATAAAACCTTATAATGTTAAAAATTCCCAAATTTATTATATTAAAAAAAGCATCAGATCACTTCACTGTAAAATAACAGAATAAAATTGATGTTTTTATTATTAATTTAACACTTCTCACTGAAGGATAAATTATATTTTAAGGGAAATTTTTTTTTTCGCCTAGACCAAGACTCGAACCCAGGACCTTTGGCTTTCCGGGCCAAAGGTCCCAGGTTCAAGTATCGGTCTAAGCGACATTTTTTCTCTTAAAAAATAGAATAAAATTATTCAAATCATGTAGATGGAAGGAGGTAGATTACCAAGAACTTCTCAGCATTACCTCTTTAAGATGGGCTGACTAAAAAAAAAGTGGTTTCCAGGAAGAAAAAATTAGAATATGATTATAGGACAGAGATACATGGATATATATATATATGTCAACAAACTTCTACAAATAATGGATATGAAGAGAATATGATGGTGATGAAAGTTAATATAGATAATAAATTAATTTATTAATATACTTACATTTTTTAATAAAACTTTTTCACTTGCTTCAGTTCCAGTACAAATAATTAATTCAGAATTAAGTGCAAATGCTATACATTGTTCCACTTGAGAATGAAGAAAATTATTCCATGTGTATCTAAAAAATAAATCCTGTAAAAAAAAAAATGCCACGATAAATAGAAATCAAATTTTATTTAATAACTTGTGAACGTTCCCATGTGCAGAGAAAATTTTAAGAGAAAAAAAAAACATAAAAATAGCAAAAGAGAATGGTTTTCAGGAAAAGATGATTCATAAGAAAATAAATAGATTCAAGAAACAAAAAGTGATAAATGAAAGTACTCTTCAGACAGATAAAGAAACTGGTAAAAAATTCAACAAATTTACATACCATCCTTTAGTATTTAATCTTCTTGTATCTTGTAAGCCCACATTTTCCTTAACAGAGATTTAGGCGCTCTCCCCCTACAGGGGAGTATTTGAACCATACTAATTTAGTTACACTTGTTTTCGTATTGATGTCATTTGAGTAGTCCGTGGTCAGCGTTCCGCCTCATACTGACATCTAGGAAACCAAGGTAGTACTAGGACGGGAAAATTTGGTAAATTTTGCTTAGAGGCCTTTTCATTCAGGCTTAAGGATCTTTTACGAGCCTGAAAATCTTCAGACTCGGGACCAATGGCTTAAAGTCCCTCCTGAAAACTTGCTCCTTGGATTTTTCCATCCTAAAAAAATCCATCGATCCCGGCCGGGTTTGAACCCGTGACCCTCGGGATCAGAGGCAAGGAGCATAACCACTAGTCCACCGCGGCCGACACTAAATTATTAAAACAGTTAGAAAATACAAAAGAGCTGACTATTTGGGAAAAAATCTATATTCAGAAGAACAAAAACAGAGTTATGAATTTTGAAATATCGACAAAGCGTGACCTTGTTTGGAGGTTCTTTGGCCAACCACAGGATGGAGCTGACATCGACATCCAGGGTGTGCAACATAAATCTAACCAGTCTGGGCAAGATGCTGATGATGGTTTTGATATCATTGAAACACGTTCAAGAACAAATCAACATTAATATTGAGTTAAGATGAACAGACTAAAAATAACTCATAGTGTTATTTCCTACCTACATAACTTAATATGTTTCAAGGCTTCTGAGCTCCACTTCAGCAGTTACAGATTGAATTTTCTCAAGTTGTCGACCGTGATTCTTGATTCCAGCTCTCTCTACCTCTGGTCCAATGAATTTACTAATGAGGTTCCTTTCTCCAGGAATTTCAAAATTCATAATTCTTTCCTTGTTCTTCTGTATGTAGATTTTTTCCCATATGGTGAATTCATTTTTGTTTTCTAACTGTTTTAATAATTTTGTGTTTACATCTATTTTGTGTTTTTCTGACTAAATGTGGAACAGCCACTGCAGATTTTTCTACTTGCCCTATTTTTACATTTCTTATGTGTTCTTTAGTTCTAATGGTTCATTTTTGTTTTGTTTTCCCTATGTATATCTTATCACAGTCTGCACATTTTATTTGATATATTCCTGTTTTTTCTTCTTCTTCTTTAGCAGACAACTACAACCTCATTGAAGTTTTGGCCTCCTCAACAATTTTTCTCCACCTGGATCTATTCTGGATACAGACTGGCCAATTTCCAATTTTCATTTCTAATATATCTTTTATAACATCATCCTGCCATCTGTTTTTTGGGTGTCCAGCTGTTCTGGTGCATATTAGTTTCCATTTGTATATTCTTCTTACAAGCTTGTCTTCCTGCATTCTATTTATATGTCCAAACCAGTGCAGTCTTTGAGCTTTAATGTGGTTTATTATATTTTTATTTTATATTAGATTATTTAATTCAGAGTTCATTCATATTCCTGATTTTTTACCATCATCAATCTTTTCATTTTTATTAGTTTTTATTATAAAAACTTATAAAAGAAGATTCTATCGAAACATGTTCAATAACAAATCAACATTAAATTCAGGTAAGATGTTTCCAGATTAAAAAAAACTTGATTAAAAGAACCTCAAAATATTACTTCCTACAAAAACCATTAAACCTCTTAATTAATAAATTAATGAGTCATTTTAACATCTTACCTCATATTTCATGTTTTATCAAACATGGTAACTATAGTTTTCAAATTATCTTGTCATTCATTTTCAACCGCCATTATGACTACCGGATATTCGTTGGAATCTCCCTCTCTAACGTTGCCATCTGGTGTTGATTTGACGAACTTCGAGATATCGTTGCCATCTGGTGTTGATTCGATGAACTTCGAGATGAGGTCACGTTCATCCGGAATGTCGAAATTCATAGATTTAAATTTGTTCTTCTGTATAAATATTTTCTCCCAAACTGTCAATTCCAAAGGTTTTTCCAAATGTTTAAGAAGTTTAGCTTCTTTTTCAATTCTATGACCTTCCAACAAACTATGTGCTGCAATAGCTGATTTTTCAATTTCACCATTTTTAATATTTCTAAAGTGTTCCTTTGTGCGAGTGTCCAAATTTCTTTTGTTTTTCCTATGTATACTTTATTGCAATCTCGACAATCAATTTGATAAATTCCAGATTTTTTACTATCTAGGGTGTTCATTTCTTATTGGTTATTAATAAGTTACCAAGGCTAAATTTATTTATCGGTGCCAATGTAATGTTGAATTTCTTGAAAATTTTTTGAAATTTGTTATGTATTCCAGGATGATAAGTGATTTTCTTAAATTGTTTTCCTTTCTTTGAATCAGATTGCAGGGGGTAGTGTATTCTTTTAATCTTTTTTGTTGTCTGAATTTCTTCAATTTAGTTATAATTATTTCCTTTCCAAAACCATTTAAATTAGCTATGTCCAAAATGTGATTGTATTCTTTCTTAAAATCCTCTTCATTTAGTGGAACATTCAATAATCTATATATCAAACTGTTGAAAATTGCATGCTTATGCGCAATAAGATTGAAACCTGAAGACTTTATGTAATTGTCAATATGAGTATCTTTTCTGTATATATTGAATTCAATTCTTTGTTGTTGTTCATTCCTTCTTATGTAGAGGTCCAAAAATGATATTTGGTTATTATTTTCTAATTCCATAGTAAATTTCACAGATTCATCCTGGAGGTTGAGTAATTTTAATGCATCTTCAATATATTTAGAATTTATCACAGAGAAAATATCATCCACATATCTATACCAACATTTGAACATCCAGGGATAAGCATTGGTGATATGACATTCTAAATAACCCATAAATAAATTTGCCAAAAATGGTGAAAGTGGGTTTCCCATAGCCAGACCTGAGATTTGTTTATAAAATTTTTCATTGAAGGTGAAAAAATTGTTGTAGATACAAAGTTTTGTAAGATTCAAATATTCATTAATTATTTCTCTTTGTAGTTTCAAGGAAACTCCCAATTTTAACTTTGAAACCTCTTAATGTTACTTCCTATTGTATTTTAAAACATTATTTGTAATTTAAATAATACATTCTTACCAATAACACTTCAATCGTGCCTAAATTTGCAAGTTCTTTATTTACATCAGGATTATTTGTAGCAACTAGAGCAGCAATTAATTTTGCTACCTGCAGTCTTGTATTACCAAGAGGAGGATCCAAAGTCCCTGCTGTTGTCTTCACAGGAGATTTCTGGAAAATAAATTTATTTTAATTGAAGTTTTTATTATGTACTGGCAAAATGAAATATTATGTTAAAACATTTTAATATTACTATTAAATGATTCAATGAAAATTGAACTTACATGTGGAGGATCTAGTAAGAGATTATGAAAATCCCTAAGACGAGGCAAGATGGCCGCTGTGGTACTTAATACCACTTTTGAAGGCTGTTCATTTTCTCCAGTACTTACTTCTTCAATCTGCCCATTGCCAGCGCTGCTGCCTGCACTATTACCATAAATATTTCTGAAAAATAAACATTGAAAACAAATAAGGTATAATTTTTTTATAACTATAAAGTTCACTATGGAAAAGGAAATCAATGGAGAAATACCATTTTTAGATCTCAACTTAAAAAGGAATGAAGAAAATAAGATAGAATTTGGAATTTACAGAAAGAAGACACATATAGATAACTACATAAAACAGTTAGAAAATACAAAAGAGCTGACTATTTGGGAAAAAATTTATATTCAGAAGAACAGAAACAGAGTTATGAATTTTGATATACCGATGGAGCGTGACCTTGTTTGGAGGTTCTTTGGCCAACCAAGGATGGAGCTGACATCGACATCCAGGTTGTGCAACATAATGCAACATAAATAAAACCAGTCTGGGAAAGCTGACGATAAAACAGAATTGTTTTGAAACATGTTCAAGAACAAATCAACATTAATATTGAGGTAAGATGTCCATATAATTACATAAAAGCTTCAGGTTTCAATCACATAGCTCACAAAGAAGCAGTTTTCAATAGTTTGACACATAGATTAGTGAACATACCAATGAACAAAGAAAATTATGAAAAAGAAAAAGAACACATAATCAACGTAGCCACGAAAAATGGTTTTGCAATAAAAATGATACTCAAGAAAATAAACAATGATGTTTTTATTATTAATTTAACATTTCTCAATGAAAGATAAATTAAATTTGAAGAGAAAAATTTTCGCCTAGACCGGGACTCGAACCCGGGACCCTTGGCTTTCCGGGCCAAGTGCTCTACCAACTGAGCTACCGAGGCGAGTTACAATCTAGATGCAAATTTTTCTCTTATATACGTTGTAATTCCCTATCGCCAAATGCTTTTGAAACCATTACAACGTATATAAGAGAAAAATTTGCGTCTACATCGTAACTTGCCTCGGTAGCTCAGTTGGTACAGCACTTGGCCCTGAAAGCCAAGGGTCTCGGGTTCAGGTCCCGGTCTAGGCGAAAATTTTTCTCTTCAAATTTAATTTATCTTTCATTGAGAAATGTTAAATTAATAATAAAAACATCATTAGAAGCCTTACTAGCTTTATAAAGTAATGTTAAATTCCCAATAAATGTCTTCTTAACTAAGAAGCCGCCGTTTGCAAAGATAGAAGCAATGGTTTCAAAAGCATTTGGCAATAGGGAATTACAACGTATATAAGAGAAAAATTTGCATCTAGATCGTAACTCGCCTCGGTAGCTCAGTTGGTAGAGCACTTGGCCCGGAAAGCCAAGGGTCCTGGGTTCGAGTCCCGGTCTAGGCGAAAATTTTTCTCTTCAAAATTTAAAATAAACAAGTTCAAAAGACAAAAATTTATTAATCAAAGCACTCTTCTAAAAGTAAAAGAAGAAAATGTAAAATTCAGAAAATTTACATATCATCCATTAAAACACCACAAAGTTTCAAATTTTTTTTAAAGATTTCAACATAAGGTTAGCACCCAAAAATGACTACAGCATCAGTAGACTGATTAGACCTAATAAGAATGAGAAAATTAAAGAAGAAAACAAATCAGGGATTTATCAAATTAAATGTGAAGAATGTGAGAAATTCTACATAGGAAAAACTAAGAGAAATTTGAAAACTAGAGTGAAAGAATATCTCAGGAATGTCAAGAAAGGGGAAGTAGAAAAATCTGCATGGTCTGAAAAACATCTTATCGAGAAAGAAGCCAAATTATTAAAACAAATAGAAAAACCAAAAGAACTTACTGTTTGGGAAAAGATCTACATTCAAAAGAGCGAAAAGAAGAAATTGATGAACTTTGAAATTCCCGGTGAGAATGACCTGGTTTCGAGGTTTTTCAGTCAGCCAATGAAAGGAGAGAAGGACAGCTCTTCAAGACAACAGAACAACGGTCGTGACGATACTGAGGATGGAACAGAAACAATGTTCCGAAACTAGTTTATAGTCAAATAAGAAGAACAATGAGGTGAGTGATAAAAAATTCTACCTTAATGAATATACCTCATAGTGAGAATTCCTAAAATAAGTATTTGAAAACAACAAAAAATTTTCAATACCATAATCAACATACTTGATTTATATTTAATAATTTTGTGAATGTAAAAAGAAATTTGAAAACCATGATGTAAGAACATCTTAGAAATGTCAAAAACGGTGAAGTGGAAAAGTCAGCAGTAGCTTTCTCATGATGTTTTTATTATTCATTTCATACATCTCAATGATGGATAAATCATATTTGAAGAGAAAAACTGTACGCCCCAGACTGACACTTTCTCATGCTTGAAAAACATCTAATTTATATAAAGGCTATTTAATTAAACAAATAGAAAGATCAAAAAAGCTCACGTTTGGGAAAAAATCCACATTAAAAAAATAAAATCAAGGAAGAAAAACTTAAGAATTTTTTTTAAATTCCCGGGGAATTTGATTTAATTCGGAAATTCATCGGGCCATCCACAGATGAAGTAAGAAGCAGTCCTCTTGAATGACATAACATTGTTAAGTTATATAGATAGGAAATAACACTATGAGGTTTTTTAATATTGTTTATTTTTTATTATTTCACTCACCTCATACTTCATAATTTATAGCAGACCCAGGGTTTCTTCACATCATTTGTGACATTCTCAATGCTGTGTCACGTTCACAACTGACATCCAACGGCCTTCTATCCTGCAGACTGACCTCCGCGCCATCTGGTGGCCAACCGAAGAATTTCCAAATCAGTCCTCTCTCCTTGAAATATCCGGTTATAAGGAGAGAGGACTGATTTGGAATTTCTTCGGTCGGCCACCATATGGCGCGGAGGTCAGTCTGCACGATAGAAGGCCGTTGGACGTCAGTTGTGAACGTGACACAGCATTGAGAATGTCACAAATGATGTGAAGAAACCCTGGGTCTGCTATGAATTATGAAGTATGAGGTGAGTGAAATAATAAAAAATAAACAACATAACATTGGTCGAGATATCACTGAAGATGAAACCACCTAGGTTTTGAAACCGGTTTAATTAGAAGACTGGATATTAGGTGAGGTATAAAGTCATAAAAATTAAATTAATTGTGATTATTTCATACCTCATACTTCTATATTTCTTTAAATACAGCACTGCAGTATCGGAAATTTCTTATCACCATCATCAGCTGTTTTCACGATTGTCAATTTTTACTTTTGTTGATAATTATCCAAACTGCCATCTGATGTTCTTTTAAAGAATTATTTTCTGATGGCAGTTTAGAAAATAATTCTTTAAAAGAACATCAGATGGCAGTTTGGATAATTATCAACAAAAGTAAAAATTGACAATCGTCAAAACAGCTGATGATGGTGATAAGAAATTGCCGATACTGTAGTGCTGTATTTAAAGAAATATAGAAGTATGAGGTATGAAATAATCACGATTAATTTAATTCTTATGAATTTGAACCTCATAATGTTAAAAATTCCCAAATTTAATGTATAAAAGAGGTATAAAGTGTTTTAATTTAAATCTTAAAATGTCCTAACTTTGTTATCATCATCCACTTTAGGAAAAATGTATCATACCTCTTCCACATTAATGATAATAACTTACATTGGTTTACTACAATCAAGGAGTGTTAGTAGAACAGAAATTCCTCCAACTATAGATGATTCGCTCTTCTCCTTCCCCAACATATGATCTAAAAGCTGTGTTACAGTTTCAGGACTGAAAAATAAAATAAATTATCAATTAATATTTGTAAAGTAACAAATATTTTGACATATATGCTAATTTTTCTGCTAAATAACTGGACACATTAAGAAATTATCAGTTTTATTTTATATTTATATCTCATTTCAATACTTTTATAAAATTGCTGATAAATGGAACATCACATGATCATGAACCCGTGATAATTATAAGAATGTACAACACTTTACCAATATATGAATAAATTAGGAAAATCATGGTGAAATTAAATGATATGAGGAGAGGTAAGAAACATTTAATTTCACCATAAATAAACCTCATAGTGATTATGTCCTGTAAAAGTTAAAAATAGGTAAATCATATTAATGGATAAATCATATTTGAAGAGAAAAATTATACGCTCAGACCGGGACTCGAACCCGGGACCCTTGGTTTTCTAGTCCAAGTGCTCTACCATTTGAGCTACCTGAGCAAGTACCGATCTAAACGCAAATTTTTCTCTATATACGTTGTAATTCCCGCCCACCAAATGCTTTGAAGCCTTTGCTTCTATCTTTGCAAATGGCGGCTCCTATATTAAGAAGACATATTTGGGAATTATACATCACATTATAAATGCCAGTACGGCTTTTTTCGATGTTCTTATTATTAATTTCATACATCTCAATGATGGATAAATCATATTTGAAGAGAAAAATTATACGCTCAGACCGGGACTTGAACCCGGGACCCTTGGTTTTCTAGTCCACAAGTTCTAGTTCACGAGTCGTGAAAACAGCTGACGATGACGACAAAGTGTCGCCGATACTGCAGTGCTGTGTTTAAAGAAACATAGATGTATGAGGTAAGAAAAAATCACGATTCATTTAATTATTATTAATCGAACCTCATAATGTTAAAAATTCCCAAATTTAATATATAAATATAACAGACAAGTCAAGTCACGGGAATAATCACGATTGCTCAAGGACGACAAAATTCAAAATGGCGGACAAAATGTATTTTAGAGTCGTGAAAACAGCTGACGATGACGACAAAGTGTCGCCGATACTGCAGTGCTGTGTTTAAAGAAACATAGATGTATGAGGTAAGAAAAAATCACGATTCATTTAATTATTATTAATTGAACCTCATAATGTTAAAAATTCCCAAATTTAATATATAAATAGGAGAACATATTGTTTAAACAACTCACCTCATAGGATTCATGCTTCCATGATATCGCGATTTCAAACATAGTCATGTTCATCTTCAGAGTTATGGCTGAAGATGAACATGACTATGTTTGAAATTGCGATATCATGGAAGCATGAATCCTATGAGGTGAGTTGTTTAAACAATATGTTCTCCGATGAATTTTAGGTAAATCATATTTGAAGAGAAAAATTATATGCTTAGACTGGGGCTTGAACCCAGGATCTTTGGCTTTCTAGGCCAATACTCTACTAACTGAGCTATCTGAGCAAGTTCCAATCTAAACGCAAATTTTTCTCTTATATATCCTGTTAATTCCCGTGCACCAAATGCTATGAAACCTTTCTTCTATCTTGTAAATGACGGCTTCTTTATTAAGAAGACATTTATTTGGGAATTTTACATTACATTATAAAGCCAGTACAGCTTCTTTCAATGTTTTTATTATTCATTTCATACATCTCAATGATGTAAAATTCCCAAATAAATGTCTTCTTAATAAAGAAGCCATCATTTGCAAAATAGAAGCAAAGGTTTCATAGCATTTGGTGCACAGAAATTAACAGCGCATATAAGAGAAAAATTTGCCTTTAGATTGGAACTTGCTCAGATAGCTCAGTCGATAGAATATTGGCCTAGAAAGCCAAAGGTCCTGGGTTCAAGCCTCAATCTGAGCATATAATTTTTCTAATTAAGACATTTTGTCTGTACATTCTTACCTCTTATGGTTGTTCTTGTCGAACACATGTTTCAAGGCTTCTGAGCCCCATCGTCAGCGATTACAAACTGAAAATTCAGTCTGTAATCACTGACGATGGGGCTCAGAAACCTTGAAACATATGTTCGACAAAAACAACCATAAGATTTATTAATTAAATAAAAATAAAATGTAGTTTTATTTGATTTTCATATTTATTATATAATTCAGTGACAGCTGTTTCGGTACACTGTACCTTCTTCAGACATGTTAACAAATTATGATTGGTCAGTATCTAATGTCGAGCACTTGATAATGAAATCATTTGCTCTCTTGCACTCCAATATTTAGCAGAAAGGCTGGTCTCTTCTACAAAAGCTGGACAACGGAGGAGATGGTTTCTTTCCATATCTTCATTTAAATTGCAAAAAGGGCATTTAGGTGAATCTGTTATGCCAAGTCTGTGTAGGTGTTTATTCAGGCAGTCATGTCCCGTTAGCAGTCTGAATGTTACTACTGCAGATTTTCTTTGTAATGTAGTAATGTCATAAGCTTGTAGATTTTCCTATTCCTTTCCAGATGTTTTGGTGGTGTATTCTTCTCTAAGTTTATATATATTTATTTGAGATAATTCTTTTGATAGAGTGAAAGCAAACTGGAGTAGAAGTTGGGTTAGAAACAATTTTGCTACCCTTCTTGGCCAGAAAATCGGCTATTTCATTGCCTGTCACTCCACAATGGGTCGGAATCCATTGAAGGACAACTTCTTTATGTAGACAGGATAACTGTTTTATCATTTTGTTACTGACATTCGATAATTTTGATGCTTTTGGGTGTTGTCTCTCGTGTATAGCGAGAATGGCTGCTTTGGAGTCACAGAGAATTACAACTTTTGTAAATTTTTGGATGTGATATAAAAGATTTTGTAAACTTAACAAAATTCATAAGAATTAAATTAATCATGATTATTTCATACCTCATACTTCTATATTTCTTTAAATACAGCACTGCAGTATCGGCAATTTCTTATCACCATCATCAGCTGTTTTCACGATTGAATCGTGAAAATAGCTGATGATGGTGATAAGAAATTGCCAATACTGCAGTGCTGTATTTAAAGAAATATAGAAGTATGAGGTATGAAATAATCATCTTCTTCTTCTTCCTTCCAAGTATTAGGCCAAGGCCTGTTACGATCCTATAGAAAATTTTCCCTCCAGCGTTTCATAGGACGGCCCAGTGATCTTCGTCCTCTTGAAATAATCATGATTGATTTAATTCTTATGAATTTGAACCTCATAATGTTAAAAATTCCCAATTTTAATATATTAAGAAAATTGCTAGAATTTTGCCATCAAAGTTTGTTGAATTTGTGTTTAGTTTATGATAAAAGGAAAAAAAGTGGACATACTGCACCAGCACCAGTGCCACCGTCATTTGGTAGGCTGGAGCCATCTGTAAAAATATGTATCCATTCAGGAGCAGGGTATCTTAGATTTAATATTTCCAGTGGCATTTGTTTTAAAATATATGGGGGAGTTTCAGGTTTCTTGATGTCTTCTGTTAAATGAAGGTTATATTCAATTTCCAAAAATTCTAGAGGGTTGTTTCTCATCTGCATATTTTCTTTTGAATGTGGAAGTTGCAATTTCTGTTTGATTTCTTGTACTATGCTTAAGAAGCTTTGCTGAGATTTTAAACACACTTGTGGTTTTCTTTGGGTCCAGTTATTATGGGGTAGCCTTAAAAATTTTGTTAACAAATTATGAATTGTGTTATTATAGTACCTATCAACTGATCTAAGCAACAATACAACAATATTTATTTAAATTTTTTAATTTAACAAAGGGGATTCATTCAACCATAAGAGGTAAGAATGTACAGACAAAAGTCTTAATTACTTAATGTTACTTCCTATTGTATTTTAAAATATAATTTTTCTCTTCAAATATGATTTATCCATCATTGAGATGTATGAAATGAATAACAAAAATTAGGCAAAGTTGGAACCATATCTCCTCTTTACCACTTGGGGATCCTTATACATATATACATACCATAGCAGGTCAGCATGTGAAAATGGTATGTCCTCCATTTTAGGAACATCTTCTGACATGCAAGGGATGGACATGAGAAAACAGCTCAACCAAGGAATTATAGATGATGTTTTTATTATTAATTTAACATTTCTCAATGAAAGATAAATTAAATTTGAAGAGAAAAATTTTCGCCTAGACCGGGACTCGAACCCGGGACCTTTGGCTTTCCGGGCCAAGTGCTCTACCAACTGAGCTACCGAGGCGAGTTACGATCTAGACGCAAATTTTTCTCTTATATACGTTGTAATTCCCTATCGCCAAATGCTTTTGAAACCATTGTTTCTATCTTTGCAAATTTAAGGAATTATAGGTCTCTATTGGGAAGTGAGAAAAAGAATGGCGCAAGTCAACTAACACTCATCACCATTGGACAACAACAACCATTTTACATTTAAGTTATACCACTGTGACAGTCACAAATTAAATAAAAGTTTTGTATTTTTTTTTGTTCAATGTCACCATACTGTCATTTCGACATTCTGGTATTCTCTCCTGGCATGGCTAAATTAAATATATTAAAAGACATTTACTGATGCCAATTGAATTTCATAAAAAAATCTTGATCTATACAAATTATAGTAATCCATCCAGGGATAAGTTCATTACAAGTAAGCATCACTATATATAAATGTGATGCAAGAGTCTACACTTACCCAACCAACAACATGAGAAGGAGATAGATTACAGAGCAATTATCCACACAAGACTAAGGATGACTCATGGGTTGGGATCATTGCCATTATTTTCTTTTACTGCTGTTTGTCTACAGTAAGCTAGCGGAAACCTGCATTCTTATACCTTCCCAACAATACAAGCTAAAGAACAAGTTTTAAGATGGAAATAATATATACAATTTCAAATATAAACTATTTACTACCTTAATAAACTATTTATTTACTTACGCTTCTAGTGTATTAAGTATTGGGTCTGGATCAGTTCGTTCTGTAGAGGTGTGCTGATACTCTCTGGACATTTTAATAACATCACAAAGAAGCTGGGCTGCATTACAGTGACGTTCAGAATCCACAGAAGGATCAAGTAACCCAACAAGACATTGTACTACTCTCTGACTGTCCAGCCACTAAGTGAAAAGTAAAAAAAGTAAATTGCAAACGTAACCCAAATCGTAAGATACTACAACCACATTAATATTATTTTATGAAAAAAGGAAAAAAGTCCAGTGCATTGTGATTAAATTGTAACTTAAAAATTTTGAAAAATATAATTGTCATTTCAATAAACAAAACAAAATTATATTAAATTAATGTTGGGAAGTAAACATTATGAGTTATCATCATTCTCCATGCAAGTATTAGGCCGTGTGGCCTGTTACGGTCTCAAAGAGGAATTTTCCATCCAGCACTTTTTTGGACGTCCCAGCAATCTTTTGCCTTGGGGGCAGTAGCAAAGTATGGCTTTTAGAATTCTATGAGATGGCATTCGTTGAAGATGAGCTTTCCAGTTGTTCTGGTAGTTTTGTATATGGTGGAGAATGGGTTCTACATCCTATTCTTCCATAATTTCCTCATTTCTTTTATGGTCCCACTTTGTGTAGCCAGCTGTATGGCACATACATAACATCTCATTTGCTGTTATTCGGCTTTCATCTCTTCTTCATATTGTCCATCTTAATACTGGTCTTGCGAGAACCTTATAAAGCCGTAATCTTGTGTACTAAAGATGGTTTCATTATACTGTTAATAATAATTGAAATTCATCGGAGAACATTTTTTGACAACTCACCTCATAAATTTTGTGTTTTTCACGAAACCGTGGTTTCAAACGTAATCATGTTCATCTTCAGTCAGAACTCCGACTGATGAAATTCTTCGGCCATCAACTCTTCTATTGTCACCATCTTCAGTAAATTTCATCGGACGGAGTAGATGAACGTGAATACATTTTAAACCACGGTATCGTGACAAACACCAAATTTATGAGGTGAGTTGTCAAAAAATGTTCTCCGATGAATTTCAAAACAAAATTAACTAAAAATTGTAAACTTTTTTTTTTACATTTCAATATTATAAATAAAAGTATATGTTTTATATATTATATATTTTACACAATTTCAAGTGTTGAAAGTTCTTTATTTTTGTACATTACTAATGGCAACAAACAAGAAAAAAGTTATGAATTACATATCATCTCCATTTTTTCTAACTTAGTAATATGTCAACTTCAGGAAACATAATGTTGTGATATCAAACTTATATCAGAGGTGAAGTGCTGTCTCGTTAGATCTAAAATTTTAATGGCTCTTACAAACTAATGAAACACCTAAAATCTGGACTCACAGTAATTTACTTTTATACAACATATATTTTTATTATGGTTAATAAATAAAATCATGTATAAAACTAGCATGTAAAGTGACGTTCTGTCCTTTGTTATTTTGATGTGGACAACAGTCTCTCTAGACAGTAGTTTTATAAATAACATATCAGATATCATGTTTTACTTACATTGAGAATATTTTGTTTCATCTCCACTCCTTCCACATGAGTTATGAGTTTCAGCATTAAATCCATTATGGCAGATGTACCCAAATGTTTCAATAGCAAACTGATACAGTTTTCCTTAGATTTTAAGAACTCTAAAACCTGCAAGCAAGTGAACTGATAGGAATACCAGTTCTGGGGAGGGATAAAAGGAAAGAAAGAGAAAAATAATTTATATAAACATCCATTACAAATTTTACATATTTGATTACCAATAAGACTATTGTAAATCTTATAGCTGGGCTTCTTTGTATTATAGTAAAAGTATGTGAAATAATATCTTCTATAAAGACTTGCCACTCTAAAAAATTAATTAAATTGTATAATGATTTTATGTTTAAGAGTTCTTAAAGAAGCAATTCAATATACTATTAGATAAAAGTGATAGAGACAGAGAATGTTCTACACAGGTTCAATTCTGACAACTCTCAACAGATCATGAACAAGGCACAACAATCCACAGATGAGTGTAATAATATTATAAAATTTCCATAACTACTGAACACATCACAAAATATATAAACATATGTGCATCATATATTTGTACACTCCAAACCATTAGATTTCTTGCAATACAATACAATTTGGTAATTTTCTATAGCTCTTAATGATGGATCCAGTTTGCTCCTTCTGTATAATAATTGTACATCACAATTACTTATATTTCTATATGTAATGATTCTCTTACAAAAATAGTGCTAAGAATATTAAAGTCTAATATATAAATAATGCATGCAATCTAAATTTTAATATTTATGAATTACCTTGCCAGATGCCACATTGTTAAATTCCTCTAAGAGAAGAAGTGGCTATACATGTAAAAACAAAAATAAAAATCAAAGAAACTCAGCTATAAGAAAAAAGTAAAGATTTTTTGCCAAATGTTGAGGCTGTCATATCATTATTTAAAAGAAAACTCTCCCTTTATCTTAAATAAACCTAAACATTTCTTTAGTAATGGGAAAATTTCTTGAAATAATTTATTAGACACAAAGAGAAAATTTTGTGTTTAGATCGGTACTTGCTCAGGTAGCTCAGATGGTAAAGCACTTGGTATAGAGAACCAAGGGTCCCAGGTTTAAGTCCCAGTCTGAGCGTATAATTTTTCTCTTCAAATATGATTTATCCATAATTGAGATGTATGAAGTTAATAATAAAAACATTGAAAAAAGCCATACTGGCATTTATAATGTAATGTATAATTCCCAAATATGTCTTCTTAATAAAGGAGCCACCATTTGCAAAGATAGAAGAAAAGGCTTCATAGCATTTGGTGGGCGGGAATTACAACGTATATAGACAAAAAATTTGCGTTTAGATCGGTACTTGCTCAGGTAGAGCACTTGGTCTAGAGAACCAAGGGTCCCGGATTCAAGTCCCGGTCTGAGCGTATAATTTTTCTCTTCAAATATGATTTATCCATCACTGAGATGTATGGAATTAATAATAAAAACATCGAAAGAACTTGCATATTAATTCTCTCTCCCGGGAATCATGAATTTTGAAATTTCTGGGGAGAGAGATTTAATGCACAAGTTTTTTGGACCACAAAAAGAGGAAGTAGAAGTTGATATCCAGGGCTAACAACTTAAAAACCAGTCTGTACTAACTGAAGATAGAGCAAAGTTGCTCTGAAACAAGTCCTACAAGAAACAAGTATGAGGCAAAATGACAGCACACTCAACTTATTAAAGCAAAATGGAAAAATATTAACACTGTTCCTTGGGGACCAATTGAACTATGAGTTTAGACATGAGCATAATTACATTTTGTATATTTAGCAACTACTTTATCTTTAACTTACATAAGCAAATTTAATTTAAACAAAAAACTGTTTTTCTCATAAATTTTCTTCTAAAATTTGTATGTGATTTTTGTGGAAAAGCTCCTTCAAGCTACATTATTATTTTTTTATCCTACCTGTTCAGTTTTGCGTGATACAAGAACTCCAATTGTTTTGCTAAAGAAAGAAGCAAGAAGTGGATTGAGTGGCCTGTCTGACTCCAGGAAAGCATACAACTTTCCAAGCAATGCTTCATCACCTGCCAGACGTTCATTAAGTGCTGGAACATCACATGTTAAAAGCTCACAGGCTATATTTGGATATTTATATCGAGCTCGCTCATCTACTTCACCAGAGGGCTCAACTGTAGTTAGTGTTACTAACTCTTCCATTACATCAGGTCGCACCAAACTGAAATTACAGACAAAAATAATCAATGAAAATTGTGTACTATTTTATTATTTAAATTAATTACATTTGATGAATCGATTCAAATTTTTCAAGATTTTGTATGTTTGTGGTGCGGGTCTAGTAATATAATTCTCTAATTGGGACACAAATCACAAATTTTACAAAAACAACGGGGATAATTAACAGTATAATGAAACCATCTTTAGTACAGAAGAACACAAGATTACGGCTTTATAAGGTTCTCGCAAGACCAGAATTAAGATATGGTAGTGAAGCATGGACAATACGAAGAAGAGATGAAAGCCGACCAACAGCAAATGAGATGCGATTTAAGCACCGTACAGCAAGCTACACAAAGTGGGACCATAAAATAAATGAGGAAATTATGGAAGTCTTGGATGTAGAACCCATTCTTCACCATATACAAAACTACCAGAACAACTGGAAAGCCCATCTTCAACGAATGCCGTCTCATAGAATTCCAAAAGCCATACTTCGCTACTGCCCCCAAGGCAAAAGATTGCTGGGACGTCCAAAAAAGCGCTGGATGGAAAATTCCTCTTTGAGACCGGTAACAGGTCACACGGCCTAATACTTGCATGGATGATGATGATATTTGATGAAGCCTCCCAAAGTCTGACCCCGCGTCCACGTCATGGGAGGTGGTAAGCGCGTTTCAGGTTTCTTCTTGGACCTGCAAATCAACCTGATGCATATCATCCTGACAAGTACACCTGAAACGAGCGACCTAAAAGAGCTCCAGTGAAGCCACATCAGGCCTAGCATGTCGGCGGTAGATGATGAAATGCTTTCAAAAAACAAATTAGGCCTCGAACCACAAAGACTTAAATCTCAAGATACAAGGAAAACGGATTAACCTAGTGAAGAAAAGTCTACAAGAGGGAGGATATGACTGGGAAGAACTAAAAAGAAGCAAAGCCTGTGAAGATAGAGATGATTGGAGGCATATTTGGAATTTATCTTCCGAAAGGAGGACATGATAAGAGGATTTTTAATAATTACACTGTTTTTTAAGGACAAATTATTAATAAATTATTTTAATAATGCCTCCTTCAATAGAAAATAAGTACAATAACTTAAGTCAATGTTAAGTCTCGATAATGATAGTGTCGCTATTGAAAACGTGTTGACTCTTTTAACTTGTTAATTTGGTGATTTGGAATTTTATTGACTATGTGTAATACGTCCACTGCAGTGGTCTTGAGGTAGCCTGCTGCCTTGTCACGCAGCGGGCCCGGGTTCGATCCCTGGTCGGGACAGTTTTTCTGGGTGAGATTTTTATCGGGTTTTTTTCCTCACCTGTAAGACAAATGTCAGGAAAACTTTAAGGCCCAAACGGTCCCTGAAATCATATGGCCATCATCATCATAATCCTTCACCGGTACGGAAAGCAACGGGAAGCTACCACACCTACAATTCCCTAATAAAGCTGCAAGCATAGCCTTGGGCAGAATTACTATGAATGAATGAAAATGTGTAATCCAATTTTATTATCAAGAAGATCCTATTTATTAAATACGATATTCACATAATTTTAATGAAGTTATTTACCTTAAAAAAAACAATTATTGCACTCGAGCAGAAATATGATTTTACATGGATTATTAAAATGTCACATGACTTCTGCAGGTAGACACTACAAATACACAATTAAAAAAATTAACAAAACTTACTAATCAATTAATTTTTTATTTTGCACTTTACATTCCTGAAGTACATCTTCTTCATCCATAAGTTCATGAAGAGTAACATCCTAGAAAACAAAGTGAAAAAATATTTTACAATACAAAGCAAAACATTTCACAGATATTATATGATGCAATCATGTTCTTAATTTTTATAGCATATATGATATATGGGAATTACAACATATATAAGAGAGAAATTTGCATCTAAATTGGAACATTGGTAGAGCTCAGTTGGTAGAGCAATTAGCCTGGCAAGCCGAAGGTCCCGGGTTTGAGTCTAGGTCTGGGCAAAATTTTTCTCTTCAAATATAATATATGATATACTTACTTCTTTGTTTAAAAGAGTCTCTATATGGGGTGATGAAGCATGATTAAATTTCCAAAACATTTTTAACGCAGCCTTCAGAACAGAATCCTATCTGTAAAACATGACACAAAATTATATTATCACGCAGAATCTTGGATGTTCTTTTTTGGTAATACAGTCAAACTTCTGTAAGTTGAAATCTGAAGATTCAAGGTAATTTATGCTTCCCAATGGCTTTTCTTTTTTTATTTTCAAAGTTCTATTACTCATTTTTTTTTAATGCTGAATGATATTTCATACATGAAACATATTGAACTCTAAAATGTCCAATAATGTACAAAAATAAAAGGAAGTAGCATTACTTTGCCAAGGTATGTTAGGTAACAAAAATTAATCAATGACACTTGCAGTTCAGTAGTATATTGTGTCTAAACAGGTTGAAACATTTTTAATATAAAAATGAATGTTTGTTTGTTCATACTTTATGCACGGCCATACCGTTGATCTGATTGTGATGAGGCTTTTTGCAAAATGTTCAGGAGATTACCGAGATGAACATAGGCTATAAGAGAGTTGTGATACTCAACTCCTACACCCTTAAATATCACCATTTGTAGTGGAAAACGTGAAAAAAGTAGCTCTTTGGATACTTAAATGGCTTACGCTGCCTAAACCATAACAAATACACAAAATTAATGTACACAGAATTGAATATCTCAAAAAGTTCTACAAAAAAGTCTGCAACTCCATATGTTTATCTCATGGATAACCCATAATAACCATTTTTGTCTTTCATTGATGCCAAGAAGATCGAGATAAGTACGTAGATTCCTGTGCAAGCATAGCAGCACATGGCAGGTATTCTTTTATGGATAACTCACAATAATGAATTGTCTTTTAGCTGATTTATGTCAAGAAGATCAAGATAAGTAGATTCCCAGGCAACACCACGGGGAATCTTAAAATAATTACGATATACATTTATAATTATTTTTCATTTTACTTATTCAACTAATCATAAGAAGTACATAAATTTTTGTCTTTCAGCTCATTTATGCTAAGAAGATCGGGATGAGTAGATCCCCGGGCAACGCCGGGTAATCACATGGGGTGTCTAAAAATACGAATTTATAATTATTTTTCCTTTCACTTATTCAACTAAACATAAAAGCACATTAATTTTCACTTACTTAGGCGTAGCAGCGCACAACGGGTATCAGCTAGTTTTTTAATAACAATTCTAATGGGAAGTAACATCATGAGGCATATTATTAATATTATGTAAATGATCAGAAATTGTTACATCATAAAAATAAGTATTTTGACTAGTTTCAAAGACTGCCCTTTTCCATCATCAACTACATTCTGATTCAATTATATAAGGTGGGTCGATTTAAAAGTCGTAATGGAATCATGCTAATGTCACTTCAGGTGAAAGTGCAACAATGTATGATGTTGACTTAAGATTATCGACTCAATGTGCTACCACCTATTCTATCAGAGTAATCTGTGACTTTTTTCAATGTCGATGAAACATTCCTATTTTTCAAATGATTTCTGGAGAAATCTTTGGCATTTAAGGACAAATATGCCAAAGGATTGGAGGAAAAAGAAGTAGACAGAATAACACAATAATGATCGCACAAAATGTGACAGATAGTGAAAAATTTTAATTAATCCAAAGGAATACATATATACATAGGTTGTTTCTTTAGTTTTGGCAAATATTTATTTTCTGGATACATAGCATACATACATGGTTGTAAGTTTTAGAGGCCTTCGGTGTAGTCACCAGCATTGCATACAATGTATTCCCAGCGATGTGGTAGCCGTCGGCACTGCCTAATCTCTGGATGGTGCATAGAGACTGATTAACTGCACTCAGACTGTCGTCCACTGTTCTGAATCTCTTGTTGAGTTTAGGAATGAGGTCGAAGTCACAGGGACTTATGTCTGGAGAGTATGGAAGGTGGTAGAGCACCTCCCAACCCCAGCGATTGAACAAATCAGACACTGCCCCTAGGCACATGTGACACATTTTCGTGTCCTCTAAAGGCTTGTACCCACCTTGCCACTGTTCGGTACTGCAATGTATCTGCACCACAAGCCTCTCGCAATCCTTGATGACACTGTAGTGCGTTTCTGCCTCTAAACATTCAATCTTCAACCAGATTATCTGCTCCTGCTTTGTTGTACTACGTTATACTGTGACGCCTAGATCTAAACTGATAACTTTGGGCTCATTGTTACATGAGGAGGGGAGGGGGGAGAGGCGAATCCATATGCTCGGATGGAGGGGAAGCACTGAAATTACATGTGCAATAAACAGAATTGTCAACCCTAGTTTTACTTGGATTCCACACTATTGTTGCCAAAACTAAAGAAACAACCCTTGTATAAAGAGTATTAAAAAATAAACACTAATAACGGAGGTGAGGTGGTATATTGAGATATGTTGATCATTTTTTAATAAGGTACCTATGTCCGAAAATGATGCATTTTCACACTATGAGTAGCTAACTTCTCAAGAGTTTTGTTAATTGGATTTCAAGACTCAATACTTGACAATACTGTCATAGTCACATCAAGTTTTCAAAATATCCACCTCCCATCTAATTGCAGAGCGTACATCGGTGGTGTAGTGATTGGCACACACGTTCAAATATGCCTGGCCTCGTTTAGATTATTCTGCAGCAGCGAGGATTCGGTCTATAAGATCCATACATGACTCTACTGGAGTATGATAAACCGACTGATTCATGTTGCCCCACAAAATGTAGTAGAGAGGGTTAAGATCAGTTGATCTTGGAGGCCATGAGACTGGTCCCCCTCTTCCAATCCATCGACCTGGATACGTGGTATCCAAATGTCTCCTCACATTGGCATGGAAGTGAGCTAGAGCTCAGTCATGTTGTAGTCACATTCCTTTGCGAAGCCACGTACCACAGGTTCCGTACCTGTGAGTTGTTGTCAAGTAATGAGTCTTCAAATCCTTCGAACTAACACTGATTTTGAGACATAATTAACTAGTCATCGTTTCTGAACATAAAGATGGCACTGATGTATAATCCTAGAGGACAAAGATTGGTAGCAAGACCAAGCGCTGGGCTGCACATATGTGAGGTCAGAACAGGTAAAGACCTAATCCGTGAATGATGATGATGTATGGCAAGCTACTATTATTCTTTACATAACTTTTCAATGGTAAAAATAACAAGTTTAGTAGGTAGCAGAAACAAGTGATGAAGGCTTGATCTGTTATGCAAGGAATTGTCCGAGGGTTGTAGATACTATTACTGGTATGTAACTATTGGAAAAGAGAAAAATTATTGAAAATAAAATTCATGCAGCATCCTCTTTCCCCTTCCATGATTTTCATACCATATAAGCAATAACTTACACACAAAATGGACGTGTAATGCACTGAAAAACAATTTTGCACACAATAGTGCACTCTATTGATCAGGAAATTAGTTATTTGACAATATAATAATGTTAAAATCTACATTTTACAGTAATTTCTTCTTATCCACCTTATTACTTTTATCTAAATAATGACTTGTTATCAGGTATACTGCTCCTCTACCACACGGTAGAACAGGGTGTCCAGCAAATTACAAATATGAAATTCCCAACTATTATCAAGTTTTTTCATGGCAAACAATTTCTGAGTTTTTTTAGTGCTAAATTAATTAATTCTAGTAAAGCTAATTTTGTAAAAATCTTTTTTAAATATGTGTAGGTAATAAAAACGTTTTAATTTAGTTGACTAAATTAAAATAAACTCATAGTGTTATTTCCTACCTACATAACTTAATGACATTTAATTAATTTTTATTGTAAGATCTTAAATAAGAAGACAAAAATAATTTTTTTTTAATTTTGTACATGATCTATGTTAAGACAAAACATTGCAAAAAAATCTCATGTTAAAATTACCTTATTCATATCTTATTTTCTTAATCATTTAATTTTTTTCTGTCAATGACATCAATTTCTTTGCCTACTTCATTATGTAAAACTTTTTTTTTTCCTTCCAGTTCTTTTATAAAAATTGTACACGAACGACACCTGCCAAGAGTTACAATAAAAGTGCATGTGTTTAAAAAGCTGACTGTGAGTTACTGCACAGAGTCCGAGTTGATCTGGCTTATTGAACTATGTGTACTAAGTATTGTTTTGTAACATTATAACAGGTTGCAAAGGGCCGGCATTTCTTAAGCAGCAGTCAGCTTGACTCTGCCAAACGTATACTATAGTTTCATGAACATTTTTTCCAAGAAATACTCCAATATCTATACACATTTTTAGAATGTGGTTTAACGATTGGGATTCTTTTGATTTGAAAACAAGATAGATGAACATCGCTTTACAAATTCCCATCTATTTCTCAGCTGCTTTCAAATTCCTAACTTATTCCCGATTTTCAAGATTTTTCCCAACTGCTGGACACACTGCTAGAATCCGGTTAATCTTTTGTTGGATGTCTACCTAGTTCAGTCAGCTGCAACTCAATGCACTGTACTGTCATACCCATTAGCAATGACACCCACATATCTGGAAGCAGGCATCTAAAAATTATATATATGGTAGCATAATTATGTGCTTTTCAATATCAGAAAGTTTGAATTTTTATTGGCAATATTTACAATGTACACAAAGAACCAAAAGAGAGAAACTTACCAAAACACTTGTGAAAGGATAAGGATTTGTGGCAATTAGGAAACAGAAGGCAATATAGATCATCATAAACTGAATGCAGTAAGTAAAAGTAAAGTAGTCCCACTACAGGCCTCATGAGGCCCTTGGGGTAGTGGGAGGTTAAGGCTCCCATTTGATGTCAGCCGGGTTGTCAGCCCTGCGTGACGACCGCCTTTACCCCCAGAACAAGTGTCTGGTACTCATTTCCATTAGAGGCTGAGTCGATCCCATGGCCATAGTGCCACCAGAAGGTTTGGGCCAGTTTAAAAATCCTGATCCCACTGGGACTTGAACCCTCAACCTTCCGGCTTGTAGCGCAGTGCCTTAACCACTACGCTACGGCGTGCCCCCAACTGAATGCAGTAATCTACATCTACATTGAATTCTATTAAATAAACACAGAATTCTAAGGATAGAAAATAATAGAGTGACCTACCGCAGGCATTGTTAACTCATTTATGATGCCTATAAAACCTCTGTAAAGTAATGGTTCTTCTACCCCTTTAATTCTGTAAATCACTGAGCATCCATCCATAGTAATTCCGTCCAAGGGCAGGTCTTACAGTGCAATCATAGCATTTTCATGCTATGCTTTGCAGCTTTACTAAGGAATTGTAGGTGTGGTAGCTTCCCGTTGCTTTCCACACCGGTCAAGGATGATGATAATGAGATGGCCATATGATTTCGGGGACCGTTTGGGCCTTAAAATTTTCCTGACATTTGTCTTACAGGTGAGGAAAAACCCTGATAAAAACCTCACCCAGAAAAACTGCCCCGACCAGGGGTCAAACCCAGGCCCGCTGCGTGACAAGGCAGCACGCTACCTCGAGACCACAGTGGTGGACTTCATTGAACATGTGTTATTATAATGGTTTATTTTAGGAAGTAACATTTTGAGGTTCTTTTAATCAAGTTTTTGTGAGAATGGGAACGTCTTACCTCAAATTAATGTTGGATATATCATCGTCAGCTTGCCCAACTGTTCAGTTTTATGTCGTGGACCCTGGGGAGGATGGAGCTGATATCGGCATCCAGGGTTCACAACATAAAACTCAACAGTCTGGGCAAGCTGACAATGATATAGAAGATTATATCGAAACATGTTCAAACTGAACCAACATTAATTTGAGACAAGATGTTTCCATTCTCACAAAAACTTGATGTGTTATTATCCCAAATTCCAATTACAGGAATGTTTAAACTTATTTTGGACACTTTTTGCTGCCTACTGTACTTCAGTGAAGTAATGGTACTTCAACTCCTTAATTTTATACATTATTGAACATGTATAAAACAATTTTAAAATACAATAGGAAGTAACATTAAGAGGTTTGTTTAATAATTAAAACATTTTGTCTGTTCATTCTTACCTCTTAGAGTTGTTTTTGTCTAAGAGGTAAGAATGAACAGACAAAATGTTTTAATGATGTATAAAACAACTCCAAGCACGACAGGCCTAAAAGCCGGCTGCTGGCCTCACATCCACATGTGTTAATCACAGAGGTAGACGATCATCTAACCAGTATAAGTGGTGACATGTATTCAGCATGCCGGGTCCCCCAGCCGTTATAGCTGGTCTTCTCAACCTGGAGTCGCTACTTATTGTAGCTATCCAAATGCTTCACAATGCTGGGTGGGCACCGGTCCCATATTGGCCGAAATTCCATAAGAAAATTTCTTCCTCCATGGGGACTCAAACCAGCGCAAGTCCTATAGCTCTGCATCAAAGCATCTTGTCTTACTTGGCCACGGTGCGGGTATGGTCACTCTATATTCAAGGTGAACAGTATATTTCATGTTTCGTCCATGAAATATCCTTCGACATATAAAAAAGTTTAACTGAACTTTGAGTTATGGAAAAAGGTTATTTAAGATATATACAATACCACTGGTGGTAATTATAATTAAAAAGAAAATTCAAGTTATTGAAGTTAGACTTATGGAATTTCAACTGTAAACATTTACAAACCATAATTCGTAAATTAATGAGTAATTTTTTTAACAACTTAATTCATATTTTATGTTTCTTCAAACACGGGAACTAGTTTTCAAGAGAAGGATCTCTCTCATTTTCAACCGACATTATGACTACCAGATTTTCGTTGGAATCGTAGTCATAATGTCGGTTGAAAATGAGAGAGATCCTTCTCTCGAAAACTAGTTCCTGAGTTTGAAGAAACATAAAATATGAAGTAAGATGTTAAAAAATGACTCATTAATTTAAGAATTAAGAACCTCATAATGTTATTTCCCATATTTAACTATGAATTTACAAACCACCTCACTTTTCAATACAAACCTTTTTTTCTGGATCAGCATAAAATGTAGACCTTTAAATTTATTATTTTTATTTTAAAACAAACATTAAACATATTCATAAATTAATGTGAAAAAAAATCCAGATTATACATAAAAAACCAGGAAAATAGCATTTTTTAAAAATATTTCATTATTAGACATGCTTAGGCCTATGGTTTATTTTCTTCTTCTTCTTCTAACAAGGATTAAACTTTATTGGTTCGTTCCGCTCCAAGTATCATAGCTGCTGTGTCCATCTCTTTTTCCTCCTCTCGGTTGATAGTTCAGACTTTTCCTAAGCAATCTGTTGGTATCTATTCTACAGACGTGTTCATACCATGTCCTCTTATACTCTTCTATTTTATCAGTCAAACTGAATACTTATAGTTCTTTAAAAAATATCTTCACTTTGTTTTTTTTATCCATTTTTTTTCATGCCCCAGGTTAGTCTTTCGACATTCCTGGTTTCTCTCCTGGCATGGCGTACTTGTAACCCACTTCTGAGGTTGGGGCACCTGGAAGGCGGGGTTACGTTGCCCCGATGATATGATGGGTGATGATGATGATAATGGTGTGCCAGGAGAATCTCTAAACCTAAGCTTAACCTAACATGAATATGAATGATGATGATTGCGATGGCCGTATGATTTCGGGGACCGTTTGGGCCTTAAAGTTTTCCTGACATTTGTCTTACAGGTGAGGAAAAACACCGATAAAAACCTCACCCAGAAAAACTGTCCCGATTGGGGATCGAACCCGGGCCCGCTACCCCGAGACCACAGTTTAATTGCCTGTTTATTCTAAAACAAAAAACAACAAGATATTTTGTGATCCACTTTTTACACTGGCAGTTTTTTTCGACATCTTTACATGTTCTGCATTCTAATTGCAGTCAAATCTCCCTGAATGGCATCTTCAATAAGAAGTATCCTAATAAATTACCTTTTTTCTTTGGAACTGAGAATTTGCCTTTAAAGCCTGTGTTAATACCATCTCCCTTTAATGCCCACCTTACACCATGGTCTGCTATCACACAAATTAGACAATATTACCTAATTTAAATGGCCGGTCACAATCTTTATGAAAACTTTGTTCACTCCTGACACCATCATACAGTACATCTGTCCAGTGGCAAAAGATAAAGCATGGTTTATGTATTACTAGCTTGGCCTTCGAATAATACACATGCCAACACTTATGCTTTTGGTGCATTGTTCTACTATTAATCTTCTTGCCAGACAGAGTTAATTTGTGTTCAGTCAGTGAATGTGTTAGAAAGGCTATTCATATGATAATTCAAGGGTTTTTTAAACATTTGTGGAAAGGAGAAAATTCATTCTTGAAAGTAAGAAAGGAATTTGTGCAAGGAAACTTGCTAAAATTTTAAATGCAGCAGAATGCAAGTGAATAATGTTTTGAAAAATAAAAATAAAAGTAATTTTAAAAGATTGGGAAGACAAGAAAATGGAATGAAAAGAAAAAGTGAGTCAAAATGCACATTATTGAACAATTTTATTTATGAGTCGTTAAGATCACATATGCTAAGAAACTTCCAATCGGAACAATCATACAGGTTAAAGCACAACAGATAGTGAAAGAATTAAATAGATAGCAAAATAATCAAATATGCAAAAATTTTTTTGCTAACAATGGATGGCTTAAATGTTTGAACATTGTGTTTTGGACAGTTTGTGGTGAAGGTGACTATAATTTAAGAAAGAAAAATTAATGTTTTAACCGGGATTTGAACCCTGGACCTCAAATTCTATAAGAAAGAAATGTTAATGTTTGTATCATCGTTTGAATGATGTAATGGACAGCACACTAGTACGTAGGGAAAGAAATGTTAATGTTTGTAACGTCATTTGAATGATGTAATGGTCAGCACACTAGTACATAGACCTAGAGGTCCAGGGTTTAAATCCCGGTTCAAATATTAATTTTTCTTTCTTAAATTAGATTCTATCCAGGATTGGAAAATGTTAATTGAAATAAAAACATTGAAAAAGAAAAAAAGGTAATTATGTTTAAGTGAAAGATGTTGATGCATGGAAGCCCTCAATTTTGGCAGCCTATGAACTTAGGACATTTACAATACTAATGAGGAATGTGTGTCTTTAAATATACTGTAGGTTCCACTGTAGCTAATCAGACCTCTTCCCCGATTCCAAAAATTGCATAATCTTAATTTAGCAATCATCTGTATTAATGGCCATTTCTGAGCATAACTTTAAGTGGGTGCTTTTAAATTTGACTGCACATGTAATACATAGGGCTAATTAACGGTTGAGGTTACCTATTTGTCTGCCACAATTTTCCAAACAACATTCTTATGCTACTGTTGCACTAAACACTTTTCAATCATTTATAATAATGTTTAGTACTATTTTAAACATTTTGGAACCATTTTATAAACATTTCTTATGATATTTGAAGAGAAAATTTTTTGCCTAAACCGAGACTCGAACCCGGGACCTTTGGCTTGCCGGGCCAAATGCTCTACCAACTGAGCTACCGAGGCGAGTTACGATCTAGATGCCAATTTTTCTCTTAGATACGTTGTAATTACCTTTCGCCAAATGCTTTTGAAATCATTGCTTCTATCTTTGCAAATGGCAGCTTCTTAGTTAAGAAGGCATTTATTGGGAATTTAACATTACTTTATAAAGCTAGTAAGGCTTCTAATGATGTTTTTATTATAGATTTAACATTTCTCACTAAAAGATAAATTATATTTGAAGAGAAAAATTTTCGCCATTTATCTTTCAGTGAGAAATGTTAAATCAATAATAAAAACATCATTAGAAGCCTTACTAGCTTTATACAGTAATGTTAAATTCCCAATAAATGTCTTCTTAACTAAGAAGCCGCCATTTGCAAAGATAGAAGCAATGGTTTCAAAAGCATTTGGCAAAAGGGAATTACAACGTATATAAGAAAAAAATTTGCATCTAGATCGTAACTCGCCTCGATAGCTCAGTTGGTAGAGCATTTGGCCCGGCAAGCCAAAGGTCCCGGGTTCGAGTCTCAGTCTAGGCGAAAATTTTTCTCTTCAAATATAATTTATCCTTCAGTGAGAAATGTTAAATCAATAATAAAAACATAATTTCTTATGATTTTTAAATATTTATATAATTAAGCAAATATTGTGAATTAAGTTCTACAGATGCACAAATGGTTAATGTAACATCTGCAAGATGGCTCTCAAATTGACATTACCAACATTTGCAAATAATTCCAAACCATATTTCAAGAAATTAACTTCATTTTGTTTGATTCCGATGAGACAAGTTCGTGTACATAAAATTAGTATATATTTATTAAATAATATGCATGTAATTTGTTTTGTTAGGTTAGGAAATGAGAAGTTAGTTTACATCCATTTTTTTTTTGCATTTGGGAATTTATTCCAAAAGTTGGTAACGCCGAATTCAGAACCATCTACTGGAAGCTACATTAACCATTATAATGACTCCTGCATGCACACTGTGATTCTGTAGAACTTAGAAGAATTCATGGCAAATAGTCCACTTTTTCCCTAATTAACCAACTCACTGGCACTAACGAATCCATAGCCTCATGGCTATGTGGAGGTAAGCTCTCCATATATATCCCTTATCCTGACCTAATATTTTCCAATCATCCCCTGTATAATCTACTTCCCTCATATCATGATTAATGTTGTTCTCCCGTCTCATTCTTGGTCTATCAATTGGGCATTTTCCATCTGGTTTTCCATGTCCCTCTTTCATTCTCCATTTGTGCCACATATCCTGCCCAATGACCATTACAATGATATACAAATGTTGCAATGACCATTGAGGTAGAATGGTTGAGCTAGTTAGTATGTCAGGTCACACCTGACGATTCCACAGATGGTCCACGAGCTCCACAAACTTAGCCAGGAGGACTGCTTTACATGCAAGCATCGCAGATCCACTGACTGTTATCCTGTTTTGCCATCAGGTTAAGAAGGGGTAAGTTAGTGTACACCGAATTATACTGCAGCCACTGATTCTCCAGCCTTGATGTTTTCACGAGAGTGTTGCCAATATGGATATTCAGTGGGAGTGGCCACTTTATGTATGCGGTTAGCTGACATACAGCTGACAACATCTCAGCAATTTCAAACCTTACTAGCATGCTATAGCTCCATCAAGAGCAGTGATTGGTTGTGGCAGACATCTACTCTCACTATAACCATATCCTTATTGGCAGTAGAGGGCGAATTCTCCCTTTACCCCTCATATAACCTAAACTTCAGAGCGGAAGATATGACTGCTTGGGTATAGTTTAGTTTATTAAAATATGTAAATTATTTATTGTTAGGTTATGAATTACGAGTTGGTGTATATCCATTTTTAAAAGCATGTTTAGCAATTTATTGCAAAGGTTGGCCAATCCAACTACACAGATAGTCTGCCATTCATGGAGCAAAACATAACTCTTGCGTATGCACACTACTAATCTATAGTATTTAGAAAAATTCATAGTGGGGCATAAAGTGTGGTTTCTCCAACATCTCTAATCAGTTGTGATGTCAAAATGTTCCATAGCAAAATAGGGTAGTTATACTACATCATCTGAAAAGTGACAAAAATGTTTACCAGTCTATACCCTATTTCTGTATGCAGTAGAACATTACCATATCGAATAATTTACCTTATTCACTACCCTTAATTTATATCTTAAATAAAATCTTCGTAAATGCAAGAAAACTGGGTGTTATTACAATAATAACCAGCTTTCATTTGAATCAGCAACCTCCCAAATATGCTCGACATAATATAATAAAATTACTACGGTTATTGTCCTAAAACGAAAATATCTGCTTATATACCGTAAAAATGAACCATAATGGGTGATAATTCCGTTTCTCATTGTGCTCTAATCAAGGAACTTAAATGTCATTCTCAAAAGTGGGATATGTCTCGAGCTAATTTATTTTATGAACACATTACATATAAAGTATTCAAGGACTTGAAGTTTTACACATTCATAAGAAGCTGTACAATATGTAGAAAGTAATAACATGCATTTTAATTCACTACTAAGTGCAGTATACAGCATATTATACCTTTTGCTCTGGTTACGATAGGCCTCCCACTTAGAGATATCTAGTGGTTTTATTTTATCCCATGAACTTCTCTACTCGTATATATAGCATAGAACACATATCACTTTTTCAAAACTTTACAGATTCACTAAACACATTTTACTATATTTAATTCTTAAAATACCTATAGAGTAATTATCTTTATCTCGCAAATGTAACCCACACTTATACATAATAAACAACTTAATGGACGTTGAACATTCCAACAGACCATGCAATGCACCGCAAGTCAAGTTCCGTTGAAGCAAATTAAATAAAAACAAAATAAATGCATAGAAATGCGCCAAATTTTAAAATAGATCTTATGAGTTTAAATGTTACGCGCATCCATGAACTCTATTTTGTTACATATCCATTCACAGTAATTCTGCCCGAGGGCAGGTCTTTCACTGCAATCATAGCATTTTCATGCTATGCTTTGCAGCTTTACTAGGGAATGATAGGTGTGGTAGCTTCCCACACCAGTGAAGGATGATGTTGACATTGATAAGGATGATCATGATGGCCGGATGATTTTCGGGGACCGTTGGGCCCTAAGCTTCCTGGCATATCTTACAGGTGAGGGAAAACCCCGAAAAAAACTTCACTCACGAGTCTGTCCCGATCAGGAATTCAATCTGGGCCCGCTGCGTGATAAGGCACCGAGACCACAGCGGTAGACAATTGTTATATATAATGCTATTAATTAATATATTTTAGTTATTTCTCTTACTCAATTCTTGAAACTTAAAATCGCGACAACTCTATGATGTGCTTACTTTTGCTAAGGCAACCTATACCATCGTTCGTAATATTATTATCTACATTTGTATATACATCATATGAGAAAACTCATCATCATCATAGTACATTCGCGAATTTAGGCCATTTGTTGACCTGTTCCGGTCTCAATAGAAACACCATCTAAAAGTCTTTTGAGTGGACGTCCTGGTCTTCTTCTTCCTCCATGTCGATAGCTTAACTGTGATCTTCCATTCGATGAACATGTTGCATCAATCTTGACCTTTAATGGAGAAATTTTGTTTTCTAAAGGTTCCATGTGTAATTCTTCTCATGTCTTTTTTTTTTTTGTGATCTAGTAGTGTGTATCCTGCAGTCCTCCGAAGGTATCTCATTTCAGCAGATCCAAGTCTCTGTATATCATCCTGTTTTAATGTCCATAATTCACTACCATACAAAAGAGTTTGAGAGCCAGTGTTTTATATACTTTTTGTCTTCAGTGTTTTTGGACTAACTGTGGCTAGAAAATGGAATTTATTAACCCTAAAAATCCTTAAAAATTTTGATATTTTTGCATTTACATCCTTTTCTTCTTCATGAGATATTGCATCCTAGATATGTAAAATTATTCACCTGCTCCAAAATTTTATTGTCAAGTACAATTTTACTTCTGACAAGATCTACACCTTGAAATGCCATAATTTTTGTTTTCTCTGTAGATATTTTCAATCCATATTCTTCTATAATTTTGTTAATTTCATACAGACCTTTCTGCAGATTATCTTCTGAATTTGCAATTATTATTTGTATTTTCTGATATTCTTCTTCTTCTTCCTTCCTAGTATTAGGCCAAGGCCTGTTACGATCCTATAGAAAATTTTCCCTCCAGCGTTTCATAGGACGACCCAGTGATCTTCGTCCTCTTGGTATATAATTATAAACAGCTTTGGGGATCCGATTTGAACTCATTCTTTCAAGGTGGTGTTTCCAATTTAGTTGGTACTGTTTAATATATTCCAAAATTGACGTAGTCTTCAATTCTTTTAAGATATCGGTGTTCCTTTTCAAATCTTGTATGGTGTAACCTGCTGTTCTGCGCATGAATCTCATTTCACAAGCCGTTATTCTGCTTTCATGTTGTCTTTTTAGTGTCCATGCTTCACTACCATAGGTCAACACTGGTCTAGCCAAAGTGTTATATAAACATAATCTGATGTTTTTTCTACAAGGGATGGTTTCATAACTTGATTAATAATTCCCAAACTTTTATTATAACTAGTAATTTTTTGGGGATACCCTTTTCATCCCAGATAGAGAGATAATATCCAAGATATTTAAATTGATTAGATATCTCTAAAATTTTATTCTGGAGACATTCTTATTCCAAATTTACATTTCTTGTTCCAACAACATATTACTTCGTTGATATAGATCACAAAGAGTGTTGGGGAGAGGGGACAACCTTGTCTCACACCACGATTTATAATTCCTTCTTCAGAAAATCTGTTATTTAATCTTTATGGTGTTGTCATAAGTAATGCCACGAGTGATTTCCAAATTATCGATAAATTCACGACTCACGAAGTGAGGAGTGAATTTATCTAGAGAATTTGGAAATCAAGAGTGGCATTTGTTAGGACTATTTAACGAATAAAATTAAGCTGTTTACTCACAAATCATTATTTAACGATAGTTATTTTAAAATATTTATATATTTAATGTAAACGGCGATGTTTGAAAACAAATGAGAAACGAAGGTACGCTTCTACTGCTTCATTTGTTTATCACTGCAACCAGATCATACTATTTATTGCCAAAGGAACGCAATATTGTAAGGAGGAGCTTTCTTTAATATGGTAATTATAACACTGATAAATATTTGGTGAAATACGACTCTGATTGGTTGTAAAACAGAAATCATTGAAACGTGATTGGTCATTGACTCCCATTTGGGGTATGAGTTTAATAGTCTTTGTAAATATTTTATATGTTCTGCAGAAGTAAATTTGGTATATTTCTGTCTTCCGATATATTAAAAAGTTTTGGTCTCTTGACTATGTCTAATGCAGCCGATAAGAGTAAATTACTAATACACCCTTACCTACTTGTATCTGGAAACCTTTCATTATTGTTTGGAAAAAGATAAGCAACCTCACTTTGACATTTTATTTGCATCTTTTGCTCTTGATTGTGATAATTTTTTTTAGAAACTACATAACTATAAAAAAATTAATTAAATAATTTTAAATTAAAAATAGCTGTGCCGGGATAAGGAATGACAACCCTAGCATGATTTGTTTAATTATACATTATTTTGTATGCATGTCATAAAAGACAACCTGGTGGCATTAGAGAGAGAAAAATAAAAACATTTTGTCTAAAATATTCATTTTATTAGGAAACTCGATGAGGGAAGGTCAATTTAAGTCTGGATCTTAGACTAAAGGAAAGATAGTAGCCCTTCCTCGAGGCCCAGCCCAGAAAATGGCGATGAGTCGTGTCTGAATGCCTGATGTGTTAAAACCAAGAACACCATAACAGACTACAATAACACTGTAAAATAGGTTTCATTTTCATTCATAACAAACAGCGATGGGTACTAAAATAGAATTAACCTACACAAGGTTGCTGTATTACAGGCACTAAAAATACAAGCTCATGTGTTGTTCTAATCTAATGAGAGAGGGAAAAAAAAAAAAAAAAAAATGGATGGAGACAGTGGAATAATAAGTAAGACTGGAGAGGAAATTTATACTCAATATTTAACACAAAAGTATTAAGCACAAGATGTATTTACATTGTTAAATCAGTTTTAAATAGAAATAAAAGAGTAATTACTTATTTTAGGAATCCACACTATGAGGTATATTCATTTAGGTAAAACTTTATTAAGAAGAATTAAATGAATCGTGATTTCTTCTTACCTCATACTTCTATGTTTTTTTAAACACAGCACTGCAGTATCGGCGACCCATTGTCACCATCATCAGTTGTTTTCACGACTGTCAATTTTTTTCTTTTGAAAATTTTTTTTGACAGTCCTGAAAACAGCTGACGATGGTGACAATGGGTCGCCGATACTGCAGTGCTGTGTTTAAAAAACATAGAAGTATGAGGTAATCACGATTCAATTAATTCTTATTAATTGAACCTCATAATGTTAAAAATTCCCAAATTAAAAAATTTTATTATTCACCTCATATTTTTCTTCTTTTTTTTAAAAATTTAAACTAGTTTCAGAACTTTACACTTGTTCCATCCTCAGTACCCCCATGACATTGCTCGGTTGTCTTTAAGACTTTGCGGGGGGTACAGAAGATGAAACTGAAGTGTAAAGTTCCAAAACTAGTTTAAATTAAAAAAAGAAGAAAAATATGAGGTGAGTGATAAAATTTTACCTTAATGAAGGAGTAATTTTAATTGTGATAGGAACAGTGTCGTCTGTTCTTTACTACTATACATAAAGATAATCCTAGATAACACAGACATGAAGAGATATACTGCTTTAAAATCTTCTAGCACTGAGGCAGGAAGCTACTGTCACCGCTGTATTTTCCAATAGAGTCCCATCTTAATATAATAAATTTGGGAATGTTTACATTATGAGGATTTCTTAATAAGAATCGAATGAATGTAATTATATTGTACATTGTGGGTCAGGATTTTTAAACTGACCCAAACCTTCTGGCGGCACTATGGCCCTGGGGTTGACTCAGCCTCTAACTGAAATGAGTACCAGACGCTTGTTCTGGGGTAAAGGCGGCCGTCACGCAGGGCTGACATCAAGTGCCGATTGTCAAGAAAAAGTGGGAGCCTTAACCTCCTACTACCCCAAGGGCCTCCTGAGGCCTGTAGTGGGAACACTTTACCTTACATATAGCTAGCATAAATGGTTTTGATGAAGACATAATAAAGAAGAAATTTAAACTACAAAAAAGGTTACATGAATATACCACTCTGCAACATAATTCCACGAAGGATGAAAAATTCAAGTGTGGTAGACAGGAGAAATAAGTCAACAATGCTTGCAGTTCACTACTCTATTGAGTATAACAAGTTGAAACAAATTTTTTAAATTGGAATTTAGAGTAATAATACATGTTTAATGATGTGCAGAATTAGAAGTCAGAAGTTGCCTTACCAAGATGTGATAGGCTTTGGAAATGATTCAAGAATGCCTGTAGTAGGGTATTCTATTGTATATTAAATTAATATTAAGAAGCTAAAGCTGTTACTATGACTGAAATAAGTATATTAAAGTACACTACTAAATTATTGTAATCAAATGGTAAAGAGAAAAATTTATGCCTGAACCGGGAATCGAACCCCGAACCTTCAGCTTTCCGTGCTGATGCTCTAACCATTGAGCTAAATTTTTCTCTTTACCATTTGATTACAATAATTTAGTAGTGTACTTTAATATACTTATTTCAGTCATAGTAACAGCTTTAGCTTCTTAATATTAATTTAATAAATAATGCTATAGCTATGTGGAGTCCCTTCATGTCTTCTTCAGGTAGAAGCCATTCATTGTGTATTTGTGAATGATGATTCATAGCATTTGAATGTGGGACCAAGACAGTAAGGTAAAGGAAGGATTTATGCTTGGATGGGAAGGAAGCCTGGATTAGCTCAATGGTTAGAGCATCAGCACGGAAAGCTGAAGGTTCGGGGTTCGATTCCCGGTTCAGGCATAAATTTTTCTCTTTACCATTTGATTACAATATTCTATTGTACCTTAACATATTGATTTCTGCCCTTAGGAATTCTGTGTCCTTCACAAAAGTGAAAAAAAAAAGCATTGTTTTCTACAGAATTTAATGCAGATTACTATAGTTGAGTTCAGTTAATAAACAGCATTGTACAGTGAAGTTCGGACTATGGACAAGAACAGAATTTTAAAACTTTGAAAGTGTGAATGAAAAGTTACAGGTAATTAATGGAGTGGAAAAGGGTTCATGAGGACTTCTTGTAGCTGTAAACATACTTGCAGAACAAAAAACAAAAGAGAATGATTTACTTCTTTGTAAACATTTAGTTTTGTAAGTAAAATAAAAATCTTTCATGTAAACATTGAAGTTTAGAAGTTTATTAAAATTAAATTGAAGGATCTCATTTTTAATTACAGTATGTACAGTACCTGCAGTGTACTTTATTTATTTATATCTCAAATTTTCGATACCTCGAAGCATTATATCTGTCTGCAAACACTTCAAGATACCGAAGTTCGACTATGTTATTTTGACATATTTCAAGATGCTCTTTTGAATGATGTATAAATTGTTTGGAAGTTTTCCAGACATTGAGTGATATTTGGTGTTTTTATTATTAATTTAACACTTCTCACTGAAGGATAAATTATATTTGAAGAGAAAAATTATACGCTCAGACTAGGATCTGAACCAAAGCCAAAGGTCCTGAGTTCAAACCCCAGTCTGAGCGTATAATTTTTCTCTTCAAATATAATTTAACCTTCAGTGAGAAGTGTTGAATTGATAATAAAAACACCAAAAGAAGCCTTACTGGCTTTATAAAATAGTGTTTAAATTCCCAATAAATGACTTCTTAAACAAGAAGCTGTCATTTGCATGATCAAGCAAATGCTCGTAGCATTCGGCAATTGAGAATTAACAATGTATAAGAGAAAAATTTGTGTTTAGATTGGAGTTTCTCAGGTAGCTCAGTGGTAGAGCATTGGTCTAGAAAGCCAAAGGTCCTGGGTTCAAACCCCAGTCTGAGTGTATAATTTTTCTCTTCAAATATAGTTAAGTAATGTTCCCTATCATTAAAAAAAGAGTAAACATAGCTCAATTTCTGAAGTAAATGGGTTGCATGTTTTGGATAATGTTCCCTTCTCTCCATGATAATCTCTGTTGTATATATTAACTTATTTGTATGATGTAGAAATCAAAATAATTAAATTCAAACAATATACTGTACTCGATATTTACAAAAACTATTCTGCTATCATTACAATATGTAATATTATTATACAGTTTAATTTTGGTAACATTTTTACTTAAAATAACAAATTTACTAAATATAAACAATTTTTATTACATTTCACTTAGAATAACAAATTCACTGAATACAAACAATTCATAAATTGAAATACATTACAATAACTAGAAAACCAAGAACCTTTTAATTATCAGATATTTACAATATCTACAATAATCTGGAAAAAAAAGTAAGACAACATCCATATTACATTAATATATTGCCAGCAGCTCATTTTCTTCCATTTTGGTGCGAATCTTTTAATATTTTTTGCCATAGTTTGTTAATTCCTTTTTACATATTGATTTCATTTTTAATTACTTCAAATTAAATTTTGAATTACACAAGTGATGCTAGTATTAAGAAATAAACAGAAATTTTCCCACAATTCTTGCTTCTTTTTATGCCAAAGTTGCTTTCATATATAGCTGATAAAAAAATAGATTTTTTTCAAGGTACATAGTTTAATTTGGCTGAAATCACATAAACTGTTATTTTTCCCGTGGTATATTTTCGTACTCAGGTCTATGAATTAAATAGAGAAAACCACACAGATTTCCACCTCAATTATTTGTACATACCATCACATGCTTCACATGTTGGAACCTGATGAATCCATTACAGTCTTCCCAAGTTTCCATTAATATTTAGAGGAAGTGACACTATAAGGTTCTTTTAATTATTAATAGAGTTAGAATTTAACACCTTACCTCATAATTGTAGATTTCTCATAGACTAGTTTTGATACTTCTTTGCACCATCTTCAGCTCTACCTAACTCACAGGTTTATTTGTCCTTTTTGGCATGTAAGGAAGAATTTGTTTAGGCCATCTACTGGGTTCCATACTTTGGACATATTATTTCCACTGAAGTCTACATTGCTGATCCTAACGAATTACAGAATCTGTTATATTTGAAGAGAAAAATATATGGTTTGAACCCAGGACCTTTTGCTTTCTATGCAAATGCTCTACCAACTGAGCTACCTGAGCACACCTATCTAAATGCAAATTTTTCTCTTATACACACTGTTAATTCCCAAGCACCAAATACTATGAACCATTGCCCAATCATTGCAAGTGGCAGTTTCTTTATTAAGAAGACCTTTATTGGGAATTTTATATTACATTATAAAGCCAATATGCTCTCTTCTGATGTTTTTATTATTCATTTAATACATCTCAATGAAGGATAACTTATATTTGAAGAGAAAAATATATGCTCTGACTGGGGTTTGAACCAAAAACCTTGAAGTGTTCAGGTAGTTCAGTTGGTAGAGCATTTGCATAGAAAGCGAAAGGTCCTGGATTCAAACCCCAGTCTAAGAATTAAATTAATATTTTTATTACCTCACCTCATATATCTTCATAGAAGAAAAAAGGATATGAGGCGAAGTAATAAAAACATTAATTAACCTCATAGTGTTCTTTTCTTGTGAAAGTTAAATACATATAATCTTTCTCTTCAAATATAATTTATCCTTCATTGAGATGTATTAAATCAATAAAAGATACAGAATCTGTTTTTAGTTATTTTTAGGATATCCTCATTTCTTCAGTGTTTAAACAATTAGCATCCAGCTGTCCTTCTCACAAACCTTATTTCAGCTGCTGTTAGTCTTCTTTTATCAGCTTTTAAAATTGTCCATGCCTCACTGCCATAAGTCAAAACTGGTTGAGTAAATGCTTTATAGATTTTCAGCCTTGTATCTTTCAATCTGGGAGGACTTTAAAACATTATATATATATATATATATATATATACACATACAGTAAAAGCTCCTTATTTGCGGTTCTCTTACTTGAGTTTTCATTATTCACGGGTTAAAAAACTGCGACAGTTCCTGTATTCGCGGCTAAAAATTTCTTTATTCACAGATCCAGTCGGTATATTAAGAGGACCAGTATCCTTTATTAATGCATCAGCAACTTTTTTTTTACTGCAGGCACATGCCAAGACAACTTTTACACAAAGAGTGATTCAAATCAAATGGACAAACTAATATCAAAGTAAAACAAACTTTATTGTCACTAAGCGTAAAGTTTGTTGTTAAAAGCCACTGCCGCCATAATTCACGCGCTGCTATGCACATTGATAAATGCTGCCCTCGATCATGTTTTATTGTTTCAACTTGTCATTCATTGCAATAGTTTTGATTGAAAATTTACTAATTTCTTTAAGCTCTTGCCTAAGCCTGACAATAATAATTAATAGAAGTTGTTCAGAATCTCTCAATTGATTTTACTTTGACTATTTAACTCATGCCCCAAATGGGAGTCAATGACCAATCACGTTACAATGATTTGATTTACAACCAATCACAGTTGTGTTTTGCCTAGAATTTACCAACTAAAGTTTATCATAATAATGAAAGCACCTCCTTTTTAACATTCTAAATAGGTCATAGCATTATTTTGCAGTGACTGACTCTCTAAGAAATACGGCTAGCAGTTTGTACATATAGTGCATGAATGTCAACACATAGTGCACATAAAACATTTGTAGCAATTGACTATACCACCAAAAAAAGAAATCACTGTTTGCACTTTCTTAAATGTATTTTTTCCCAGAAAAATATAATTGTCATATTTACATCATAGGATATCAGAAATGAATTAATATACAGTTTGACACGTTTCATTTTTTCTCCACTAGAGTGCATTCTTACAATATTGCGTTCCTTTGGCAATAAATAATATGATCTGATTGCAGTGATGAACAAAGAAGCAAATGAAGCGTACCAATTGTTTCTCATTTGTTTTCAAACATCGCCGTTTACATTAAATATATTTTAAAATAACTATATTTAAATAATGATTTGTGAGTAAACAGCTTAATTTTATTCATTAAATAGTCCTAACAAATGCCACTCTTGATTTCCAAATTCTCTAGATAAATTGGAAATCACTCGTGGTATTACTTATGATAATTTTTATTTTATTTTGGAACGTATCCCCTATATACCCATACAAATTACCATTCCATATTTGCGGCATTTTTGCAGAACATACATCCTGCGAATAAGGAGCTTTTACTGTATAAAAGAAAATTATGGAAATAAGCGCCAAATAAAACACTGAGAATAAAATTTGCTCTAAACTAGAGAATTTGTGTATATGGTATTCATTACTTTCAAAATGAAAGAATTGATAGGGATTAGGTTTTAGTTTGTGGTTGTATTTATTTTCCAACTTATTCTAAAATCTTATAATAAAACCTTTAAAGAATCAAGTATATTACATTTTTAAAAATCCATTGCATTTGGTAATGTTATCATTTGACCACCATTAGTTACTCTTTGAAATTCCCATAGGAGAACTTTTAAAACAAGTGGATAAACCCTTTAGAATTGTCAGTTTGGGAGAAGATATACATTCAGAAAAATAAATATAGATCAATGAATTTTGATATTCATAATGAACAAAATTTGATTTCAAAGTTCATAAATTCAACCATAGATGGGACAGCACTGAAGATGGTGTCAATAGAAGAGTTGTCAGCCAAAGAATTTCATCAGTCGGAGTTATGGATGAAGAAGGACGTGATATCGCCTGAAACTGCAGTATTGTGAAAAACATGAAATTTATGAGGTTAAGTTGTCAAAAAATGTTCTCCAATGAATTTCAATGATTATACCTCATAATTATATTATTTTTAGTCTGGACATCTTACCTCAATATTAATGTTGATTTGTTCTTGAAACATGTTTCAAAACAATTCTGTTTTATTGTCAGCTTTCCCAGACTGGTTTTATTTATGTTGCACAACCTGGATGTCGATGTCAGCTCCATCCTGTGGTTGGCCAAAGAACCTCCAAACAAGGTCACGCTCCATCGGTAATCAAAATTCATAACTCTGTTTCTGTTCTTCTGAATATAAATTTTTTCCCAAATAGTCAGCTCTTTTGTATACCTCATAATGTTTAACTTCCCAACATTAATTTAATAATAATTAGTTACTCTTAACAATTTTAATCCACAAAATTTCTTATAGCAACATTTCATATTAAAAAATTTTTTTTTTGTTTCACGTGATATTAGTCATTACTGTGGTTGTGGTGGTGCTGCTACAAATAATTCTCCAGTTGTTCTATAATTTATAGGTAAAAATGACATCGAGTCAATTTAAAAGTAAGGTATATTATAGCAATAAAAACCTTAAATAAATTTATGATTGAAAATCAATATTTTTACAATGAAAATGTAATGTTTTATGTAAACTACATGAACTAAGAAATATAAATGGAATTAAACCACTAAGATGATAAGTAGGTTTTATTAAACAGATTTTTATATAAAGGTGTAGTCTTTCACACATATCATTTAACAATGATGAGAATTTTAAGTGACATTGTGACTAGAATCTATGTCTGTAAGCCAGAAAGCAGGGCTGGCCAAAGGGGTAGGCTGTAGCATTGACCTAAGAGGGAACCAGAATAATAAAAAAATCATACTCAGATATTCAATTTTACAATAAACATTAATTCCAGTAATGATGTTTTTATTATTAATTTAACATTTCTCAATGAAAGATAAATTATATTTGAAGAGAAAAATTTTCGCCTAGACCGAGACTCGAACCCGGGACCTTTGGCTTGCCGGGCCAAATGCTCTACCAACTTTCATTGAGAAATGTTAAATTAATAATAAAAACATCATTAGAAGCCTTACTAGCTTTATAAAGTAATGTTAAATTCCCAATAAATGTCTTCTTAACTAAGAAGCCGCCATTTGCAAATATAGAAACAATGGTTTCAAAAGCATTTGGTGAGAGGGAATTACAACGTATATAAGAGAAAAATTTGCGTCTAGATCGTAACTCGCCTCGGTAGCTCAGTTGGTAGAGCATTTGGCCCGGCAAGCCAAATGTCCCGGGTTCGAGTCTCGGTCTAGGCGAAAATTTTTCTCTTCAAATATAATTTATTAATTCCAGTAGTTGGAATCTAGCACTGAGTTATCTTATAAAACTAAATACCATATTTTCCAGTGTATAAGAACCTCCTATATATAAGATGTACCCAAACTAGTTAGTAAAATTTTCTAGAAAAAAAACTTGCTTGCATTTCAGAAAAAGTAATACAATGACTGTCAGAATTTATTTAAAAATACAATAGGAAGTAACATTAAGAGGTTTGTTTAATAATTAAAATATTTTGTCTGTTCATTCTTACCTCTTAGAGATGTTCTTAGCCCCATCGTCAGCGATACCATGAAGTTTAAATCTTCGATGCTACGCTCAAAGACTTCTTTGACTGCTTATGTACAAATTATTTTTATTGAAATGGCAATGCCTTTTTGTCAATTTTCTTTCACTCATTTAAAAAATGTTTTCTCTAGATCTGGCTACTTCACACTTGTCCTACATTCCATGTGCTTTCCTTTACACAAATTGTACAATATCTCTCTCTAACCATATCAAATTCTAATTTTATTTTTCTATAGATGGAGGTCCAAAATATCTTTTAACTTCTCTATTACTACGTTCTTTCGCATATTTTACAACCTGTAATTTGTATATAAATGTCGTTAGCTTTTTTCCATCACTAAAAATTAAGGGAAAATATAAAAATGAACACAAAATATCTAATCACGTCAACTCAATACTGATAAACATAGGTATGAAACTTTTTTAGCCAATGATGTGCTAGAAGTCATGTGTCTACTCGATTGTGTCTTTAACCCTTAAATTCGAAATGTATCCTTTTGGATACATCAGTTAGTTCAATTAATTTAATATTTTAAATAAATCAGAAGAATACGAACAAAAATAAACCATATTTGAAGAGAAAAATTTTCGCCTAGACCGGGACTCGAACCCGGGACCCTTGGCTTTCCGGGCCAAGTGCTCTACCAACTGAGCTACCGAGGCGAGTTACGATCTAGACGCAAATTTTTCTCTTATGTACGTTGATAATTCCCTCGCGCCAAATGCTTGAAACCATAGCTTCTATCTTTGCAAATGGCGGCTTCTTAGTTAAGAAGACATTTATTGGGAATTTAACACTACTTTATAGCCAGTAGGGCTTCTATTGACGATTTTATTATTAATTTAACAATTCTCATAGAAGGATAAATTATATTTGAAGAGAAAAATTTATCAACGTACATAAGAGAAAAATTTGCGTCTAGATCGTAACTCGCCTCGGTAGCTCAGTTGGTAGAGCACTTGGCCCGGAAAGCCAAGGGTCCCGGGTTCGAGTCCCGGTCTAGGCGAAAATTTTTCTCTTCAAATATAATTTATCCTTCTATGAGAAGTGTTAAATTAATAATAAAATCGTCAATAGAAGCCCTACTGGCTATAAAGTAGTGTTAAATTCCCAATAAATGTCTTCTTAACTAAGAAGCCGCCATTTGCAAAGATAGAAGCTATGGTTTCAAGCATTTGGCGCGAGGGAATTATCAACATACATAAGAGAAAAATTTGCGTCTAGATCGTAACTCGCCTCGGTAGCTCAGTTGGTAGAGCACTTGGCCCGGAAAGCCAAGGGTCCCGGGTTCGAGTTGCGGTCTAGGCGAAAATTTTTCTCTTCAAATATAATTTATCCTTCTATGAGAAGTGTTAAATTAATAATAAAATCGTCAAAAATAAACCACTTAAACATGTGTCTAATTATACAATATACCCAATAATAACAGTTACACAAGATTCCGTTTTCACTGCGGTCCGCCACATTCAAATATCTAACAAAATAAATTTGTGTTTTGCCAATTTAAGGGTTAACCACTACAAAGATTGTAGGTTATAAGAGGAGTATGTGACTTTGAAAAGAGGACGACAATCTTTACCTTTGTTATATAAGATGCACCCCATTTTTAATACAAACTTTTAAGGTAAAAAAAATGCATCTTATACACCAGAAAATATAGTACCATGATTAATTTATTGTATTATAAGGAATTATTTATACTTTAAAATCATTACGAAGTAACATTATGAGGTTTAATTTAATAATTGAGTTTGTATTTTTTAAACATTTTAACCTCATATGATAGTTTTGTCGGACATATGAGGTAAGAATGTTTAAAAAATACTTCTTCTTCTTCATCCTTCCAAGTATTAGGCCAAGGCCTGTTACGATCCTATAGAAAATTTTCCCTCCAGCGTTTCATAGGACGGCTCAGAGATTTTTGTCCTCTTGGTATATAATTATAAACAGCTTTGGGGATCCAATTTGAACTCATTCTTTCAAGATGGTGTTTCCAATTTAGTTGGTACTGTTTAATATATTCCAAAATTGGCGTAGTCTTCAATTCTTTTAAGATACCGGTGTTCCTTTTCCGATCCCATCTGGTGTAACCCGCTGTTCTGTGCATGAATCTCATTTCACAAGCCCTTATTCTGCTTTCATGTTGTCTTTTTAGTGTCCATGCTTCACTACCATAGGTCAACACTGGTCTAGCCAAAGTGTTATATAAACATAATCTGGTGTTTTTTTGTACAAGGGATGGTTTCATAACTTTATTAATAATTCCCAAACTTTTATTATAACTAGTAATTTTTTCAGGGATATTCTTTTCATCCCAGATAGAGAGGTCATTTAAAAAATACAAATTCAATTATTCTTCTTCTTCCTTCCAAGTATTAGGCCAAGGCCTGTTACGATCCTATAGAAAATTTTCCCTCCAGCGTTTCATAGGACGGCCCAGAGATTTTTGTCCTCTTGGTATATAATTATAAACAGCTTTGGGGATCCAATTTGAACTCATTCTTTCAAGATGGTGTTTCCAATTTAGTTGGTACTGTTTAATATATTCCAAAATTGGTGTAGTCTTCAATTCTTTTAAGATACCGGTGTTCCTTTTCCGATCCCATCTGGTGTAACCCGCTGTTCTGCGCATGAATCTCATTTCACAAGCCGTTATTCTGCTTTCATGTTGTCTTTTTAGTGTCCATGCTTCAATACCATAGGTCAACACTAGTCTAGCCAAAGTGTTATATAAACATAATCTGGTGTTTTTTTGTACAAGGGATGGTTTCATAACTTTATTAATAATTCCCAAACTTTTATTATAACTAGTAATTTTTTCAGGGATATTCTTTTCATCCCAGATAGAGAGGTAATTTAAAAAATACAAACTCAATTCTTCTTCTTCTTCTTCTTCCTTCCAAGTATTAGGCCAAGGCCTGTTACGATCCTATAGAAAATTTTCCCTCCAGCGTTTCATGGGATGGCCCAGTGATAAACTCAATTATTAAATTATTTAATCAATTGAGTTGGTGTTTACTTGATGAAAATCCATATATATTAATTATTAATATATCAGCATCTAAAAGGATTCAAAACATTGAAGAACAAGATTGGGGAGAGAGATGCAAATGTTGTAAGCAGCCCTAAATAAGAAATTATTTGGACCACACTGTGAGAAGGTCACGTATTTCTAGTGCATGTAGTTATTTTCAATGTTTTAATTTTAATTATAATTGAAGAGAAAAATGATACGCTCAGACTGGGGTTTAAACCCAGGACCTTTGGCTTTCTAGGCCAATGCTCTTCCCCTGAGCTAGTGTTAAATTTGTCAGTTATGTTAAAGAACAAATTAATTCTCTTAAAATATTAATTTGTCCTTTAATTTAATCAAAATCAAAGTGGGAGGTAACACTATGAGGTATTTACAATTTATAAACAAGTTGGAGAAAATGTCTTTTATATCTCACCTCATAAAATTGATTGTTTTCAAGATATCAGTTTCAAAAGTAAATTTTACTTCCATCTTCAGTCAAACTCCAACTGTTGAAATTTCGCTGTTAACACCATCTTCTCTGTTAATGGCAAAATTTCGACAGTTGGATTTTGTCTGAAGATGGAAGTAAAATTTCAAACCGGTATCGTCAAAACACGCAATTTTATGAGGAGAGAGATAAAAACATTTTCTCCAACTCATTTATAAATTGTCCTTTAATGTAAGTGAGAAATTTAAAATTGAAACATTGAAAATGGAAGCTTTACTAGCTAAAAAAAAGTAATAATAAAAAGAATAATAAACATCAAAACAAGTAGTTGTTTGTTATACAAGTTCAATTACATTAATATTCAATGAATTATGTGTTCTACTATTCAATTTTGTACTAGAGTATGCCATAAAATCTTTTAGAGAATGAAGAAAGTGTAAAACTCAATGGTATCAATAAGCTGTTGGTATATGTAATGATGTAATATTATTATTATTAGGCAATAGTGGGTAAATACTAAGAGCCAACACACATATTCTATTGAGTAATGACAAGGAATTGGGGCTGGAAGTAAACATAAAGAAAACTAAATATATGGTGATATATAGAAATTAATTATATAATAGAAATGGACAGTTAATGACAAATGAAGGAAATTTTAAAGAATTCAAATATCTAGGAACAATAATTACAAACAGGAATGAGGTAAAAAGTGAAGTAAAGTGATCACACAACAGGCCCGGAGGCCCTTGGGGTAGTAGGAGGTTAAGGCTCCCACTTTTTCTAGACAATCGGCACTTTGTGTCAGCCGGGTTGTCAGCCCTGCGTGACGGCCGTCTTTACCCCCAGAACAAGCGTCTGGTACTCATTTCCGTTAGAGGCTGAGTCGACCCCAGGGCCATAGTGCCGCCAGAGGGTTTTGGGTCAGTTTAAAAATCCTGACCCAACGGGACTTGAACCCTCGACCCTCCGGCTTGTAGCTCAGTGCCTTAACCACTACGCTACGGCGTGCCCCCACAGGAATGAGGTACCGAAAGAAATTACATGTAGCCTCAATTCTGGAAATATTTGTTTTTATGTATTACAGGGGTTCTTGTCGTCCCAACGTCTCTCAAAAACTGTTAAACTTATTCTTCCAGTTATATTATATGGATGTGAAACATGGACTCTTACTTTAAGGGAAGGGAAAAATATTTTGAGTATTTGTGAATACAACATTCTTAGGAAAATATTTGGGTCAAAGAGAGACAAGCAGAGAAGACCACATAACAGTGAATTACATGATCTTTATGGGAAATCAGATGTAATAAGAATAGTTAAGTCTTGTAGACGGGATAGACAGGATATATAATGTCAATGGAAAATGAAAGAGGGCCATGTATACTCAGACCAACAGATCTGTGCCCCTACAGCGCTGACATTGTTCTTAGAAAAGTACACGTCTATACTCACACCATTTCACTGCACTTCCCTCCCACTATGTCAAATGGCAGCCATGGTAACTTATCGGGTAGGGATGTTGCCAAACTTCCCCCAGTGTCATGGTTCTTGAATATTGAATAATGTAAGGTTGGAGTTCAGTTGACAACACTGGAGTGCAAGTGCAAATAATGTCCTGCAAGAAGGCTCAAAATTGTGAGTAGTGTTTTTCCCGGGACAGTCCTGTCTTTTTTTTTAAAATGTCCCTCTGACATGAAAGTTTTCTTGGGGATGCTCAAATGTCCCGCTTTTGAGACAATAGATTAAAGGAATATAATAAATGTAATAATCCCTGGCTTTGTGAATGTATTTTTGAATGGTGACTTTCATTTTGTTCTTTATTATGTAATTAAAGTGCCAGTTGTATGACCAATGCACTGCTTGGTCTATACATTTGTTTTTTTACTCTCATATATTGGTAACTCTGGTACATTTTTCAAATTGTCAATCCATGGTCAGTGCGGCCATTGTCATAGGTTTCCTGCTGATTCTGGCACTTTGGCGGTGAAGAAATATAATTTTAACTTAGATGAAAGAGATTTAGTTTAGGATTTTATACCCCTTGCAGCGATAAATAAATATTTTAAAATGTAATAAACAACGACTTTAGTGGTTTTTTATTTGTGAATGGTTGATTCTTATAAATCTTGGCAACAGTGTCGTGGTAAAAAAGAAAATAACTGTTTTTTTTATATTTTGTTAATGTCCCACCTTTTTAAAAAAGTCCCAGATTTTTCCTTTAATTTTTTTGTACATGTCCCCCTATTACATTGAAAATATTATGGACACCCTAGAGTAGTGGGTGGAGAGAAAGAGAGAGATAGGAATGCAGAGAGGAAAATTATTTATCAAAGCAGAAAAGGAAGTAGGCTTTAATTCACATAATATTTAATTTTAGGAAGTTATATTTTGAGGTTATTTTAATTATATTATTTTTAGTCTGGACATCTTACCTCAATATTAATATTGAGGTAAGATGTCCAGACTAAAGATAATATAATTTAATTCACATATCTTACAGGAGCACAGATCCATTGGACAGACAATCAACTCCTTGTAGGACAGGGGATGAACGGAAAACATTAGCTCAGGATAAGGATATATGGAGAGCTTATCTGCATGGCCATGAACCTAAGGGTTGAATAGTGCAGTCTTTGAAAATGTAACATTCAGTTCAGTAATAGTGAGTGGAGAACATATTTTTAACGACTCACCTTCACTTCCATGACTGAAGAGGGACAAGATATTGTCTGAAACCGCCGGTATCAAAGCAATTTGAAATGATATGAGGTAAGTCGTTAAAAATATGTTCTCCACTCACTATTAATGATATAACCTCATAATGTTTACTTCCCAATATTAATTTAAATCATATTTGAAGAGAAAAATTATACACTCAGACCGGGACTTGAACCTGGGACCCTTGGTTCTCTAGACCAAGTGCTCTACTATCTGAGCTACCTGAGCAAGTACCGATCTAAACACAAATTTTTTTTCTATATACTTTGTAATTCCCGCCCACCAAATGCTATGAAGCCTTTGCTTCTATCTTTGCAAATGGCGGCTCCTTTATTGAGGAGACATATTTGGGAATTTTTACATTACATTATAAATGCCAGTACGGCTTTTTTCAATGTTTTATTATTAATTTCATACATCTCAATGATGGATAAATCATATTTGAAGAGAAAAATTATACACTCAGACCGGGACTTGAACCCAGGACCCTTGGTTCTCTATTTGGTGGGCGGGAATTACAAAGTATATAGAGAAAAATTTGCGTTTAGATTGGTACTTGCTCAGGTAGCTCAGATGGTAGAGCACTTGGTCTAGAGAACCAAGGGTCCCGGGTTCAAGTCCCGGTCTGAGCGTATAATTTTTCTCTTCAAATATGATTTATCCATCATTGAGATGTATGAAATTAATAATAAAACATTATTAATTTAAATATTCAGTTCAGTATTTGTAAAAAAAACTCAAGTTATGTTGCTTTGAAATTTTAACTTGAGATGTCCTAGTTACAAGTATACTATTTGAGTCAACTTGTTTGTACAAATTATTATGTATTAATTAATTTTGATTTATTTAAAATGTTATTTTGAATCGAATACATTTTTAAGTTAAGACTAACTTTTTCTGACTTGGTGCATATAGTTAGCACATCCTTGCAGGGATGCATTGTACAAAGGGCACTAGAAAAGTTTTGCAATATGGGCATACTTTTCACGACCTTTCAAAATAACTTCCACCATACTCAATACACCTTTTCATATGCTGAAACCAATCAATAAACCATTGCTTCCACATTTCTTCAAACAGCTCCATGCACTCGTCCCATGCTGCCAGAAGCACTTTTTGCGAAAGGAAATGCTTTCCTTTCACCTTCAGTTTAACTTCTGGGAACATTTCAATGTCATGAGGAGCACGATCTGGACTGTAGGGAGGATCTTCAAGCAGCGGAAGTTTCTATTTTTTCAAGAACTCCATGGTTTCACTAGCCCTATGCACATGCGCATTATCATGATGCAGCATCCATGTGTCTAGCCTTGACCTTGGGCAGAGTTTTTTCAGCACTGCAATCATCTTTGGTAGGCATTCTTCTGTGTACCATTTCGTAGTGACTGTGCATTGTTTTTGGAGTATAACCCATTCCAAAATCCCCCGTGTGGTGAAGAAGATTTTCATTCTCTTGTTCACTGATCGCAATTTCCTCACCACCACTGGCGTACCCTCACCTTCAAATAGTCACACCTTGTTCTGGGCTTTCGTTTGGACGCCATAGTAATACAGCCATGTTTCGTCTCCTGTGACGATGCTGTTTATGTTAGAAGAAGCTCCGTTATTAAACTTTTTCAACATGATTTTGCATCATTTGCCATGAGTGCCCTTTTGCTCCTCAGTAAGTGCTTGTGGCACCCACAGTGAACAAACCTTCTTAATTAATAAATTAATGAGTCATTTTAACATCTTACCTCATATTTCATGTTTTTCAAACACGGTAACTATAAATTTGAAGAGAAAAATTTTCGCCTAGACCGGGACTCGAACCCGGGACCCTTGGCTTTCCGGGCCAAGTGCTCTACCAACTGAGCTACCGAGGCGAGTTACGATCTAGACGCAAATTTTTCTCTTATATACGTTGTAATTTTTCTCTTCAAATTTAATTTATCTTTCATTGAGAAATGTTAAATTAATAATAAAAACATCACGGTAACTATAGTTTTCAAATGATCTTGTCATTCATTTTCAACCGCCATTATGACTACCGGATATTCGTTGGAATCTCCCTCTATAACGTTGCCATCTGGTGTTGATTTGACGAACTTTGAGATATCGTTGCCATCTGGTGTTGATTCGATGAACTTCGAGATGAGGTCACGTTCATCCGGAATGTCGAAATTCATAGATTTAAATTTGTTCTTCTGTATAAATATTTTCTCCCAAACTGTCAAATCCAAAGGTTTTTCCAAATGTTTTAGAAGTTTAGCTTCTTTTTCAATTCTATGACCTTCCAACAAACTATGTGCTGCAATAGCTGATTTTTCAATTTCACCATTTTTAATATTTCTAAAGTGTTCCTTTGTGCGAGTGTCCAAATTTCTTTTTGTTTTTCCTATGTATACTTTATTGCAATCTCGACAATCAATTTGATAAATTCCAGATTTTTTACTATCTGGGGTGTTCATTTTCTTATTGGTTATTAATAAGTTACCAAGGCTAAATTTATTTGAAAACTATAGTTACCGTGTTTGAAAAACATGAAATATGAGGTAAGATGTTAAAATGACTCATTAATTTATTAATTAAGAACCTCATAATGTGTTTCCCAATTTTAACTTTGAAACCTTCTTAACATGAAGATGCTCAAGTACAATTTTATGAATGGCTGGTGCAAGAATATGGAGGGACTCTTCTATCTGCCAGTAGGTTTATTTGCCTCTCTTTTGCCTCACTTTCTTCACAGTCTCGATGTTTTTGTAGACAACTGACTCGACCGGCCACCCAAAATGAGGATCATCTTCAAGGCCAAATTTTCCCTTCTTCAATTCTTTATACCAGCAGAATATGGCCGCGTGATGTGGAAAATCATTCCCCAATACAGGAACCATCTCCTCAAAGCACTGATCTACAGTCAGACCAAGAGAAAAGTTGTATCGAATAATGGCACCGGGCTGAAGTTAGGACCACCCTGACATTCTTACAAACTTTCACTTCTGCTGTCAAACTAAAACTGCATCTGCAGAAGAACGCTCCCCGAATTTTATATTTTTTGTAACCTTCTTTCTTCCCCTAAGGGCGCCAGGCCTGTCTGGCCTTGGATTATTGCTTATTGCAAAACTTTCCTAGTGCCCTATGTATATCATATCCTGAACTAAATAAAAAAAGGCACTGAAAATTATGTACACATACATATACTAACAGTTATTTCTATTATTGTTTTTTTTTGTATTAACCAATCAACAAGTATTGTTCATATAATACTAAATGGATGAAGAAAATACTCATTAGAATATGACGTCAGTTTCATTAGTCTCTACTTTATTACTACACACTTAGTGCATGTACCACACACTAAGTAAAACCTTCACAAGCTATTATAGAAATGAATAATTTTATTGATAATTTCTTTGAAAGTCATTTTTGTCAAGTGCAACAGACCGACCTTGTATCTCTATTTGAGGACCTGTGTAATAACGAAACAACAAACTTGAACCACGTTTAAGTTGATTTGTGCGGGAAAGATGTGACCAACAATCAGTCCAAGTTGTATAAATTGGCATATGAGGAGGCTTTCCTGCAATCAATCTGTACAAAAAATAAAAATCAATATTAAACAGTACATAATTTATATAAAGCACAAATTATATAGCTTATATTTTTAACTTTTACAGGAATTAATCACTATGAGGTTTAATTTATGGTAAAATCAAATGTTTCTTACCTCTCCTCATACAAATCTTCTAAGTAGATCGCGATTTCGAAACCATAACGGTCTCATCTTTAGAAATTTGAAAACAAGGGTGAAAGAACATCTTAGAAACATCAAAAATGGAGAAGTGGAAAAGTCAGAAGTAGCTGCTCATGTTTGGTCCGAAAAACATTTAATTGAATCAAAAGCCAGTCTAATTAAACAAACAGACAAACAAAAGGAACTCACGGTTTGGGAAAAAATCCACATTCAGAAAAACAAAGGAAAACTTATGAACTTCGAAATTCCTACAAATTCTGACCTGATCCAGAGGTTCATCGGTCCACCAACAGAGGGAAGAAGAATTTCTTCCGATTGACATAACATCAGTCGCCAAAATAGTACTGAAGATGAGACCATTATGGCCTCGAAATTGCAATCCACTTAGAAGATTTGTATGAGGAGAGGTAAGAAACATTTGATTTTACCATAAGCTTATATTTTGTTTATTTTCTCTGCTTGCTAATCTTTGTTCACTTTACAATCTCAGTTAATATTTCAGTTGTGTAACAACACCATATTTTGTACCAATGAAATATACACAAATTTTGACTTTTAACCAATGACACACTATAAAATGCAATCTTTTTCATTACTTCTTTCTATTTGAACATTTTTTTTGAAAACATCTTTTATTTTACTGAACTAAAAGCAAGTAAAAATGACACATTTTGTGAATTTCATGGTCAAATTTCATTGTAGGATAAGAAAGCAATCTTGATACATACACATATTATTATTATAGGTTAAATGATTATGTTGGGCCATGGCAACGAAGCCATTAGTGTTCTTGCTTTCCAATATTTCTCTATGGTGGATCCAATAGGTAATACTTCACAGGTTTGTAGATGTTCTTTGTTCATTTCTTCGTCTTTGTTGCAAAGAGGACAATTTGGATTCGTGTAGATTCCTATTTTATATAAATGTTTAGCCAAATAGTCATGTTCTGTAAGCAGTCTAAATTTTGCTACTGAAGTTTTACGTGGAATTTCTGGAATAATATCTGGCTTCTTTACTAAAATAATCCATTTTTTGTCTTTGGCTTTATTACATAGGTCTTGGTTTTGTTTGATTTTATATTTGTTTTTAATTATTCTTTTTATGGATGTTAAAATGACTCATTAATTTATTAATTCTTTTTATGGATGTGAAAGGTAAGCTTTTAGTAGTATTCTGAATTAGATTGGAGTCTTTCTTGACAAGAAAATCAGCAGTCTCATTTCCAGCAATTCCACAATGTGAAGGTATCCATTGCAATTGAATTCTTTTCTGTAGTTTTTAGAGTTGGTTAAATGATTATTAAGAGTCAATTGAATCGTAAATTCTTCTTACCTCATACATCTATGTTTTTTAACACAGAACTGCAGTATCGGGAAACATCATTCCCATCTTCAGCTGTTTTTATGAAACGAGTGGTAAAAACAGCTTAAGATGGGAATGATGTATTTCCCAATACTGCAGTTGTGTTAAAAAACATGGATGTATGAGGTAAGAATAATTCACGATTCATTTGATTCTTAATAAATGAGTTGGAGAAAATGTTTTAACATCTCACCTCACAAAGTTGTCTCTCTTCACTATACTGGTTTCAAAAGTATAGTATTACTTCCATCTTCAATAATATTTCAACTGTAGAAATTTTGTTGTTAACATCATCTTCTGAACTGCCATCTGGTGTAGATTTTTATGAACTTGGAGATTAAATTATTCTCGTCGGGGATATCAAAATTTATTGCTTTATATTTATTCTTCTGAATGTATATCTTTTCTCAAATTGTTAATTCCAAAGATTTCTCCAAATGTTTCAAAAGTTTAGTATCTTTTCCGATTTTATGATTTTCTAGCAAACTATGAGCTGCAATTGCCGATTTTTCAATTTCACCATTTTTAATATTTCTAAGGTGGTCTTTTGTACGAATTTCTAAATTCCTTTTAGTTTTTTCTATATATATTTTATTGCAGTCATTGCAACTGATTTCGTAAATTCCAGATATTTTACTATCTGGGACATTAACTTTCTTATCCAGATTATCCAGGTTAAATTTGTTAATCGGTGCTAATGTTATATCAAATTTGTTAAATATTTTTTTTCAATTTTCTGTGTGTTTCAGGATGGTAAGTAATTTTCTTGAAATGTTTATTTTCTTTTGAATCAGGTTGTAGGGTGGTGTATTCTTTAAGTCTTTTTTGTTTGTGGAATCTCTTTAACTTATTTATTATTATCTCCGTCCCAAAACCATTTGACATAGCAATGTTTAAAATGTGATTGAAAAAAAAAATATATAGAAAAAACTAAAATTTAGAAATTCATACAAAAGAACACCTTAGAAATATTAAAAATGGTGAAATTGAAAAATCGGCAATTACAGCTCATAGTTCGCTAGAAAATCATAAAATTGGAAAAGATACTAAACTTTTGAAACATTTGGAATTAACAATTTGGGAAAAGATATACGTTCAGAAGAATAAAAATTTGCATTTAGGTTGGAATTTCTCAGGTAGCTCAGTTGGTAGAGCATTCGCCTAGAGTGCAAAAGGTTTTGGGTTCAAACTCCAGTCTGAGCGTATATTTTTCCTTCAAATATAATGAAATGTATATTTCGTATTGCTATGATTAAGTGTTTTTGTTAGATTATAAAATATATAATCTCAGTATGATAATTGTACAAGAGAAAAATTGGTCAGCACGTTCAACAAAATACTGTTATCCTTTCTCAGAAAAAATTATAAAATATCTGTGAAAGTTTTAAGAAAAATAACAAGCTAGATATGTTCATTACATTATTTTTAAATCACCTGAACAATGGAAGAGAATTGATCTCTCGTTTTTTAAGATGGAAAACGAATAACTGGGACACATGTTTGATTGTTTTCAGGAATGGAGACACAAGTGGAAATTTCTTCAGGGCTTTCCAATCCATAAGTCGATGGCTCACAAATTTTTCTCTACCATACAAGGTGAGACCCTGATTCCCACATGTAATTATGCAAATACCTAGTAACTTGACGGGAGCACGCCGTAGCGTAGTGGTTAAGGCACTGAGCTACAAGCCGGAGGGTCGAGGGTTCAAGTCCCGTTGGGGTCAGGATTTTTAAACTGACCAAAACCCTCTGGCGGCACTATGGCCCTGGGGTCGACTCAGCCTCTAACGGAAATGAGTACCAGACGCTTGTTCTGGGGGTAAAGGCGGCCGTCACACAGGGCTGACAACCCGGCTGACATAAAGTGCCGAATGTCTAGAAAAAAGTGGGAGCCTTAACCCCCTACTACCCCAAGGGTCTCCGGGCCTGTTGTGGGATCACTTTACTTACTAGAAACTTGACTTTGAATTCAAAGTTTTTGTATAACTATTAATATTCTATAAGCATTTTATTTATATTATTTTTTCTTCTTTTATTTGTAAAATAATTCTAACAAATATGCTGTTTATTAAACTTACCCTGAGTCTGTAACTGCCATACAGTTTGATACCACTTGGAATGGATATGTAATTGCACCAACAATGAACTGAAAGTGAAAACAAATTTAATGAAAATTAGCATAGATTTGATCTGTATTCATCTCTTATCTCATAAATTGTTGTTTTTTTGTAAGACACGTTTGAAAGCTTCTGTGCTTCATCGTCAGTTGGTACAGACTCTATTCATCTTACTTCATAAAAAGTATCTGTGCTTCATCGTCAGTAGGTACAACAATTTATGAGAGTCTGTACCAACTGACGATGAAGCACAAAAGCTTTGAAATGCATGTTACAAAAAACAATTCATGAGGTAAGATGAATACAGACCAAACACACTTATTAAGAGAACCTTATATTGTTACTTCCTAATATACAGGTTTAATGAGTATTGTATACATAGTCCCTAAATTATCTTCACAACTTGAAATATAGAAAACAAAATGATGAAATACCACTTTGCTGTGAAATATAATTTTGGAATATTTTAATATAGATAATGAAAGGAATGAGTATATTGATTTTCTAGCCAAAAAAGGCACTAGCATAGCTCAAAAACCAAGACAACATATTACAATAGACTGGAAACCAAGAGATCTAAAAATAGAATATACATAATAAGAAAATTGGATTAATACAGTGGAAATTAAAAATATAATTGCACTAACAAAACAATCAATAAATGCTTTAAACTCTAATAAATTAATAAAACCTCATAATGTTACGAATTCCCAAATTTATTATATTAAGCTTTAAACTCTGTTTGGTGGAGCAAAAATATTACAAAAATAGAAAATTACAAATATATCAAACCATAATTCAGAGCATTTTAATATATGGTACTGAAGTCTAGCAAATTCCTACAGGGAAATGAAAAGAATTTTAAGTACAGAAATGCATGTTTTAAGATGATCAGCTGGAAAATCTAGAATAGATAGAATAAGAAATAAAGAAACAAGGGAAATTATGGGTGTACAAGAGGAGCCGGACATCATAGACATTATAGAAAATAGAAAGGAGAAAGAGAGGAAGACCGAAGAAAACTTGGATAGAAGGGGTAAAAGCAGCTATGAATATCAGAGGATTGGAGGAAGATCAATGGATGGATAGAAAGGAATGGCATTTGGTTTCCAGAAGACGGCAGCAGCTGCCATACTGGATGATGATGATAATAAGAAAAGGTGAAAATTGAACCAAGCCATATTATTAGGAAAGAATATGAAAATTTAGAATAATGCACATTATCTCTGCCAAATATTTGAATAAGTGACTTAAAAATAGGGATTCTGGCTACAAAATACATACATTGCTAATTCAGTAATGACCAGATATTATCATCCCCAGTACAGATAACTTGACATAGGGAAACAAGAAAGCCAGATCTAAGATTAATAATCCAGGTCAAGAACCAGATGCTTGTAAACAACATTTGAAACATAAGAAAACTTTACTTACTGTCATTGATGCTGCACTATATGTTCTGAGTTCTCTGTCTTCAATAATGTATCTGTTTACTGTGTATGTAAGAGAACTTGCCATAATTAGGGATATCACTTCACCCAGTACTCTAGGAACAAGTCCACTAAAGAATCCTGGCAAACCATTTTCATTGTAGATTTCTCTTATTGAAGAAAACAATCCACTGAAAATATAAATAAATAAGTAGATCAAAATATATAACTGTTTATCAAAACAGCTACTTCATTATAAACCTCTAGGCCAAGAAATGTAGGAAGACCAAAACGTCTTGTTGGAAAAGACGACCTGCACCTGCAGCATATAGTGCACCGGGGAGCGGAACAGGCCAACAAGCAAGCCCATACCTTGAAGATGATGATGATGAAAATATATAAAGAGTGATTCATTTAACTCTTTTAATTTTGACGCTATGTTAAACATTTCTGATAAATTTTTTGTAAATTATATAAATTTTAGTCCAGTTTTGATACCTGATAGGGTTGAAAATTTGAACTCTAAAATTTTCATCCATGGGATTAGAAGGCTTGATAGTGTACAATTTTCAATTGTTAGACTATGCATCAGATTATATTTGAAGAGAATAATATATGCTCAGACTGGGGTTTGAACCCAGGACTTTTAATTTAGTGTGTATCAGATGCCTGGATGAAATTCAAAATCCCTCTGTAGTACATACAAAGGGGCTTAGGGCAAAAACATGATAAGCCACATATTGTTCTATCTGAGATATAAGGGCCAACAACTTGAGAAAAAATCAGTCTGTGACAGCTGAGGATGGGGCCAATAGATGCCTTGAAACATAAGTTTAACAAAATCAACCATAAGAGATAAGAATACACAGACCAGATATCTTAATTGTATTTACATGTTTCATATATTTATATGATAAAATGTCTATATTTCATTCCCAGAAACTAAAATATTTACATTCATTATCGTGAAGTCATCATCATCATCTAGGGATTAAGCCTGCTGGCTCGTTCCGATTTCATGAAAGCTAGAATTGTTAAAATTGTTCAGACCTTCTTCTGTGTGGGCGTCCAACATTTCTCCTTTCTTGCGGTTTATAATTTAGCAATAATTTTGGAAATCTTCCTTCTGGCATTCTATCAATATGTTCTTTCCAGTCGTTCCTATATTTAATTATTTGGTCTGTAAGTTTGAAAATATTTAGTTCCTTTCTTATATCTTCATTTCTTTTCTTATACAGCAGAGTATATCCTGATATATTTCTTAAAAATCGCATCTCATCTGCTTCCAATCATTGTTCTTGTCCTTTAGTGATCATCCAACAGTATATTCTTGAAATACTTTTCAAATAAAATCTGACTTTTAGGCAAGAAGCTGTAAAACAATTAACATCCCTGGAAGACCTTTCAGAATATGAGATCCACGGGACACTATGTTAAACTCCTGGATTCTCTGAAAAACACCCTCATAGTATGCGTGTCATTAGGCGGGGTGCTGTCCATTGACCGGCTGGAAAACAAAACTCTTTATTTCATTATGTAAGAACACTGCATCATGTTGAAAGTTCCAGCTTCAAAGTTGTCTTTAATTAAACAGTGGATACATGAGTTTTCTCACTTCATATCGGAGCAAAAATTATATTCTCTAATGTTTGCAACAAACACGTGAATTAATTTTGTTTCACATTTCCCTCTAAAGTATGTACTTAGCTCTGCGGATTTAATGTGGTTAACCCGTCAGTGACGCACCCTTTTACTTGCTTTCCTACTGCATGGACGGAGGCCATTTTAACATTTTAGTATTCCTAGAACACTGATTTGTATAAACGATCATAACTTTTTTAAATATTGATGGATTTGAACGAAATTTTTACTTGTTAGCTCAGAAATAAATGAGAAATTTAATACATACCGTATGGAGTTCAGTAGCCTTTATAAACTATTAAAAAAATTTTTGAAATCTGAATTTCTCTCTCATGATACACATTTTTACTAAATAATTTGATTTGCTCACATTGGATATCCCTGTTTCTTTCTGTGAGACACTAAATATATTGTGTGGCATAGTGCTGATTCATCTGTAACTTGTATATACAAAAGCAGCTGACATAACCAAAATCAGAATGAATATTTAGAAGAGTGAACTCAAGCTCAATCTTGTGTCAAAGCACTAGCAATGTTTATACTTAGAATCTGAATTATTGCTTGGATTCGTATAAAAATTCTACAGCAGTTATTTACAACTACACAGACCATAAAAATAATTTTCTCTTATTTTAGTACTATTAATTTTAGAAATCAAAATCACATAACCTTAGTAGTTGAGCTTGGTGTGATACAGCTCGAAACACTCTTCAATACACAGACCTACATCACATTCCTGGCAGCAATAAACAGATGTCTTTCTTCTCCCATGTTTAGTACAAAAACACACCTCCTTTGAGGTTTCAATTTATCACTTTTAGGGGTAATTTTTCTGATGAAGTGTCTTTTAGGTTACGACTGGCCATAATTACGTATATAACGCACGACACCGCGCCTCAGACTGATTCCTTGTAAGTAACATCTATTTGAAAGAGGCAAAATAAATCAGGTATTCCCCTAAACAGGTCGATTTATATATCAATCGATAGCTTGTATATCATTTTATCGACCTGAAAAATTAGATTGTGTGTAAGTTTATTAGAAGCCCTGCAGAAAGCAACACAAAGCTAGGTCTGTCTGCCATCGAGTGTTGAAGTAAGAAACTACTTCAACCTCAATACTACATGCACAAAATGTGATCACAGCTGATTCATACACTTAGAAAGAAAGCTAAGATCGTAGGCTTCAAAATTATATTGTTCATACGCAAATATAAGAATATACAGCAGCAAAAAAAACAATTGAAAAGGTCGCGCGCATTTAGAGAAAATTACGATTACTTCAATCTCATCTGATTTTTAAAAAAATAATATGAAATTAAATTTTAAACAAATATTATTTTTATTCATATGTCCTGAAAGCTCATAATTTTTACTTTAAACACAAATAAATTACATATTTGTAGCTTCAAAAATGTACGATCCAGAACAAAAAGAAAACACACCTGCATAGGTCTATACCACGTATAGATGTCGGCAATAAGTGAAGAAGAGAGGGTCTATACCACGTATGGATGTCGGCGCTGACGGGTAATACATAAGCCTAATATTTGTCTGTGTTTACAATTATTTTATATACACTAAACCAAGAATAAAAGTCAATATTGTTTATTTTTTATTATTTCACTCACCTCATACTTCATAATTCATAGCAGACCCTGGGTTTCTTCACATCTTTTGTGACATTCTCAATGCTGCGTCACGTTCACAACTGACGTCCAACGGCCTTCTATCCTGCAGACTGACCTCCGCGCCATCTGGTGGCTGACCGAAGAATTTCCAAATCAGTCCTCTTTCTTTATAACCGGGTATTTCAAAATTCATAGTTGTATTTTCATTCTTGCATATGTAAATTTTTTCCCAAATTGTGAGTTCCTTCGGTTTTTCCAATTGTTTAAGTAATTTTGTTTTGGTTTCTATTCTATGTTTTTCTGACCAGGCATGTGCAGCAATTGCAGATTTTTCGGTTTTCCATTTTTAACATTTCTGAGGTGTTCTTTTAATCTTGTATTTAGATTCCTTTTTGTTTTTCCTATGTATATCTTTTCATAATCTTTACAATTAATTTGAAAAAATTGACATATGCAAGAATGAAAATACAACTATGAATTTTGAAATACCTGGTTACAAAGAAAGAGGACTGATTTGGAAATTCTTCGGTCGGCCACCAGATGGCGCGGAGGTCAGTCTGCAGGATAGCAGGCCGTTGGACGTCAGTTGTGAACGTGATGCAGCATTGAGAATGTCACAAAAGATGTGAAGAAACCCAGGGTCTGCTATGAATTATGAGGTGAGTGAAATAATAAAAAATAAACAATATTAAAAAACCTCATAGTGTTATTTCCTATCTACATAACTTAATAAAAGTCAATATTTAGTATTGGACGGGTGGAGGGGAAGAGTTTTAGCACTAGTGTCACCGAACTATTGAATTTGTGGAAGGGATGTAGGAGAAGACTGTAGATCCGATCACGTACTGAAATGATTCAATTTTGAGTGTGGGCAGAGAATCCCTAAACACGTGTGAAAGATCTTAATATGGTTGTCAAATTAGTCATTTAAGCACGGAATGCTCAAGCGGTTGGATCATTTAAAATCACAGCATTTGTCGTTTCTCCGTTACCAGCCTCACAATACATCACAAGTGGCAACATGTAATGAGAAGGGACAGCCCATTCCTACACGTAACCCCAATAGTAACCGGGTTGTCAAATTAGTCATTTTGCCAATGACTGCCTAGAAGGACGGACCAATAAAATCCATAATATTTGTCAGCTGCCAGACAAAGAACATATACAGAGGATAGGAAGTGGCAACATAGTAAGGAAGAGAAAGACAGCATGTTAGTTAACATATTTTCTGCCTATGCAGATTACTTGGTGGAGTAATTAATTTCATGCTATGTCTCATTTTAATATTTTATGGTCTAAACAAAAGTAAGAAAATGGAACATTAATGTACTGTAATATTCACAAAAGGGATGGATCTTTCACCAACATATGAATAAATCATGGCAAACTAGGTAATTTTGCAAATAAAGAAACAAAGGCACTCAATGAAAATTATATTATTTAGTTCATATCAGTTTTTTTATTATAACTTATAACGTTATAAGACTAATTAAGAATAAATTATTTAATGCTACAAATTTCAGTTTTTACAGTTAAAGTACAATTTGCATATTGCTTTGGCAACTGATATCAGTAATTAAATCACCCTTAATTTATTCCATTTTTACAAATTATATTGCAATGATTGATTACACATATTTTAATATTTAAACACATACTTTGGATATATTACTTTTATTTAATCTTTAAACTTCACTATGAGGTTTAGTTTACGATAAAATCAAATGTTTCCTACCTCTCCTCATATAAATCTTCTAAGTAGATCGCGATTTCGAGACCATAACAATATAATCTTCAGTACAATCTTTGTGACTGATGTTATGTCAATTGGAAGAAACACTTCTTCTTCCCTCTGTTGGTGGACCGGTGAACTTCTGGATCAGGTCAGAATTCGCAGGAATTTCGAAGTTCATAAGTTTTCTTTAGTTTTTCCGAATGTGGATTTTTTCCCAAACCGTAAGTTCCTTTTGTTTATCTATTTGTTTAATTAAGCTAGCTTTTGATTCAATTAAATGTTTTTTGGACCAAGCATGAGCAGCTACTCCTGACTTTTCCACTTCTCCATTTTTGACATTTCTAAGATGTTCTTTCACCCTTGTTTTCAAATTTATTTTTGTTTTTCCAATATAAATTTTGTCACAATCCCTGCATTTGATCTGATAAATTCCTGATTTGTTTTCTTCTTCAATTCTTACATTTTTATTGGTTTTAATTATCCTATTAAGGCTGTATTCATTCATCGGTTCTAACCTTATATTAAACTTTTGGAAAGTTTTTTGAAACTTATGGTTTTCCCGGTTGTTTTCAAATTCCTGACTTATTCCTGGTTTTCAAGATTTTCCCAACTGCTGGACCATATGTCACCACTCATACTGGCTAGCTGATCCGTCAACTTCTTTAATCAACACATGTGGATGTGAGGTCAGCAGCAGATAAGACAAAGGCGTTCTAGGGGTGTCAAGCCATGGAATTAGTTATCCAATACATTGTTTTTATACCATTGATAGTGAGAATGAAGAAATAGCAGTTCAATAAATTTATAAAAAAAGCAAATGAATGAATAAATAATATCTACTACAACAACTCACGATTATCTGTGTGCTTATTATCTGGTTTGCAGATTATCCGGGCATGACTCTTTTTACTGTAATTTTTAAAAAATTAATATAAATACTGTACTGTATTTTGTATTGTTATGAAAAAATTATTACTGAAAGTTTGTTGTTACAGATTGAAACCATAGATATGCTGTGGCAGTGGGTTTATCGCTGGTTAGTAGTGTGGCCATCAGTGGTTACAAGTGTGGTTATCGCTGGTTACGATGGCCATTTTGAATAACTGTTGTAACCAGAGTGGTCATGACAGGAAATAGTCCCACTTTTTTTTTCATATTTAAGAGTAAAATAAATTAATGTAATTACGACTCACACCTAAATACATTTAATATAACATTTTATGAATATGTGTTGCACGTAAGTAGTGTTAAAGTGGGTAAATAAATTTCTGATCATCTTCAACGGCACTGAATAACTTAATTGGATAATTCGTGCATATCTCAGTCTCAATTAACATGGATAATTGGGAGTTTGCTGTATTTATTTTTCTCTATGATACTTACAGATACCGTTTTTCTCCACCAACAAACTGTGCCATCATTCTTACTGCTATCACAGTAAATGGCTGACTTGTGACAATTGCAGCTGCACGGCATACAATATCACGGGCAAGACCTTGAAAAAATTTTCTTCGCCTAAGGAAATAAATATTATTTTATAACACCAACATTTATTGTAATGCAAGAATTTAAGTTTTGGTTGGAAAAACATGGCAATCAACCTTATTTACACCGGACACAAGTTAACTGAAAGCTTCTGCCCGTTACAGAGGAGTAGTCACAAAGTGAAGAGAACATTATAGAACTGTCTTTTCCATCCATAGTAATTCTTCCCAAAGGCAGGTCCTTCACTGCAATCATAGCATTTTCATGCTATGCTTGCAGCTTTACTAGGGAATTGTGTAGGTGTGGTAGCTTCCCATTGCTTTCCACACTGGTGAAGGATGATGGTGATGATGATAATGATAAGGATGATGATGGCCATATGATTTCGGGGACCGTTTGGGCCTTAAAGTTTTCCTGACATTTGTCTTACAGGTGAGGAAAAACCCCGATAAAAACCTCACCCAGAAAAACTGCCCCGACTGGGGATCGAACCCGGGCCCGCTGCGTGACAAGGCAGCATGCTACCTCAAGACCACAGCAGTGGACAACTGTCTTTTACCTATTAAATTATTCCATATGAGATGTCCAGCAATGCTGCAGCACTCAACAATGGAGTGGTGTTTGGGGTGGAGTAACAATGAAACAGAGAGAGAAAGAAAAAAAAGGAGGGACAGTTTATGGGAAACTTATTGTCCTTATTGGTAGATAATTCAGTAAAATGATAATGTGAAAGAAGAATGCTTTTAAGGGTCTAATTATCAGTCAGGCTTTCAGATATCCTGCACCAAGTGTATGTACGAGGGTCATACTGAAAGTCATGAGCAACATTTCTTTAAACAATCATAATATTTATTTTAGACAAATCAAGTACACCATGTTAATCTACAGATCTTTGTGCTACTTTTCAACATAGTATCCATTTCTTTGCACACATTTTGTCCAGCGTTCTACAAGCTTGAAAATTCCCTTATGATAGAAGTCCATTCCAGCTGCTCGAAGACACTGACGCACTGTTTTCCAAATATCCTCCAGCGTCTCATAGTGTTGGCCTCTCATCTGCTCCTTCACAGAACCGAAAAGATGGTAGTCGGAGGGTGCCAAATCAGGACTATAGGGAGGATGTGGAAGAGTTTCCCACCCAAATGTCCTGATCTTCTCCACAGTGGCACAAGCAGTGTGAGGACGCGCATTATCGTGTTGCAGAATGATCTTCCTTCCAGGACGTTTATCATGCAATGCATGACGGAGCTTCACAAGTGTCTGGATATAGCGGGCAGCATTTATGGTTTGTCCAGGTTCAAGAAATTCAACCAGAATGCAACCTTGCGCATCCCAGAAGACGCTGCCCATAACTTTCCCAACAGATTGCACTGTCTTTGCTTTTTTCTTTGATGGCGAATTCAAGTGATGCCATTCCATACTCTGGCATTTTGTTTCAGGCTCGTAGAAATGAAACCAGCTTTCGTCACCTGTCACAATACTCGTCAAAAAATCATCACCTTCATTTCGAAATCTCTGAAGAAGTTTATGGGTGATGGTTCTTCTCTGAAGTTTGTGGTCTTCACTCAATAAACGTGGAACTCAATGGGCACTAACTTTTCGGTAACCTAAGCTGTGAATCATTTCTTACACTGCACTGTGTCCTACTGCAAGTTTTGTAGCGATTTCATTCACTGTGATACGTCTGTCGTCTCTAATAAGCGCATCAACTCTTTCCTTGTTGCAATCTGTGGAGGCAGAGCATGGGCGACCACTACGAGGCTCATCTTTAAAATGTTTCACCCATCTCCTAACGCTGCTGGCACCCATGCAGGCATCTCCGTAAGCACATTGAAGTCTTTGGTGAATATCAATAGCAGATTGTTCCTCTTTAACAAGGAATTCAATGACAGCACGCTGTCGAAACTAAACGCTGATGTCCACCATTTTGGAAACACTGTGTGTGGTCACGTGATAGAAACTATGATGCCACAACAACATGACAGTGTTGTGGTATAAAGTCTGTAGATTACGATCCTGCAGTTGTTTTTGTTACATTGTTGAAATTTGAATTTTAACAATGGGTTGCTCACGACTTTCAGTATGACCCTCGTATAAATAATTTTGTAATAAAAAATACAAAATTAGAAATTACTGATACTGTCATTCTTATATACAATTTTAATACACATTATAAAAAATAATTAATTTCACATGATCTTAAAAAAGTGATTATTTAGAAAGTGACACTAATAGCAAGAGAATGATATGATTAATAAACTAACATACATTATTGGAAATTAATAATAATAATAATAATATATAAATAAATAAAATGTAAGTATCCTCAACTCGTGTCCACCTCAGAGTTGGGTCGAGGAATGAAATGAGATGAAGCCCCTATAATTACAGAGGTCTGTGAATGACAAGGGTGCTGGCCAACCACTCCTGAAGCACCGTCACAGAGGCGGATGAATGAAATGAAACGAAATGGATGAGTATGGAAAAATGGTGGATTGAAATTTGTGGCAGGGAAAAATGGAAAACCCTGAGAAAAACCTGCCCAAGCTCCGTTTCGTCCGTCAAGAAACCCACATGGAGTGACCAATACTCGATCACGGGACCCCAGCAGTGAAAGGCAAGCATCTAACTGCTTGCACCACAGAGCCACATAATAATAATAATAATAATAATGATAATAATAATAATAATAATATGGATGAGAAATATGGGCTATGAATAAAAAAAAAAGATGAAACTGCATACGGCAGCAGAAATGAAATTTTTGAGAACAGTAAAATACTCATGGCAAGATCATAAAACAAACACAGAAGTAATCCAATTTGGAAAAATATAAAATTACTGAAAAAATGGAGACTATACATTCGATGAATGACCAGAGAAAGACTGCTTAATTTAATATTAAAATACTGCCCAGTTGGGAAATGAAGCCAAGATTGACCACTTACAAACTGGATGGATAATGAGACTGGAACAGCTCACTACCTTTATCGATGATTGCTTGATGATGATGATGATAATAATAAATTTATCATTTGAGGTTTCTGAGTGTAAAAAATGGTACATAATATTTTTAAATGCTTCAAATTATATCCTATTACACATTTCATGGAGTGAACATTCAAGTAGTTTAAAAAATAAATAACAGATGGCAGAGCAATACTGTTTTCAAATTTTGGTATCTAGGACATATTTCACTCATAGACTGCGATGGACATGACACGTAGTATGAATGGGGAATGAAAGAGGGGCATGGAAACTTCGTCATTCATGCATCTCAATTTAAATACAAGTTTTTCTTATACAATCCCTACACACCAAAGGCAATGAACCTTCGTTCCAAATGCGATCTGGCAACTTCTTTATAAAGAATGTGAATTAACACTACTTTATAGCCATTACCAAGTTAACTTCGCACGGGTGGAGGGGAAGAGTTTTAGCACTAGTGTCACCGAACTATTGAATTTGTGGAAGGGATGTAGGAGAAGACTGTAGATCCGATCACGTACTGAAATGATTCAATTTTAAGTGTGGGTGGAGAATCCCTAAACACGTGTGAAAGATCTTAATATGGTTGTCAAATTAGTCATTTAAGCACGGAATGCTCAAGCGGTTGGATCATTTAAAATCACAGCATTTGTCGTTTCTCCGTTACCAGCCTCACAATACATCACAAGTGGCAACATGTAATGAGAAGGGACAGCCCATTCCTACACGTAACCCCAATAGTAACCGGGTTGTCAAATTAGTCATTTTGCCAATGACTGCCTAGAAGGACGGACCAATAAAATCCATAATATTTGTCAGCTGCCAGACAAAGAACATATACAGAGGATAGGAAGTGGCAACATAGTAAGGAAGAGAAAGACAGCATGTTAGTTAACATATTTTCTGTCTATGCAGATTACTTGGTGGAGTAATTAATTTCATGCTATGTCTCATTTTAATATTTTATGGTCTAAACAAAAGTCAAAAAATGGAACATTAATGTACTGTAATATTCACAAAAGGGATGGATCTTTCACCAACATATGAATAAATCATGGCAAACTAGGTAATTTTGCAAATAAAGAAACAAAGGCACTCAATGAAAATTATATTATTTAGTTCATATCAGTTTTTTTATTATAACTTATAACGTTAAAAGACTAATTAAGAATAAATGATTTAATGCTACAAATTTCAGTTTTTACAGTTAAAGTACAATTTGCCTATTGCTTTGGCAACTGATATCAGTAATTAAATCACCCTTAATTTATTCCATTTTTACAAATTATATTGCAATGATTGATTACACATATTTTAATATTTAAACACATACTTTGGATATATTACTTTTATTTAATCTTGAAATTGTCCTAATATTTAATATTTAAAGAAGTATCCTAATATTTTTAACAATATATTCAATCTGAGCACATTTTAGGGGTTTTGAACATATATATGTCAAATTTGATTTATTTTGATGTTTTTATTATTATTAATTTAACACTCCTCACTGAAGGATAAAAATCTATTCTATAGTAATTTTGCCCAAGGACAGATCTTTCACTGCAATCAAAGCATTTTCATTCTATGTTTTACAGCTTTATTAAGGAATTGTAGGTGTGGTAGCTTTCCACACAGGTGATAGATGATGATGATGATGATAATGATAAGGATGATGATGGTGGCCAGATGATTTTCAGGGACTATTGGGCCCTAAGCGTCCTTACAGGTGAGAAAAAACCCCGAAAAAACCTCACCAGGAGTCTGTCCTGACCGGGAATTGAACCTGGGCCGCTGCATGACAAGGCAGCACACCATCTCAAGACCACAGCAGTCGATTATATTTGAAGAGAAAAATGATATGCTCAGACTGGGATTTGCAGCTACCATCTGCATGATTGAGAAAATGCTCATAGCATTCGATGCTCGGGAATTAACAATGTATAAGAGAAAAAAAAATTGATTTAGATTGGAGTTCTCAGGTAGCTCAGTGGTTAAGCATTGAGCCTAGAAAGCCTAGGTTCTGGGTTCAAACTCCAGTCTGAGCATATAATTTTCTCTCAAAATATAATTTATTTATTTATTAAAAATAAGAAAATTCAACATAAATAAATTTTGAAAGTATGTTACAAATTTGTTTTGAAATTCCAACTGATGCAAAGTTTCAACCAAAAACATCTCAACTTTCAATTTTTGTAATGTAAATATTTTTATTAGATTTTTACTAATAGTGCTGGAAAAGCAATGTGTGTGCCACACCCTTGCAATAACAATAATTTTAATCCAATATGAACTATTTCTATGTATTAAAATTTTCTTGTTATAAATAGTAAGAATACTAACCTTTCTTCTTCACTGCATTTATCTTCTGAGTCATTTTCTCTTTCTTCTTCAAATTTAACTGACTCATATACTTTCTGGTATGTAAGACCACTAACCAAGCTAGCACATAATTTAGGGCTCAACCCTCTATAGCAACCGGTAAATCCATCCACACTATTAATGTAAGCCACTGAAAATTGTACATACATACACATAATAAAAGAAAAGTAACACGAAAATCACATAAAATAAAAATATTATCTCTATAGAAGATTTAACACTTTTGATTTGTATAATGATGAATAAAACATATCTATTGAATTATGTAGATAGGAAATAACACTATGAGGTTTGTGACACAGCATTGAGAATGTCACAAAGGATGTGACGAAACCCTGGGTATGCTAGGAGTTGTGAAGTATGAGGTGAGTGAAATAAAAAATAAACAATATCTATTGAAGTTTTGTTCTAGCTGGAAATATATACACTTAATGGATTTTGCTTAAATACCAAAATTAGGAAGACAAATTAGAATGGATAGAATACGAAATAAAGAAATAAGGGAAATTGTGGGTGTACAAGAGGAGCCGGACATCATAGACATTATAGAAAAGAAAAGATTACAGTGGTATGTCCATGTCAAAAGAATGCCAGAGCAAAGATTGCCTAAAATTGTTATGGAATGGATCCCAAGAGAAAGGAGGAAGAGAGGAAGACCGAAGAAAACTTGGATAGAAGAGGTACAAGCAGCTATGAATATCAGAGGATTGGAGGAAGATCAATGGATGGACAGAGGGGAATGGCGTTTGGTTTCTGGAAGACGGTGGCAGCTGCCATGATACCGGATGATAATGATGATGAGGAAGACAAATACATGTCGATCAACTCAATATATCAATAATTTTTAATAATAATTTTGGATCACCCTTGAAGTTCCTATTACAAAACTGAAATGATACAAACATACATTAAACATACATTAAACTTAGGATATAATCTAACTTATAATGAGGAATGTGATATATCCTTTAAAATACAAAACTATAATAAAGCTTTAAGAATTATCAACCAAATTTTTAAACCATCAAAAGTACAGAAACACACAAGAAATGAAAATCTATAAAATTCTCGCTAGACCCATAATCTGTTATGGCAGTGAAGCTTGGACCATCAGAACTCAGGATGATCGTCATATTACAGCCACGGAGATGAAATTTCTGCGACGAACTGCAGGTTATAGTCTTCTAGACCACCAAAGAAATTCAACAATAGCCAGAGAGTTAAACATTGTACCTATATCTGAATACCTCCAAGAATATAAAAAACGATTGGCTAGCCCATATTCAGCGCATGGATCGTCACAGAATACCAAACCAAATTCTTCACTACATTCCTCGAGGCAGAAGATCTGTGGGTCGACCTTTTCGGAGATGGCGGGAGACCGTAACGGGCCACTGGGCCTAATACTTGAAAGGACGACGATGATGATGATGATACATTAAACTGAGTCTTCCTCAAATAATAAGTGTTATATTGGATTAGTCAGCTGTAATGTGGCACTATAAAGCAGAATTCACAAAATGCATTGTATAATATAAAATTTATGATCAATTTCAACGAAACACTCTACAATCAGTTACACTTAAATTAATTTAAATGTCCACCATTGTACTCTCGCTTTGAAGTGAATAGTTTTTATTATAGCCTGTGATTTTGTTAGTGAAAGAAAAGAATGAAGTTGTAAATTATCTCGTACCACTTATGTTTTTAGTGCCGTGAGTAGAAATTACTGCTATTTTTTAGTGTTCGCTTCCAGCAGAACTGATAACATCAGGGGGAAAAACAATTGATGGAGAAGATGAGTTGATTGCTTAGTTTGATTTGGCAAAAAGGAGGTTCTTCCAAATTAATGGAAAGAATTGATTATCATACCAATCTATAAGAAAGGGAATAAAACTGATTGCAACAACTACAGGAGCATTTCATTACTTTCAACTCTGTACAAGATTCTAACAAATATATTCAATTTTTTAAGAGAAAAATTTTACACTCAGAGACTGGGGCTTGAACCCAGGACCTTTTGTACTCTAGGTGAATGCTCTACCTAGTGAGCTATCTGAGCAACTCCAATCTAAATATAAACTTTTCTCTTAAATGCGCTGTTAATTCCCACGCACCAAATGCTACGAAGTTTTTGCTTCTATCTTGCAAATGGTGGCTTCTTTATTAAGACGACATTTAATTGGGAATTTTACATTGCATTATAAAGCCAGTACAGCTTCTTTTGATTTTTTTTTATTATTCATTTCATACATCTCAATGATATTGAGATGTATGAAATGAATGATAATAAAAAAAACATTGAAATATATTAATATCCAGACTTACTACTTATATTGACGATGTAATAGTTGATCATCAGTGTTGATTTAGAAGAAAAAAGTCTACAATGAACTCACCATGTGGGAAAAAATCTAAATTCAGAACAATTAGGAGAGAATAATGAATTTTGAAATTTCCAGGGAGATAAATTTAATATGCAAGTTCTTAGGACCACAAAAAGAGAGAGCAGGAGTCGACATACAGCTATTCTATGCCCTGTAAAATCTCAATTCTTTGCATGAACAGTTTGAGAGTTCTAAAATCTACTACTAAACAAAAACTTTACATATGTTGTAACTGTACATAAAATGGATCAATTGTCCAGTATTTCAGAAATTATTTCTTGGAGTCAACTGCACCCAAAAGGCAAACAATTCATAAAATCATTGGCAAATTATTAGCTACGGCATTAGTATTGGACAAGAAATCAAACATTAGTTGTTGCAATCAACACATCAAATAAAAGAGAGCATTGATGTTTTTATTATTAATTTAACACTTCTCACCCTGAAGGATAAATTATATTTAAAGAGAAAAAAATTTCTCTTCATATATAAGTGATCCCACTACAGGCCTCAGGAGACCCTTGGGGTAGTAGGAGGTTAAGGCTCCCACTTTTTCTTGACAATCGGCACTTGATGTCAGCCGGGTTGTCAGCCCTGCGTGACGGCCGCCTTTACCCCAGAACAAGTGTCTGGTACTCATTTCAGTTAGAGGCTGTGTCGACCCCAGGGCCATAGTGCCGCCAGAAGGTTTGGGTCAGTTTAAAAATCCTGACCCCACCGGGACTCGAATCCTCGACCTTCCGGATTGTAGCGCAGTGCCTTAACCACTATGCTACGGCGTGCCCCCTCTCTTCATATATATATATATATATATATATATATATATATATATATATATAAATAAATAAGAGATAATATTTTAACAAAGGAAAAGCTTAAATATATTGCAGCCTATTAGAACAATAGTTTCCAAAATTGCAATGAAATTTAACAGAGCAGCCAACAGCATGTCATTCATCACCATAAAATGGAACTAAATTACTTAAACTGTATCCGTACAAGGTATTTGTGACTGTTTTAGAAAATATGTTGTTCAACAGCAAACCAATGAAACTAAATTATTCAAACTGCATCTGTACAGTCTTCAACATTGTCTTTGAAAAAGAAAAATGGCTCAACTGCACTTCTACTAGCGCTTGATTTTTCAGTTATATTGTTGTAAACTATAGCTCTTCTTCTGTATTTACTAACATTATTTAATATTTTAAACTTTTTCAAACATTTTTTATAACATTATTAGACAATTTTGAAGTATTTATTTCTTCTTCTTCTTCTTCCTTCCAAGTATTAGACCAAGGCCTGTTACGATCCTATAGAAAATTTTTCCTCCAGCGTTTCATAGGACGGCCCAGTGATCTTCGTCCTCTTGGTATATAATTATAAACAGCTTTGGGGATCCGATTTGAACTCATTCTTTCAAGATGTTGTTTCCAATTTAGTTGGTACTGTTTAATATATTCCAAAATTGGCGTAGTCTTCAATTCTTTTAAGATATCGGTGTTCCTTTTCCAATCCCATCTGGTGTAACCCGCTGTTCTGCGCATGAATCTCATTTCACAAGCCGTTATTCTGTTTTCATGTTGTTGTTTTAGTGTCCATGCTTCACTACCATAGGTCAACACTGGTCTAGCCAAAGTGTTATATAAACGTAATCTGGTGTTTTTTTGTACAAGGGATGGTTTCATAACTTGATTAATAATTCCTAAACTTTTATTATAACTAGTAACTTTTTCAGGGATATCCTTTTCATCCCAGATAGAGAGATAATATCCAAGATATTTAAATTGATTAGATCTCTCTAAAATTTTATTCTGGAGACAGATTTTACTTTGTATGGGGTCCTTCCCACGAAATGCCAAAATTCATTTCTTCAGTCCTTTATTTTCTTTTCTTCTCCAGAAAAGCCTGACCAGAGGCTATAAGATGGCAGCCCCATCACTGGTCTTGCCTTCCTTTGGCCAGCAACCAATTGAAGGGTCTATTATTATGCTTTCAAGTCTTATACGAGAATTTCCCAGAAGTATTTATTTAAATATGCAAATCACAATATTATGACACTGTTAGACAATATTGTGATGCTAACTGCTATTTTCTCCACAGAGTATATTATTTAGTCTATAGTTTTCCTATCGCTGTTTTGGGATATCGCTAGTTGGATCAGCATTAGGGAGTGATATGTAAGTGTACACCCATTTTTAATAAACATTTGGTAATTTTAATATTATTCATATACTTTTTTAACATATATTTGGAGATTTATTGCAAATATTGGTAATTTAAATTTCATAGTGACGGATAGTAATCAAGGATGATAATCAATATGTGGTTCGATTGTGGGTTATTGCTGATTCTATAAACTCTGGTGCATGCGCATTGTTGTTCTATAGGACTTTGAAAATATTTCACGCTAGTTTAAGTGTAGGTTTTCTAGGAAAAATGTTTTTCAGATGTTTCAATAATCTAAAAAACTGTTGGTTGTATAGTTTACTTTACATACTCTTAACTCTTAATTCAACAATCAATGTCATATTTAAATTAATATTGGGAAGTAAACATTATGAGGTTATATCATTTATATGAGTGGAGAACATATTTGGAAAAACTTCTAAATACCAATAAAAAAAATCAACATCCCAGACAGTAAGAAATCTGGAATTTATCAAATTCATTGTAATGATTGTAGCAAAGTATACATAGGAAAAACAAAAAGGAATTTGGAAACACGCATTAAAGAACATTTTAGAAATATTAAAAATTGTGAAATTGAAAAATCAGCAATTGCTGCACACAGTTTCTAGAACATCATAAAATTGAAAAAGAAGCGAAACTTTTGAAACAATTGGATAAAATGTTGGAATTGACAATTTGGGAAATGATATATATTCAGAAGAATAAATATCGATCTATGAATTTCGATATTCCGGTGGATAAAAATTTAATTACAAAGTTTATAATCCCAACAAAAGATGGCTGCACAAGAAGTGATGTCAGTAAAGAAATCAACAATCACGGAATTTCATCAGTGGAAGCCATGACTGAAGAAGGACATGATTTTGTCTGAAACCGTCGGTATCAAAGAAGTTTGAAAATGTATGAAGTGAGTCGATTAAAATATGTTCTCCACTCACTATTAATCAATGTCATGTATGATCTACTGAGCTGTTGAATCTTACATATGTGGAGCTATCAAGAACTGGTCTTTGCAAAGTAAATGCATTGTGTTTATTGCACAATATATAAATGCATAAATGATAAATCCATGGTATAAGTTAATCAACTTGTGGCTAAAATTATAATCTATAAAGCATATTGGATTTTGTATTGAAAAATGTTATTTCTAAAGAAAAAATGCACAGTCTTCATTTATTTTCCCAGAGATTGGTTGCATTTTTATAGGAAGAGAGAAAATAGACAACCATTTATTTTCACATACAAGATATATGAAATAAAATATGTTTTGCACATTTTAAAAATAGATAGATAGATCATCGGTTGATTAATGTCTTTGACATCGTCCGATTCCTAATAGCCAATTTTGTCGGTCCATCCAATTTCCTGGTTGTAGATGTTTCTCCTTCATGTATAAACATATTCCCTGACTCCAGGAGGTTTTAGGTCTTCCCTCAGGTTTCCATTCCAAAACAGATTTTGGTAGTCGATCCTCTTCCATTTGCTGGACATGTCCGTACCATCTTAATTGCTAAGTTTTAATATAATCTAAAATAGTGTCTTCAATCTTCATTTTAAAAATACTGGAAATTTTAAGAGAGGCAATCATAGTTATGAGATTCTTTTGAATTATTTACTTTTTTTTTATCACTCGCTCTTAACAGAATGCATTCTCTTTATAAGAAATAATGAAAGTTAAAAGTGTTAAGACTTTATCTATACTAACCATATTTGAACACATTTGGCAGAGCAAGAGCAGGTTTTCCAAATAAAGTTCTTGTAGGGTAAGGTGGAAATGGTTCATGTCCTATCTGAAATTCAACAATAAGAATTACTGGTTCATTCTTTAAATTATTCAATTACATTAATCAAATTAAAATATTCATGAGACAAGGTAAGAATCAATTGTCGTGGTGGAGTGGCTTGTGTGCTTAAATGATCCTGAGAGCTATGCCGGCGGTAGCATTGCTGCCGATAGGGTTACCCATGCCGGACTGGTCGAAGGTGATAAGCCAGACGAAATAAGTACCTTGGTCGAAAGAGTGACGATCTTTCACCGTAAAAATACAACCGTCAAGAAATGCGGACATGGGTTCTACTGGGGTAAAATTTTCCGGAGGTCAAATAGTCCCCCATTCGGTTCTCCGGGCGGGGACTACTTCAGGGAACCCATGCCAAAGGCTCAAACACAGGGACATGTTCCTAGGAACATGGAATGTTAGGACTTTATACAATAGCGGGGCACTAGAGATATTAACGCGGGAATGGATAAATCGCCCTTGGATATAGTCGCTTTACAGGAAGTTAGGTGGCCAGGAGAAGGTAGTCAGGAATCAGGAAGCTTTGCATTATACTATGGGGGTGCAGAAAGACCTGCATTTGGAACGGGTTTTTTAGTCAGAAGGAGGATCCTATCCGCTATCCGAGATATTAAGTTTGTTAGTGATAGGATATCATACATAATTCTAAAGGGTAAACGACATGATTTTATAATTGTAAATGTACATGCCCCCACAGAAGATAAAGATGACAAGATCAAGGATGAGTTCTATGAAGAATTAGAATGCTTATTTGATAGCCTTTCACGATATCATATGAAAATTGTCTTAGGAGATTTTAATGCAAAAGTGGGGCGGGAAGATATATTCAAACCAACAATAGGCAAATTCAGTCTTCATGAAGATAGTAACGACAACGGGGTTAGATTAGTCACATTTGCCACATCAAAGAATCTCATTGTTAAGAGCACAACATTTCAGCATAAGGATATTCATAAATACACCTGGACGTCCCCAGATGGAGAAACTCGGAACCAGATAGATCATGTATTAGTGGATAAACGCTGGCACAGTAGCATCATTGATGTTAGATCAGTTAGAGGGACAGACTGCAATTCGGATCATCATCTGGTCAGAGTGAAAATCAGACAACGGCTATCGCTTATGAGAGGAACAAACGCTAAAGATGATTCTGTAAAATATGAATTAAAAAACTTGAAAAATGATGAAATGCGGCAAGAATACCAAATCAAAATTGCTAATAGATTTGAAGTACTGGAATCTTCAGATGACAATGTGGCAAACGAAGAAGAAACTGATATAAATAAAGAATGGGAGGCTATAAGAGATACTATTAAATTGTCAGCATCAGAAAGCATTGGTTGTTTAAAAAAGAGGCAAAACAAGAAATGGTTTGATGAGAAATGTGCCGACATTGTAAAGAAAAGAAAGCTAGCAAAAATGAAATGGTTACACGAGCCAAATGAGGTAAATTTAGAGCAATTGGGTAGTGTTAGACGGGAAACCACCAAGTTACTAAAGAGTAAAAAGAGGGAATATTTGAGAGAGAAGATTAATGATCTTGAAATGAATGCAAAAAATAGGAACATTAGAGAATTATATCAGGGAATTAGTATAGAGAAGAAAGGGTTTCAGGCTAGAACAAACATAATTCGGAATGAAAATGGGGATATGATTGCAGATTCCAAGAGTATATTAAATAGATGGAAAAGTTACTTTAATCAGCTATTAAATGTACATACAGAACAGGACATTGAGGAGGATAAGTTACAGACAGCAGAAATGCTAGTCGCAGAGCCAAGTGCATTAGAGGTTGAAATGGCAATTGAAAAATTGAAGATGTATAAAGCATCAGGTTCAGATGAGATCCCAGCAGAACTGATAAAATCAGGGGGAGAAAAATTGATGGACAAGATACGCTGGTTGCTTAGTATGATTTGGGAAAAAGAAGCTCTTCCAGATGAATGGAAGGAATCAATTATCGTACCAATTTATAAGAAAGGAGATAAAACTGATTGCAACAACTATAGGGGCATCTCATTACTTTCAACTTCGTACAAAATTCTAACAAATATATTAGTAAGCAGACTTACTCCCTATATTGATGACATTCTAGGAGATCATCAATGTGCATTTAGAAGAAACAGGTCTACAACAGATCAGATTTTTAGTATAAGACAGATTTTAGAAAAGAAATGGGAATATAATGGTACTGTACATCAACTATATGTAGACTTCAAAAAAGCATATGATTCAATTAAGAGGGAGAAGTTATATAGTATCCTGCTGGAGTTCGGAATTCCTAAAAAGTTAGTTAGACTTATACGAATGTGTCTAAATGGCTCAACGAGTAGGGTGCGTGTAGGCAAACAGTTTTCAGACACTTTTGAAATCCAGAATGGGTTGAAGCAAGGAGATGCACTATCTCCTCTACTATTTAATTTTGTACTAGAGCATGCCATTAAATCTTTAGAGAATGAGGAAGGCTTACAACTGAATGGTATTAATAAGCTGTTAGTTTATGCTGATGATGTAGTACTACTGGCCGATAGCGAGGAGATACTAAAGGCCAACACGCACACACTATTGAGTAACACTAAGAAATTAGGACTGGAAGTAAATATCAGTAAAACTAAATATATGGTCACACGTAGAAATACATTATATAATGGAAATGGACAGCTAATGACAAATGAGGGAAATTTTGAGGAATTGGCTGAATTCAAATACCTAGGAACAATAATCACAAATAGGAATGAGATGCACAAAGAAATTAAACATAGGCTCAATTCTGGAAATGCATGCTATTATGCATTGCAGAGACTTTTGATGTCCCAACTCCTTTCAAAAAACGTTAAGCTGAAAATATATAAAACTATTATTCTACCAGTTATATTATATGGGTGCGAAACATGGACTCTTACTTTAAGGGAGGAAAGGAGATTACGAGTATTTGAGAATAAAGTTCTTAGGAAAATTTTTGGACCAAAGAGAGATGAACAGACAGGTGAATGGAGAAGACTACATAACAATGAACTACATGGTCTTTATAGGAAGCCAGATATAATAAGAACAGTTAAGTCCCGTAGACTGCGATGGGCAGGACATGTTGCGCGTATGGGGAATGAAAGAAGTGCATGGAAACTTCTTGTAGGAAAGCCAGAAGGAAAACGCCCAGTTGGTAGACCAAGAATGAGGTGGGAGAACAACATTAACTATGATTTGAGGGAAGTAGATTATACAGGAAATGATTGGAAAGCATTAGCTCAGGATAGGGATGTATGGAGAGCTTATGTCCGCGCGGCCATGAACCTACGGGTTCGATAGTGCCAGTGAGTAAGTAAGTAAGTAAGTAAGGTAAGAATCAAAGGCAAGACAGGACAGGAATTAAGCACATAATTCCATCTAAAAAATTGGACCTGACTGCCTAGCAGAACACCTTGAAAAAAATAGGATTAAGAAATTTGCCATCTGTCAACATCTAGACTCAATGATGAATGAGTTGCAGTTTCAATCCTGGCTGGAATTCATGGATGTTTAGGATGAAAACATCCAAGGGTAAAGTACTCCGGGAAGGACTTTAAGCCAGAATTATGAGTCTGAAGATTTTCAGGTATATAAAAGAATCTCAAACCTGAATAAAAAAAGGCCTCTGAGCAAAATTTAACCAATCTTCCTCCATCCAAGTAATACCTTACTTTCCTACTAGATGTCTCCTTGAGGCAATGTACTAATCACATGTCACTGGATGACATCTAATAAGCATAACTAAATTAGTCTGGTTAAGAAACTTCCCACTAGGGAAGCATCCACTTCCCGAGCTGGACGAATGGGGTTTAATCATCAAACACCTATAGAAATGCTCAATTGTCAAAATGTTTCTGAATATTTAAATAATTTTTGTTAGCATTTTAGTTTTCTATAAAACGGAATCTGAAAATTGTATAAAAAGAATTGTTCTAAACTAGTTGAAACTGACACATCACATAGAATACCTGAATACATAACAAAAAGAGCATTTGTACAGGGACTAGGCTCAACTTTAGATTACCTTCCACTTGATCTTCAATGCTATATTCTTGTAATACCCTTGCTCCATGTACTTCTTCCGTCTTTACTAACATTTCATGCTATTTTGAACTTTTGCAATGATAGGCCTACTTATATTTTTTTACAATTATTAAATATTTATCTATGTATGCAATGATTTCTTCTGAGTTCTGCAGAATGGTTGTGCACAAGCATGAATGCTTAAAGAAGCCTCTGTCGGTTAATGGAGATATTTGTGAAATTGGAATGACCAACATTCAAAAATATATTTTAAGAAATGGATGTTCAGTCACTTCATTTTGTTAGGTTCCGATGGGACAAGTTATTGTATATCAAATTAGTGTTCACTTCATTAAATAATATGCATATCATCATCTTAAGGCATGACAACTTCAAAAGTGAAAGTTTTGGCCTTCTCAACAATCCTCCTCCATACCAATCTGTTTCTTGCCATATTCAAATTAGTCAGTTTCATTTTCCTTAGATCGTTCATTGTGTCATCCTCCCATCTGATCTTCGGTCTTCCTACAAATGTGCATATAACTTATTTTATTACATTAGGAAAGGGTAAGTTAGTGTACATTTATTTCTAATAAATGTCTGAGAAGTTATTGTAAAGGTTGGTCATACCAATTTCACAGCTATGTGGTTTCACCTAGCAACTACCCTATAAACTCTCAGTAAGGGCTTCACAATCTAAGGACAATCAAGGAACTTTTGCACATGTGCACTGTAGGACTTACAAAATTTATTAGGGAAAGTAAATTAAAGCTTTTCCACAGACTGCCCAACTCAACTATTGCCAAATAACTATTACTTTAAAGTAATTTTTTTTTGCTCTTCTATGTCAGGAGTCCACCTATACTCATTTTATTTCATTAGGTAGAGAAAATGGGCAAATTGGTGTATATCAGATTAGTTTACTGGATAATCTGGCGCACCAAAAGGAAAAGTTGGCTATTCCGTTTGAACAGTAACTAACTTAAGACTCTTAGCATAAAATACTTTTTATTTTTTTTATTTGAAAACTGCCGGTAGGTAATTGTGGTTCATATGGTATAGGCCTATTCTAGTTTTCCCCCCACATTCTACAGACCATTATCTTTTATTTGCCAAATTCACTTGATGATCGTATACTACATTCCGAATTTCCCATACTGCCATAAAAGTCTTGGGACTTCCAACTGAACCCTTACTGATCAGAGATCATATTTACAACTCTGGGTATTTCCCTAACCCTTTAAAATATTCTATATTATACCGGGATACGGGGAGCCAATTAAATACAAAGTTGCCTATTAAACTTATTAAAAAATACTTATTTAAATTACCCAAAACTAACCTGAATCAGTACTTTAGCATATTCTATAGGATGTGAAATTGTGTTCACAAATATCCTGACAGCTAAACCACTCCACGAAGATTCATTTCTTTGACTTGTCATGTTTGAATCCAAATTACGTGAGGTTTCTAAATCTAAGCAACTATCTCTTATCAACAATAATTTTCCATTATCTATGTTACTTTAACCTCAATCACATCAAAATCCACAGACATAGCCTTAGTACAAAGATCTCGTTTCTTGTCATAGAAATAGGTCATAATCACTACCAACATCTGAATTTATAAATTACAACCTTCAATTACAACATCTTGAGCTAAATTGGCATATTTATTTTTGGGATCATTGTGAAATGCACCAGAAAACATTATTTTAATTTTATAAACAATGATATATGCTATTTATGTAAGTAATATATTGGCTACATTTACATTAACATGTTTGGCGAGATCAGAGACTATGCTATTAAACTTCGTTCTCTATGTATTAAACAGCAACAACGGGTTATCTCTGGCAAGAACATATGCATAGAGAACCGAGCAAGGACACGGTAATATCGTTACTGCTAGAGGTTACTGCGTTATCACATCGACTGTGTGTGACCAGAGATAACTGTGTGACTAAAGTGGGTTTTCTCTGGTGTGTGAACTGTACTCGATGGTAAGATGTTAATAGTGGGTTTTCTCTGGTAATAGCGTAGAGGTTATCTCTGGCGTAGAGATACAATTTACAATATTTTATTTGGATGATAGAGGTCACTGATGGAGAAATGTGTTGTAGTGCCATCTGTTACGAATTGAGGCAATTACAACTCTAGTAGTTATAATAAATTAATAATACAGCAAATATATTCATTCAGCACGATTCTCTATGCTCAACACACAAACCATGCAGATGCGAAAGAAAAAGGAGAACTTAGTTTCCAACTTCCTTCTACCAACTGTTAGACCTACCACTAACTCGCTGACACCCGTAAATTCATGGCCGCGCGGACATGAGCTCTCCACACATCCCTATCCTGCACTAATGTTTTCCAATCATTCCCTGTATAATCTACTTACCTCAAATAATGGTTAATGTTATTTTCCCATCTCATTCTTGGTCTACCAACTGGGCGTTTTCCCTCTGGTTTTCCTACAAGAAGCTTCCATGCACGTCTTTCATCCCCCATTCGTGTCATATGTCCTGTCCATCGCAGTCTACGAGACTTAACTGTTCTCGTTATATCTGGCTTCATATAAAGACCATGTAGTTCATTGTTATGCAAGTCTTCTCCATTCACCTGTCTGTTCATCTCTCTTTGGTCCAAAAAAAATTGTCAGTACCTTAATCTCAAATGTTTGTAAACTCCTCTCCTCCTTTAAAGTAAGAGTCCATATTTCGCATCCATATAATATAACTAGTACTGTAGAATAATAGTTTTATAAATTTTCAGTTTAACGTTTTTTGAAAGGAGTTGGGACGTCAAGAGTCTCTGTAAATGCATAATAGCAAGCATTTCCAGAATTGAGCCTATGTTTAATTTCTTTGTGCATCTCATTCCTATTTGTGATTGTTGTTCCTAGGTATTTGAATTCAGTCACCTCCTCAAAATTTCCCTCACCTGTCACTAGCTATCCATCTCCATTATATAATCTATTTCTATGTGTGGCCATATATTTAGTTTTATTGATATTTACTTCCAGTCCTAATTTCTTAGAGTTACTCAATAGTGCGTACGCGTGGGCCTTTAGTATCTCTTCGCTATCGCCCAATAGTACTACTATTACTATTATTATAGCATAATTATGTCCCGCCCCGTAGCCGAGGGTTAATGCAAGCTGTCTTGGCGCAGAGCTACGGTAGTTCCCATGGGGGAAGACATTTTCTCATGGAATTTCGGCCACATGCTAACCAGTCACCCCTACAATGACTGGATGATCGTCTACCTCTGTAATTAGCATATGTTGATGTGAGCTCAGCAGCCGGTTTGTAGGCCAAAGGCCTTCTAGGTCTGTAGCGCCGTGGAGTTTATTTAAAAGCATAATCATAAAATTAGTAAGCACATTTGTATTATAATAGTAATTAAGGTTCTAAACGTATTTCTCACAGTCCACCGCTGTGGTCTCGAGGTAGTGTGCTGCTTTGTTACGCAGCGGGCCCGGGTTCGATTCCCGGTCGGGACAGACTCCTGGGGGAGGTATTTCGGGGTTTTTCCTCACCTGTGAGACAAATGTCAGGAAGCTTAGGGTCCAACGGTCCCTGAAAATTATCCGGCCATCATCATCGTACTTATCATCATCATCATCATCATCATCCTTCACAGGTGTGGAAAGCAACGGGAAGCTACCACACCTATAATTCTCTAGTAAAGCTGCAAAGCATAGCATGGAAATGCTATGATTGCAGTGAAAATCCTGCCCTCGGGCAGAATTATTATGGTTGGATGGAATGTATTTCTCTTTCTTATTTTTACTTTATCCCTTCATTTTAGGTACTTTTACGTGCCCATGTATCTGGACCTTAGAATGACACGACTTCTCAGGAAAGGTAGTTTAAACTATTGATCACATGCGTACTTCTTGACCACAGAAGGATATGGAGAGTCACCTCCGATACAACACGAGCATTTAGGCCTAAGACGAGGCACACCTTTCATTCATACTAATCAAAGAGGGTTTGATAGGATGATTACGAAGGTCAAATGGTTTTCAGAGACTGTTAGGATCTTAAAATTTGCGATTATTTGTCGTACAAGTGAGGAAAAACTCCGAAAAAACAATTCAGAAAACTTGTGCTGACTGGGTTTCAAACCTGGGCTTACTGCGCGCAAGGAAACGATATTACCCCGATTCCACATTCATAACAAATTTATGAAATGGTTCATAACAAATTTATTATAACAAACTTATAAAATGGTTGAACAAATTATTTGGGTATCAAATTATAATAATATACTTAAAAACAAAATAATGAAAAATGGCGTGAACGTTGAAGATAGAGGAATCATTACTCTGAAATGTTTATAAAATTTAAAATCTATATATTCCTAGTTCTTCATGCAAACAGTTAGTCTCATTGTTTTCCGATTTTCCTGGAAAAGAGAAGCATAACATTTCAGTAAATCGGTCATTTTCCAATTGTTTACGAATCTGGCAATAAGCACGTTTCGCTTTTTTTTTTTTTTTTTTTTTTTTTTCATAGTGATCGCTCTCAAGGTTGTGACATTTAAACGTATTTTTGACATTTAATCTTGTTGGATAGTCAAATCGATATGTAGGTTCCATTTTCTGAATGACGTACATTTTTTTCCATTCTTATTGCATTTCTTCTGTATTAATATTTTAATTTATAGTATGTTAATTTTTATTTATAGGGCAGGTCTTTCACTGCAGTCATAGGATTTTAATGCTATGATTTGCAGCTTTACGAGGGAATTATAGGTGTGGTAGCTTCTTATTTCTTTCCACACCGTGGATGATAAGGATGATAATGACGATAGCCAGGTGATGTTCGGGGACCGTTTGGGTCTCAAATCTTCCCAACATTTGTCTTACAGGTGAGGAAAAACCCCGAAAAACCTCACCCAGGAAGCTTGTCCCGACCGGGAATCGAATCCGGACCCGCTGCATGACAAGGCAACACGATACCTCGAGATCACAGCTGTGGATTATTGAGATTATGAAATTGTTGTGTTAGATGTTGAAATTCCTGACATCCCAAACTATTCCCAAGGATTTAACTGTCCCTATTCTTTCATATATCTATATATAATCCTCTTTAGCAAGGATTTTATTGTTCTTACAATTAACCTTTTTTTGTCATAGACCATTGCATATTCTTATTTCATATGGTACATCACATCAATTGATGAACCGTTTGATGCATGTGGTGGAACTCTCAAAACTAGATTCATTTAAAAAGTACAGTAAGGGCCGCATGCAAATGCATTAGTCTCTACTCAAATTACTTCCAATCACTGGTGAGCTGACTTTCCGTGAGCAAGTGCAAAAATCGAATTAGCGACCCACTAACTGGTCATGCATGAAAACCGTCGTTTTCGTAATATTGACAAGAAATTACCCAGAATTCTCTGCGATAAAACCACTTCCGTTATTTTCGTCTGCTAGAGGAGCGCATTTACACTTGCGTCCCACAAATAATACCGTATACGACGACGCCTGCGTCGCGCGATATTACGCCGATTCTCCTGTTCTTCTAGTTGAATTCTTTGGTAGACTATCAAATTCCTCTTCTCCGCGTATACCGAAAACATGATCGAAGTCTTCAAGGTCCGACATCTTGCATAAAGCAGCAAGGTACGCGGCAAGGTTTCAAACTACATCGGTTACCATCGGTTCCTATCGCGTTGCTCACGATTCGTTCTCTGCAAAGTCACCTCGCCAGGTAGCTTAGAAATTTCGACAATTATTATCGCATGAACAGATTTTTGAGTACGCAAAAACGTCTTTGGGTGCAACTCTCTCAGCAGAGAACGACTTTTACGATCTAATGCGTTCATAGATACGACCCTAATAAAGCAAGAAGGCGCTTCAACATCTCCTCACCCTGTCTGTATTTCATTCCATGCAAATCAGAGATTCTCAGAGACCAATCATTTAGCTCTAATTGAATAGTTGCCCCGTAAAGAGATCTAACCCATAAACTACAAATTGTTGGGAAAACGAAAAAAAAAAAAAAAGAGTATAATGTTCATTTTGAGACTAATACTTTTATTATATCACATACATTTTAATCTCTCATCCTATTGGAATCATATACAACCAATTTGAATGCAAAATAACATGCTAATAAGTAATAACTAAATATTAACAATTTAATACAGAATTGAGTGCAAAAGTGATCTATCTCTATAGAGTGGAAAAATGATCTAACACATATTTAACTAAAAATGCTATAATAGGAAATAGAAAATACATATTTAACACTGATTCAGTTAGAGAAAATTCTACCTTAATCAGTTTTCAGTATTTATTTTTCATGTAATATTATTTCGTTACATTATTTGTCTTTCTTATTTTCACTCAATTTCTCTAAGGTTCTGATTAGAATTCACGGAACTGTGGATGGAATGAATTTGTACATATACAATGGTTGTTTTTCTACATTGCTATTAATGACTTGACTAACTGCTTCCGTCATTTTGTTACATATAGTTCACTATTAGCTTGAAAGCAAATTTTTGAAAATGAATAAAACAGGTCTGGAAAAGAGTATGAATAATTTTATATGCACCATGCTGTGATACTCTCCGGATAGATCACTAATCCACTTAAAACTCAACTATCGAATTTTTGTGGGTTAGATCTCTTTTCGAGGAACTATTCAATTAATAAATTAACTGGAATGCTACCACAAGTCAAACTGTCTCCCTTCACGTTTACAGGGAGCTGTGGTAGCACTAGTAGTTGTATGCCTTTATGTCTCTCAGTGAGACTTAGGCGTTCTCCCTCTACATGGGAGAAATTCAATCATACTAATTTAATTACACTAGTTTTCGTATAGATGTCATTGAGTGGCTCTAGATCAGCGTTTCACCTCATAGTGACATCTAGGAAGCCAAGATATTACTAGGATGGAAACATTCGTAAATTTTGTACAGATGCCTTTTTATTCTGGCTTGTGATTCTTTTATGAGCCGGAAATATTCAGACTCGGGACCCACGGATTAAAGTCCCTCCTGGAGGATTTTTCCATCCTTTAAAAATCCATTGACCACGACTGGCTTTGAACACGCGACTTTCGGGACTAGAGGCAAGGAATATATCCACTAGATCACCGCGGCCGAATATCCATTAAATTAGGATTTTTGTATTTAACCCTTTGAGTCCAGGTGGTTTTTCTAGGAAACACCTTATTCTTATTTACTTAATGACAGTGGTAAATCACGGAATCGGAGAGAACGCAAAACGAGTTGCAGTGACAAAGTGGAAACGGGGTGGGCACGTAGCGAGGCTACAACACGATAGATGGGCGCAGACAAGCACCATGTAGGACCCCTATGCTGGCGAGAGGAAAGGCAGATCAAGAAGAAGATGAACGGACCTCTTCAACGAGCAAGTAGGAGAACACCGGCCTGACGTCGCCTGCGAGTGGAGTGAATTAGGACAAAAACTATAAAAAAAGACTAAAAATTGTGAAAATTGACAACAATAAAACATAAGTTACAATCAATCACTTTCTCACGCGAAGTAGCTCGCCGCATGAGATAATACATACGCCCTCCCCTCTCGCAGGAGGTCCTAGCCGTTCAAACCTAAGGACAAAATCGTATTCATTAATTCATTCATATTGGCAGTGATGGAGTGATAGTTCATAGAGAACGAAGATGATGGGTTTTGTGTAATACCACTAAGAGCGACCAACATTACTTCTACAGGGTGCTCTAAAATTCCCCTTACAAACTTCTAGGACTTGTAGAGGGGACTGAGTTGATAATATTCAGAATTGGAAACCATGTCCGGAAACTTACCATTTCCGTGCTACTGCCGTTTGAAAACATGTTTTTAACGCGACCACTTTTACAAGTAATTTATTGAGGCGTGACACAGTACATCACTTGTTTTACAATTCAACTCGTTAATAACCAAAGAAACAAAATGGAAACTGAATCATGTCTTGCATTAATAATCCCGGATACACCCTCCACAATCAATTTTTGCAGTTTTCAAATTTTCGAAAAAATCTACTATTTTGAAAAAAAAAAAAAAAAACACTACTCAATAGGGAATTTTTCGATTTAGACGAATCGCGAAGCTATTACTTGTTGAGACACGTGACGTACGTTCAAGCAATGCATGTTTTCAAACGTCTGTAGCACGGAAACAGTAAGTTTCCAGATATGGTTTCCAGAATTTCCTAGAAGTTTATAAGGGAAATTTTAGAGCACCCTGTATACAGTGCTGCTGCTAAACGGTGATTTTGGAACTAACAGTCTTATTGTCCATTACTTGTAATAGTAATGGTATCAAAATAATTTAAAAAAGTGGTCTCGAGGTAGCGTGCTGCCTTGTCACGCAGCGGGCCCGGGTTCGATCCCCAGTCGGGACAGTTTTTCTGAGTAAGATTTTATCGGGGTTTCTCCTCACCTGTAAGACAAATGTCAGGAAAACTTTAAGGCTCAAACGGTCCCCGAAATCATATGGCCATCATCATCATCATCCTTATCATTATCATCATCATCACCCTTCATCAGTGTGGAAAGCAACGGGAAGCTACCACACCTACAATTCCCTAGTAAAGCTGCAAGCACAGCATGAAAATGCTATGATTGCAGTGAAGGACCTGCTTTCGGGCAGAATTACTATGGATGGATGGATGGATGGATGGATGCATATACCGTAAGGTAAAAAAGGGTTTTCATATATATTGGAAAGAAAAAAAAGCTTCCTGGTTGGTGTGTTTTTTCGGGGGTTTTCTCGCCTGTAAGACAAATATCAGGTAGCTTTAAGGCCCAAAATGTCCCTGAACATCATCTGGCCATCATCATCATTATCATCATTCACCGGTGTGGAAAGCGACGGGAAGCTACCACACCTACAATTCCCTAGTAAAGTTGCAGAGCATAGCATGAAAATTCTATGATTGCAGTGAAAGTCTTGCCCTAGGGCAGAAAACTATAGAACAGAAGAAAATAAATCGTGGCTCAGAGTATTAAATGAAAAATATATAGGCCCTAAATATTGACACACTTAGTTTTCAATACGTTATTGCAACTGCGCTCCATTATTCATGTAATATACAATTTCATTGATTTATAAGTTATATTCTACGTGTTTGTTAGTGTTAACATTATTTGAATTTAGAGTGATTATTCTCATCTATGATCTATTTCTTACTTCCTTTTTGTTTTACTAATTTTTTTTTGCTCGTGCTGCCAACAAACACAAAACGCTATGAAATACTAGCAATAACTTCTTCTTCTTCTTCCTCTACGCATGAAAGCTGGCAGCTTGTTGCGTGTTCATTCACTACAGACCCGAGATATGGTGACGTCCTTCCATCGTAGTTGTGGTCTTCCTAAAGGCCTTTTCTGCTGAGGTGTCCAGTCACGCACTTTCTTCACTAGTCTACTGTTCTCCATTCTATCTATGTGATCGTTCCAATTTAGTCTTCTATCATTTATCCAGAGGTTTATAGATTCAATTTCACATTCTTCTCTAATAACAGAGCTGAGAATTTTCTCTCTCAGTGATTTTCCTACGATTTTCCTTAAAACTTTCATTTCGGTTGTTTCATTGATTTGTTTTTTGAGTTTCTGTTCGGCATTCACAACCATATGTTAGAACTGGTCTTATGACAGATTAGCAATAACAATAACGATAAAGCTACCGATAATATCTAGTAAACCAGCACGAAACATGCTTAAAATGAGGAGATGCAACAGAGACGTCCTTTAATCAGTGGGTGTTGTACATAATACGATTGAAGCCGTACATACAGAATTTGATCCAACACACCATTTTCACCATTGAATAAACCAGGAAAATATGATTTGAACCAAATTTATAGTCTTAAAGATTAATTAAACATAGACTAAATTCTGGAAATGCATGCTATTATGCATTACAGGGACTCTTGTTGTCCCAACTCCTTAAAAAAACGTCAAACTGAGAATATATTAAACTGTTATTCTCCCAGTTGTATTATATGGATGCAAAACACGGACTCTTACATTAAGGGAGGAAAGGAGTTTATCAGTATTTGAGAATAAAGTTCTTATGAACATTTTTAGACCAAAGAGAGATGAACAGACAGGTAAAAGGAGAAGACTATAAGGCATACGCTATTAGAAGACATATCGGGCGGAGCTATGCGTGGCAAGTGCATTTCGTCTAGCCTATCATAATCGAGCGGTGTTGTACAATTGGCGCTGTAACCACGACACATCGTCTGTCTCTTCCCCTCTTACATACCGATATCTGACAACGGCGCATGAAGAGTGAAGCAGGATTGGCTTACCGCATGTCTTCTAATAGCGTGCCTGGTTTACATAACAATGAGCTACATGGTATTTATACGAATCCAGATATAATGAGAAACAGTTAATTTTGTAGATTGCGATGGGCAGGACATATGGCACGAATGGGGAATGAAAGACGTGAATGAAAGCTTCTTATAGGAAAATCAGAGAGAAAACGCACAGTTGGTAGACCAACAATGAGGTGGTAGTATAACATTTACCATGGTTTAGGGGAATTAGAATATAAAGAGAATGACTGGAAAACATTAGTTCAGGATGGGGATGTATGGAGAGCTTATGTTCGCGCGGCCATGAATCTACGGGTTCGATAGTGCGAGTTAGTTAGTTTTAAAGAATACAGTCTTGGGTATAAGAAATCACTTAAAACTCAGTTTCAACCGTGATTTGAATCGACACTCAATATATTGTACCACTTGGTTTGATGAAAAAATAACTACAAAAACTATTGATGCACATTTCCTGAGAAGAATATTCCAGTTCGCAATATTATATATATTTTTTATATTGTTTGTGATGTAAGAATGCCACGGTGCGTGAAGACGTTTGTATTTTGTTGTGGGAAGATCTTCATTCTCATTGCTGTGGCCTTCAAGAAGAACAACCAATCTCACTCGCACATCTTCAAGATGCTGCATGTTTTACATACAATACTCGTACTTACATGTTTCTAATGAATAGCATAAACAACTGTGAATGAAGGGCACTGTGCACAAGGAAACTGTGTAATTCACGAGTTTCTTACAAATTTATAGCCTCCCATTTATTTGTCTTCACAGAAGTATAAAATTAATATTCACAAAACTATAATAAAACTCACAGTTGGAAACACCTAGAACGTTTTATGAGTTTTAAATAACCTTAAACTTTACATCAAACTTAGATAAAATAATATATATATATATATATATATATATATATATATATATATATACATATAACCATAAGTAAAAATTAAAACTATTTAGGTTGTGAAATATTTTATCAAAATGAAAAAGATGCGTACAAGAAAATCGCCAAATTTACACAAACCTTAGGAATCATAAATGATACATTAAAAGCTTAATTAGTATAAAAATCCACAAGAATAAAAACATATAATAATAATAATAATAATAATAATAATAATAATAATAATAATAATAATAATAATAATAATATAATAATAATAATCTAATAATAATAATAATATAATAATAATCTAATAATAATAGTATTATTATTATTATTATTAATATTATTATTGTCCACCGCTGTGGTCTCGAGGTAGCGTGCTGCCTTGTCACGCAGCGGGCCCGGGTTCGATCCCCGGTCGGGGCAGTTTTTCTGGGTGAGGTTTTTATCGGGGTTTTTCCTCACCTGTAAGACAAATGTCAGGAAAACTTCAAGGCCCAAACGGTCCCCGAAAATAATATGGCCATCTTCATCATCCTTATCATTACCATTATCATCATCATCCTTCACCGGTGTGGAAAGCAACGGGAAGCTACCACACCTACACAATTCCATAGTAAAGCTGCAAGCATAGCATGAAAATGCTATGATTGCAGTGAAGGACCTGCCTTCGGGCAGAATTACTATAAAAAATTATTATTATTATCGCCTCACTATGATGGTTGTCCAGCGGCTCGCTTTGTTTCCCAGCAGTTGTTATATATAATTAAATACAAAGATGCCTACTACCGCCACTATAATAATTCCGCATGTCAATCATTGTCAAGCATTGTCGCGCGGCACGATCTTTTATATATATGGACAACCATCATAGTGAGTCGATAATAATATAAGTGAAGTGCGCACAAGTGTACAGAGTGACACACACCTTTAGCTTGCTTCACTGAATTCTGTCACTGATCTTAAACAATTATTGTTGCAGTAGAGCACGTGGTATTTGTCACACTTTTGTTTACATAATTTGCAAGTACACTTATTCGTCACTGCACAATTGTTTATGGGGCACACTTTATGCACGTTACGACGTTCCTCATGGTTTGTCCACCTTCTGTTTGTCATGGCGCTTGTTGCAAACAAGTCTTCTTCGACTTTGCTTTTCTTCCTCAGGTTTTCTGCCATCAGCTCTCTGTAGGCCTCTGTTGCAGGGAGTAGTAGCGCGTAGCGAAGATCTTCCATCAGAAAGAAATCCCTCGTCAGGTTGTATACATATCTTGATGGGATGAATTTTGACACCCCAATTACTCTCTTGACGAAAGCAGCCTTCATTTTCTCCCATTATTATAGGCCCTTCTTTTATTAGGTGTTCCCATATTTCATGTATGCCTATGTTAAAATTAAGACAATTTTTGCTCTAAAGAGCTTCATTACCACCTCTAATGGAATTTTCTTGTAAGATCCATGTAATTTATGGTCCTTATGGTAGTTCTGACATTCTCTTTTGCATGTACCCACAAACCATCAGTAAGAATACATTTGATATCGTAAACAGGAAGATAAATCAAAGAAGACATATTATAACTAACTCACTGGCACTATCGAACCCATTAGGTTCATGGCCGCGCGGACATAAACTCTCCATACATCCCTATCCTGAGCTAGTGTTTTCTAATCATCCCCTGTATAATCTACTTGTCTCAAATCATAGTTAATGTTATTCTCCCACCTCATTCTTCGTCTACCAACTGGGCTTTTTGCTTCTGGTTTTCCTACAAGAAGCTTACATGCACCTCTTTTATTCCCCATTCGTACCATATGTCCGCCCATCGCAGTCTACGATACTTAACTATTCTTATTATATCTGACTTCCTATAAAGACCATGTAGTTCATTGTTATGTAGTCTTCTCCATTCACCTGTCTGTTCATCTCTATTTGTCCAAAAAATCCTAACAACCTTATTCTAAAATACTCGTAATCTCTTTTCCTTCCTTAAAGTAAGAGTCCATGTTTCACATCCATATAATATAACTAGTACTGTAGAATAATAGTTTTATAAATTTTCAGTTTAACGTTTTTTGAAAGGAGTTGGGACGTCAAGAGTCCTTGTAATGCATAATAGCGCGCATTTCTAGAATTGAGCCCATGTTTAATTTCTCTGTGCATCTCATTCCTATTTGTGATTATTGATCCTAGCTATTTGAATTTAGCCACCTCCTCAAAATTTTCCATCACCTGTCACTAGCTGTCCATCTCCATTGTATAATGTATTTCTATGTATGACCATATATTAAGTTTTATTGATATTTACTTCCAGTCCCAATTTCTTTGTGTTACTAAATAGTGTGTGCGTGTTGGCCTCCTTGTGTGTATCTCCTCGCTATCGCCTAATAGTACTATATCATCACTCATCAGTATAAACTAACAGCTTATTAATATCATTGAGTTGTAGGCCTTCTTCATCCTCTAAATATCTGATGACATGCTCTAGTACAAAATTAAATAGTGAGGAGATAGTGCATCTCCTTGCTTCAACCCATTGTGGATTTCAAAAGTATAAAAAAAAACTGTTTGCCTACACGCACCCTACTCTATGTGCCATTTAGACACATTCGTATAAGTCTAACTAACTTTTAGGAATTCCGAACTCCAACTGGATACCATATAACTTCTCCCTCTTAATTGAATCGTATGCCTTGAAGTCTATGTATAGTTGATGTACAGTACCATTATTATTCCCATTTCTTTTCTAAAATCTGTCTTAAACTAAAAATCTGATCTGTTGTAGACCCGTTTCTTCTAAACCCCCATTCATGATCTCCTAGAATGTCATCAATATAAGGAGGAAGAAAAAAAAGTAGATACTGAACAGCCGAAAAGGAGATCAAAGTACATGTTACCGGAAGCCAGAATATTGCATGTCTCATACGAGTATTTGAAGTGTCCTCTCTCTCTCTCTCTCTTACTTTTTTTTTAAACTTTTATTCTCATAAACAGAAACAGGTTGTGACAGTAATTCGCATGCCCGTACGAGTATTATTAACAACAGTTCGTCGAACTGGCCAAAGGCTATAACATTTGGTTTTCGCATTAATTTATACTTCATTCTCATGGCGATAGTAGAATTTAAGAAATTATATTCCATGATTATGTAGTAACGAGTCATGATTTTTTTGCTTCAGGCAGAATTTCTGCACAAATTATCAGCAATTTACCAACCTATGATAATAAACCTGTACATCAAAAGGTCAAATTCATTTACATTAGGAGCTTAAATTAAGGTAGCAGAAAAACAGTTATGTAGTAATTAGCACGCAAATATTAAACCAAATTAAAGTAAGAAATGTATTCACACTTACAAATTTTAAATATATTTCATGACCATGATTTTAATAATAACATAATAACATACTTGGTTTAGAGTCTATATATATATATATATATATATATATATATATATATATATATATGCACCTGTGTAATTAACTTATGACAGAATTATTTTTCAAATTTAGGCCTATTTGATAAAAATAGGCATAAAGAAAATATGTCTTATTTGAAAGATTTTCATATTGTCTTTCAATTCAAAATACTTATTTATGCTATAAGGTTGGTAAATAATAATAATAATAATAATAATAATAATAATAATAATAATAATAATAATAATAATAATAATAATAATAATAATAATAATAATAATAATAATAATAATAATAATAATTAATAATAATACTAATAACAATAATAACAATAATGATAATAATAATACTAATGGTAATAATAATAATAATAATAATAATAATAATGATAATAATGATAATAATAATTTATTTTTATTTATTTATTTAACCTGGTGGAGTTATGACCACGTGGCCTTCTCTTCCGCTCATCAAGACAAACATATGTTACATTAGAATATAACAATCACAATAATTAACTCTAATATTAAATACTAAATGAAGATTTGATCAATATGATATCTATTAGATTATCATCTATAATAGAATCATGTTAATGATAGTAAAGATTAAGACTAAAACTAATAATATGTGTACAAGCAAGATAAATTAAATTGTTTGGTAGACTGTCCCTGCCTATTGTACATAAAAAAAACAAAGAAAATAATGAGAAGTAGAAAACTAATTTTACGATTATACAATATTTAAAACAAACGAAAATATTTGTCAATCTTAATATTATTTTCATAAATAATCCATTTAATTAAATAAAAATAAAATTTAAAGTTTTATATGATTTTCATACTTATTACAATATAAATTCGTAACAGCTGTTTCGGTACTTTGTACCTTCTTCAGACATGATTATTATGTTTATTTAATTAAATAAATATGTATTTTCATCAAGTAAACACCAAATTAATTGATTACTTAAAAAATAATTTAATTTCTTAAAGGAATACTATCAGTGAGGTGTATAAGTTAGTTTGTTATTAAACAATTCTTTAATTTGTTTTTGAAGGATGTTATAGTCTGACAGTCTCTGACACAGGGCGGAAGAGAATAACTAAATGGTAGTTATCAGAAGAATTTTTTGTGCCTGAATATTGTAAATTGTTTGATAATGACTTGAAAACAGTAGCCTATTTAACTCACGAATTATAAGCAATATTTTTCCTTTACATTTTACACCCTAAAAAGTATATTCTGTGTCCGGTACAGGCCTTTCACTATTAATAATAAATGTGAATATCTTCTTTCTCTGTCCGTCGCTGTGGCGTAGTCGGTAGAGTCCCTACCTTCCACTCCGTCGATTCGGGTTCGATTCCCGGCGGGGTAAGGGATTTTTAAAACAAATCTCAACCTTGGGACTGGGTTGTGTAGTGTCCAAGTTGTACCCATTGGGTTTAATTCCTCTAAAAAAATATATATATATATATATATATATATATCTTCTTTCTCTATCTTTACTTAAGTTTAATCTCTCCTTTATAGATACTGTTGCATGTTCCACGTCATGGATCTGCACTCTCAGAAAGTAATTATTCCTTTCAGTATTATACCTCATTAGAAATAATTTTTCATACGTATATATTAAGTCCATGTCCACCGGTGTGGTCTCGAGGTAGCGATCTGCCTTATCACGCAGCGGGCCCAGGTTCGATTCCCGGTCGGGACAGGCTCCTGGGTGAGGTTTTTTCGGGGTTTTCCCTCACCTGTAAGACAAATGTCAGGAAGGTTGGGGCCCGGCGGTCCCCGGGGGTCATCCGGCCATCATCATCATTATCATCACCATCCTTCACCGGTGTGGAAAGCAACGGGAAGCTACCACACCTATAATTCCCTAGTAAAGCTGCAAAGTATAGCATGAAAATGCTATGATTGCAATGAAAGACCTGCCCTCGGGCAGAATTACTATGAATGAATATTAAGTCCAGCACAATAGCCGAGTGGTTAAGGCAAGATGTCTTGGTTCAAAGCTGGGGGACTTGCGCTTTTTCGGGTTTCCATGGGGGAAGAACATTTCTCATGGAATTTCGGCCAATATGGGACCAGTGCCACCCATCATCGTGAGACATCTGTGTAGTTACAATAAGTAGCGGCTCCAGGTTGAGGACACAAGCTATAACGGCTGGGGATCCGACATGCTGACATGTCACCCCTACACTGGCGGGATGTTTCGTATACCTATGTGATTAACATGTGGATGTTGGGCCAGCAGCCGGATGATAGGCCAAGGGCATTCTAGGCCTGTATCACCAAGGACAAAAATTAAGTGCGTTTAACACCGTTTAATTATATCAAGAGGCTAATCGCGACGCCAGGGATTAAAGCTTCTACACGAGAGGAATTCTGCCATGGATATCCGAGAACTCTTTGACATGCCTCATATCTCTGAGAAGCCGAACGATGGTTTTTAACTTCTCCAAAGGAAGCCTCATTCTCAAACATTTATCGAAAAAATAAAATCAATCTTGTGTTGAAGTAAACTTTCGGCTTTGAGATACGGAAACGACTTATCCAACAGGTAAAGAGAGGAGATACCAAGTATTTTAATCACTATACTTTATAATTAGTGATTATATTGGCTTTGTTAGCAGAAGATGCAATGGCACTGAGGAACAAGCTGATGGAGCTAAATGACAGATGCGAGGATTATGGGATGAAGATAAATATAAATAAGACGAAGACCATGATTATAGGAAAGAACCAAGGAAGAAAGACATTGAGCAAGTGGAGAGCTTCAGATACTTGGGTTGTACTATCAGTTATAACATGAACTGCTGTCAAGAAGTAAAGCAAGATTCCATTCCATAGTAATTCTGCCCGAGGGCAGGTCTTTCACTGCAATCATAGCATTTTGATGCTATGCTTTGTAGCTTTACTAGGGAATTTTAGGTGTGGTAGCTTCCCGTTGCTTTCCACACCGGTGAAGGATGGTGATGATAATGATAAGGATGATGATGATAAGGATGATGATGATGGCCGGATAATTTTCGGGAACCGTTGGGTCCTAAGCTTCCTGAAATTTGTCTTATAGGTGAGGAAAAACCCCGAAAAAATTCTCACCCAGGAAGCTTGTTCCGACCGGGGATCGAATCCGGGCCCGCTGCGTGACAAGGCAGCTCGCTAACTCGAGACCACAGCGGCGGACAAGCAGAGGATAGCAATGGCAAAATAAACTTTTAACAAAAAGAGAATCATTTTCTGCGGACCTTTGACAAAATAATTGCGGAAGAGGCTAGAGAAGTGCTATTTGTGGAGTGTAGCATTGTATGTTGCAGAGACTTGGACATTACGACTGAATGAAGAAAAGGGACTGGAAGCTTTCGAGGTGTGGATATGGAGAAGAATGGAGCGTATAAAACGAGAGACAAAATAAAAATGTGCTAGACAGAGTGGGTGGAGGAAGAACAATGCTGGAACGTATAAACAAGAGGAAAAGAAATTGGATTGGTCACGGCTAAGAAGAACCTGTCTGCTGACAGATGCGCTAGAACGAATGGTCAACGGAAAGAAGGATAGAGGCAGAAAAATACATCTGATGATAGACAATATTAAAATAGATGGTTTATATGCGAATATAAAAAAGTAAGGCTGAGTTAAGGAAAGAGTGGTGAATTCTGAGTTTGCAGTAAGAGACCTGCTGTTGGGCAGAACACTCTCTATATGTATATACTTCATAACTGCCTCCATTTACAATATAGAGGTAGGCCTACTGAAGAAGTTTTATTCTAGTAATATGCTCAGAGAGGGGGCACGCCGTAGCGTAGTGGTTAAGGCACTGAGCTACAAGCCGGAGGGTCGAGGGTTCAAGTCCCGTTGGGGTCAGGATTTTTAAACTGACCCAAACCCTCTGGCGGCACTATGGCCCTGGGGTCGACTCAGCCTCTAACGGAAATGAGTACCAGACGCTTGTTCTGGGGTAAAGGCGGCCGTCACGCAGGGCTGACAACCCGGCTGACATAAAAAGTGCCGATTGTCTAGAAAAAAGTGGGAGCCTTAACCTCCTACTACCCCAAGGGCCTCCGGGTCTGTTGTGGGATCACTTTACTTTAATATGCTCAGAGATTTCTATTTTATTTTTATTTTTATGTTCTGTTCTCTTTTTTAAATGGTTATTTCACTTGGACATGGACTATTTGCTCGAGTTTTATTGTTTAAGTAAAATGTTTTTACAATCGTCCTGATATTTTCTGAGAACAAATGACTCGTGTTTGCGATAGGACACGATTGCACATAGACGTGGTCACGTACTAAGGCAAGACAACAGCATTCTTAACATTTTCACAGTCAGTTAATTAGAAGTAGGCCATGTGGTGTGATTATGTGTTGTGCCTGTGTTTTGTTCTCTTCTAATAGTGAAATGTTGGTGAAAACGAGAGAAATTAAATTAAATTAAATTAAGGTATTTATGAACCTTTTATAAACATTCATTATATTAGTCCTTAATTACCTGGCCTATATTAGTTAGGATCGTACAAAATACCTGGAAAAAAAAGATATTCATACTAATATATGGACTTGGGTCTACTGAATAAACAAGATTGGCGGGGTGACCAAAATAATTCAATCTTAAAAAAAAAGAACCCTCTTAAAAAAATTGTGGGTAATTTTACCCACATTTGAATTGCGGCTTTAAATACTAAAAAAAACACATCACATTATTGTTTTCATTGTTATACCTTTTGTCATATTAGACCTAAAACTATGTTAATATAACTTATGTTTTCCGCTAAATAACAAATTAGTAATTTATCCACCATTGTGTGATTTTCAATTTTTTTGGCACGCATTAGCGTAGTGGTTAAGGCACTGCGCTACAAGCCGGAAGGTCGAGGGTTCAAGTCCCGGTGGGGTCAGGATTTTTAAACTGACCCAAACCTTCTGGCGGCACCATGGCCCTGGGGTCGACTCAACCTCTAACGGAAATGAGTCCCAGACGCTTTGTTTCTGGGAGGGGTAAAGGCATGACAATCAGGGTGACATCAAGTGCAGATTGTCTCCAGAAAACGTAGGGAGCATTAATATCCTAATACCCCAAGCGCCTCCCGAGGCCTATAATGGTATACAAAAATATTTATTGATTTTCTTAGTGCTAAGTGAAATTCGTTGCTGATAACACAAACTCATCACTAGTATTTTTTATCCACATTAGTTTGGTAACACCTGCTGTATTTTTTTTTCCAGAACTTCAAAGATTTTAAAAACTATCATACATATTAAGAACCATTACCACATTGAGATTTTGTGTAATATTATATTATTTTTGAGTGTTTATAACTATCCATCCATAGCATTTCCATGCTATGCTTGCAGCTTTACAAGGGAATTGTAGGTGTGGTAGCTTCCCGTTGCTTTCCACACCGGTGAAGGATGGTGATGGTGATAATGATAAGGGTGATGATGATGATGGTCATATGATTTCGGGGACCGTTTGGGCCTTAAAGTTTTCCTGACATTTGTCTTACAGGCGAGGAAAAACCCCGATAAAAACCACACCCAGAAAAACTGCCCCGACTGGAGATCGAACCCGGACCCGCTGCGTGACAAGGCCTCGAGACCACAGCGGTGGACTTTATAACTATGAATAATTTATATTTTTGAATTGTACATTATGTTACGGTGCGTATCTTAAACTTATGTTACAATTATATTAAATGAATGACATTGACACAATATAACTAAAGAAGTTAATTTACAAATAAACTATTTTTTTTTTTTCCATTTTAAAAATCTAGAACCAGGGTGAGATAACAATGTAATTATAATTTTCCATCATCGAATTAAAAAAAAAATGTCATACAGATATTAACTAAATTATTAAGATAAATTAAAGGGGTCTTTACTTCGAGAGAGAATAAAATCAGTTTTTACACAATTTATTGTAATGTTCTTAACATTTTGACAATGTTCGGGGCAACTTCGTACGCTTAATCTGAAATTCATAACAAACATTCATAACAATATGTATTATTTTCTAAGACAATTTATGTAATTCATAACTCTCATTCAAAACCATAAGATAATATTTGTGTTTTACAATGTATAGTATAATATTGTTATAGTAAGCTACAACCCTAACATGCCTTTGTGGCGAATTAGGGTTTCAAAATATTTGGAGATTCAATAATAATAATATGTGAAAATAGTTTATATAGTTACATGTTATATGAAAAAAAACATTAAATGTACTTACCTACTAACCTAAAAGGTTATAACATTTATGGTGATAACAGTTATCAGCATAATAATATTCAAGAACATTATGTCAAACCCAATGGAAATAATCATTGTATAATGGGCAGTGGTAATTTAATTATTTCTAGTTTTATCCAGCCAACGTGAAATTAACTTTGTGTTGGATTATTGAATGCTTACATTAGGTAAGTGTGATATATATTTTTTATTTCATTAGAGTTACGTTAGCAAGTTTTATTTTTCCATAATATTTTAAGAATGAAATGAGGTTATTAGATAAGAAAAATAATCATACATTTCAATGGTTACATTTTGTAAAACATGAGTAAGTCTTATGAAAAAGAGAAATGAGAGAAATACTCCAGGATGTGGATACGGTAATAGACCCCCCCCCCTACTTAACCGATTCGCTTCACGTTTAAATGCTCAATACATTTTCCCAGAAACAGGATTTAAGTTACCGTAAAGTATATTGCCTATTTTCAAACATTAAAAACAAAGAAAATATAACGGTACTTGCGATCACAATGAGGGTGAATGCAAAAACACATTATTCTACTATTCATAAATGTTAACAAAATATTACTCTGCCAAGTAATGTACAAA